>CM021699.1:105926104-105975610 GCA_011074415.1 Stictonetta naevosa | reverse complement strand
GGAAAGGAAAGGAAAGGAAAGGAAAGGAAAGGAAAGGAAAGGAAAGGAAAGGAAAGGAAAGGAAAGGAAAGGAAAGGAAAGGAAAGGAAAATCCTTGCTATAGATATGCAATTGATACTTGAAAACTGTCAGATTTAGTCAGATGTAGTGCAATCTGCAGTATACTGAGGGTAATTACTTTGCCATGAGCAAGAAATGAATGATGCAATATTCTGTGCTTGTCTTTAGTGAGATATTAATGTGAAGGGCCTAGGTCCGCCAAAAGAATAAAAGGTGCTGCAGTTGCATAATAAAATGCCATTATTCTTAATACATTAGACCACAGAAAAGATCTGCCATATAAAAAGAAACATTATATGATACCAATCACATAGAAATTTTACGGTCCACAGTAAAACCTCATATTCATCCCCTCACAGGGACAGCATCATTTAATAGACTTTACTGACTGTATTGTTAGTTTTACATTGTGCAGCTGAAGATACTTATATTTTTCCATGCTGTCTAATGCTTTGTGCTGCAGGATATTGGAGTCTAGTGGACCATGCAATTAGAATGCCAGAGAAATAGTAACTTATGTCATTTAGATATGAAGTCTTGTATGGAATAACAAAATCTTGTACGGAAAAACAAAATAATGCACAGTAGTTATGCTCCACTGCAAAATCCATCACTAGAGGAAGATTAAATCAGATTGTGTGATCAAATTTAAGGTAGGAAGATAGGATCTCATTTAAGGTTTTCAAAGGAGTGTGCTTTTCTCCCTTTTCCATACTATGAATTTATGCTTGTGTTAAATACCTAAACTAGACACCACATCAAATTACTATTTAGAAATTTTTGTTCCATAATTTAATGAAACTAAGGCTAGCTGGTGTGAAGCTGTCTGCATCTTAAAAGATGAAGTGCATCATTTTACATATATGCATTCTAATAATCAGGACTGACAATCCCTTCCTTTATTTCCTTCTATACTGGTGAAAGAATATTTATTAATTGTTCTATACTTTTCAGAATATTTTTTTTTTCAAACTTTATTACTTATGAAAACCAGGAAGAGATTCTGTAAAGGTTCCAGTACTATATCATGCAACAGGACTGCAATTTCAGTCTCTGCTAGGACTTACTCATGTCCATACAAAAGATCCTTTGATTTCAGACTGCAAAAAAAAAAAAAAAAAAAAAGAATAAATAAATTCTAACTGGTGTGGTGAATTACAATAGCAATATCAACTCTTTAACATTAAAGTTCTAAGTGGTGGATTAATAGGTCAAGAAAACATGGACTTTTTATTTTAACCCTTATGATAAGTATTCTAGAGGGTTATTCTTTAACAAAAGCATTTGTGAGTAGCTGCAGAATTTAATTTTAATTTGCCTAGTCATTAGAGATAGATTTGAAAAGCCAGATGTCAAGGCAGGCGCCATGGTATATTTGATAGCTAGTTAATGGTCCTTGAAATTCAGAAGCAGTATGTCAGCCCTAACAACTCGCTTCATAACCTACCCCTGATCTTCCAGGCTTATGCCTTCTTTTGTGTTTCGACTGCTTTTATTAAGACTAACAACTGAAAGTGGGAATTATGTTTTCTTTTTTTTTGTTTGTTTAGATGAGCTAGAATATCATGTTATATCATTTTAATGTTCATCATCTCTGTGACTTCGTGACTGTGAAGCTTCAGTTCTATGGATATTGTTTCAAACAGAAAAATATGATCTCTCTTCTCTGCAAATAAACTGTATGCACTATAAAGTATAGTTATGCTACTTCTATTCCTGGTTATAAAAATATTTCATTTATGCCAGATTAGTATAGCCTTATACCTTTTCTACCTTATGAGATGAAAGGGGCTCTTTGGAATGCTCAAGAGAGCCAATTTACACTGTAGGAGGCTGGACTGCATGCTGGCTTGAACTCGCAATATGCAGTTGCAGGTGCCATTTGGCTTCTTAGCTTTTAAAACATCAGTTTGGGTAAAACAATCATCCTCTTTTCAGACTCCCTCAAGTACTTCATCAGATGGAAGCAGTTTTTTTATAGCAGGTGGTTGAAAGAAATGGCACATACAGTACAGGGAAGGAAACAGGTATTAACAAACTAGGCAGGATGTTTGAATTATGTGTAGAGTCATCACTTGCAGTGACATTCCCTTCATATTTGAGCAATGAATATCCCTGCATGTAGGGTCATATAATAAATCAAATCTTTGTAGAAAACAACAAGCAAACAAACAAACAACAACAAAAACACCCTACATCCTTAGCTATTCATAGTTTTGTTTGTTTGTTTGTTTGTTTTTGCAACCTGAGCATCAGTATTTTTCCATTTGGGGTGAAGGTAAATTAAATTTTGTACTTTTAGTACAGAAAAGTTTTGCTTGGTATATATATATCAAACAAATTAAATCTTGAAGATGACCATAATGTAAATGTTTAAAATCTAAAGTCTCACCAAATTTGTGAGACAATCAGAAATATCTGCTGTAACAAGCAATGTTTTCTACAGACCGCCCTGACATAGTACTTGTAGACCCAGCTCTGAGACATGCTTGATCAGACGTTCTGCAGGCTGCTCATGATAAGGTCAATGTCTTCTCCAGCCCCTGCCACCTGTTCTTTTTTCATTTCATTTTATCAGATTTAACAACTGTGTGAGCATTGACAAAACTAGCCCATTTGTTAGGTGACTTTGGCCATCATAAGGGATTGTGAATACTTGATTACATGTTCTGTGTGCTGAACCAGGCCAGTGTCCATCTAGTCAGAAACCTTCTCTATAATGTCAGTAGACTGTCTACATCAGAGGAGGAATAATAACATAAAGTCTTTGTGTTCTAATGGTGTAGAATTCACCAGAACATAGTAATCCTCCACAGACATACATACACATATGCTATTAGCCAGGGCTAAGCCTCCATTTTGAACAAAGCCTCAGAGTCTTTCATGAAGGCCAAAAAATGCAATAAAACACTTTATCTGATTGCATCGGCTTACCAGGTAAGATCTGTTTGTCTATAGAAATCGTGCATGGTTCCTGTTACCAACTCATTAACATCAGCTGAATGCAATTAACTGTTGGCCCACTCACCAAATATATTATATATATATATTATAAATATATATAGATAAACATTATCATTTCCAGGCCTTTGAAGAGGACAAGGCTCCTGCCATTTATTTACTAATATATTGATTTTGAAAAAAGAAATAAAAAAGTAATAACAACATATAAACTGAGCTGCTAAGGAGGAGGATTAATATTATAAGAAAAACAAAACAAAACAAAACAAAACAAAAAACAGTATTTTGATAGAATTCTGTACATTTTTCTAAATCCTGGGAACACTCAGAAGATGACATTAAATTTCTTGGAATTTTTTTCTTCACCATTTCAGATCACCTTTGAGGAATCTCAGCGGTACTTTAAAATACAATGAGCATCCAGCAGCTGGGAGTCACAGGGGATTCCTCAGTGTGCCCAGGAAAATGCCAGCATTGGTTAGATTCTCTTCTAATTATAACTCTTCAATCATCCCCTTGGAAAACTGTTTATGTAAACACTCTTCATGCAGTTCTGTCATGTAGAAAAGATCTGGAAGTTTTATTTTAATTCAGTTGACTTGGAGTGGGGAATACACAAAGGGCTAAAGCTGGGTAATCCTTATTCACACACACACACACACACACACACACACACACTAAAAATTAAAAAAATTACCCACATCAGTAATCCCAGCTGTACGTTCTCCGGGGGAAGAGGTTTTGCACAGCCTGAGCTCGTCAGGCACAGGGCTGTACAGTAACAAAGTCTGCAGAGGCTCAGACTTCAGAAAACTTACTCCACAGAAATCTCCAAAGTTACCTTTTATTCTACATCACAGCAAAAACACAAGAATTTTAATGTACATTAAAATTTAATGTAAAAGTGTGATATACATATAAAATATTCATCATGGTAAAAAGAAATGAATTGTTCATAACCAGGAAAAAAACAGTTCTCATTTTAGTGGTTTTAATTTTGAATGGAAACTCTTTAAAAGTTTAAATAATCTCCTTCATATACTTATAGTATTTTTTCCCTTTTCACATTTGAACAAAATGAATATGCTTCCATCATAAGTTTAAATTTCAATAAGTTACTTTTTCTCACCAAAACGGTCCATTTGAATGTGTTTTTCCAGCTCTATTGTTATATTTTTAGCTACAGGATGAATCAAAATGACAGCCATAGACTTTCACTGTCATTGAAAGTTTATATAATTTTCCTTGAAGTCTACTCAGAAGGCAAGTGAGAAGAGGTTCATATAAAAAAAAAAAAAAAAAGACTGGAATATTTCTGCTTAGCAAGACAGAAATAAAAGGGGCCATAAAAATAAAATAAAATAAAATAAAATAAATAAAATAAAATAAAATAAATAAAATAAAATAAAATAAATTAAATAAAATAAATTAAATAAAATAAAATAAATAAAATAAAATGCCTCCCACAGCACCAGCCCCCCTATACAGCTTCTTAGTCAAATATGAAGTACGTATAACATAGAGTGTTTTGGTGCCTGTTAAAAGATTTTGTAGATTAATGATCTTCTGCTATGACAAGGTAGCAAGCAGAGCAGTTCCTCATCTAGTCCACATGTTACCAGAATGGCTGGATAGTTCTCTTCTTTGACAACTTAGAGATTTCAGAATTTATCTTCCTGACTGCTCTCTGAAAGATGGAGAAAAACCCACACTAGTTCAGGCAGCTTATTTTGGAACCATTTGTTTCAGTTGTATTTCAAGTACTATAACACATTATTTTTCAGTCTACTATGTTCCCAGAATATTAGTAATAACAACCCTTATAGCAATGATCATGATAATCGAACCAACTCTGGTGGCTGTTCCTGTAGAAAAGCTCAATTGCTGCCTGATCTGAGTAAAACAGAATTATCCCATGCAATATCTGCTTTGGCAGCTATATTAGGGTACAATATATTGGTATGTGACAGATAAATGGGGAAATTCTAGAGATTTATTCTCACTTATAACAGAGAGAACTATAAGTGCTCCCCCTTTTACCTGGCCTCTGCTGCTTTCCTCTTGAAAGTTGTATTTCCTGTGTGGAAAAAAAGTAAAGAAAAAAAAATTTACTTCAGCTACTATCCTTTAAAAACTGTGTGATCAAGCCACAATACAGTTTCCCAGAATATCTGCCGTGGCTTCACAAACTGACCCTTGTAAAAGAACACCAGCAGGAAGAAAAAAAAAAAAAAAAAAAAGACACTATAAAAACAGAATAAACAGAATATAGCAATAGAATCACATAACCCTTCCCAGAGTATACTAGAAGGGGAAAGAAGTGGCATAAAGAGGCTGGTCTTGGGACCCACAAAGAGTTCACATCATGCTACAGTAACCCATCAGATTCAGTGTCAGCTTTCAGCAAGGAATTATTATTATTATTATTATTATATAACTTTTATAATAAGTTTTATTTAAGCGAGGACAGCCATTTAGGATAACACTTGTTACTCTTGCAAAGCCTGTCTTTCATTTGTATTTCCAGACAAACCACATGTGTATGTATTTTAAGTGCTGCATTTTCTTTGGAATCTGCGAGGGAGTTGTCTACCAACCTTGAAGATCTGGACTTAAGTGATATATTTTTTGGTGTATGTAGTAGTAAATAAAATGTGATGGGCAGCAAGTCCAGTTGCTGGAACCCAGTAATCTGTATTATGAAATTGCTGGAGCAATCTTGTCACATATTAGGCCTACATCAAGAAACTCTACCCTATATAATTGTGGGAAGTAGTTTGGAAGCTTGCATTCATCACGAAATATTCCCAAGAGGTAATCTGGATGGAGCTCTATGCCCTTGAGGCTAGAAGAGCTTAATTTTGTGTATGTGGTCAAACTGCCAGTTCTCTTCCGTGCCAAAAATAGGCCCTGCTGCTGTTATTTTACTGGAACAGATGCAGCCAAAGAGAAATACAAACAAAATTAGTTTTCAACTACTTGGTTAAAGTTGTTACCACTCAGATATCCATAAAAATTATAATCCTTTGAAGAGAAGGAAACGTAATGTATACATTCCACCCATGATAGGACAAATGGTTGAAGGGTATAGAATCATAGAATATCCTGAGTTGGAAGGGACCCACAAGGATCATTGAGTCCAACTCCTGGATCCACACAGGACTACCCACAAATCAGACCCTATGTCTGAGACTGTTGTCCAAAGGCTTCTTGAAATCCAACAGGCTCAGTGACGACCACTTCCTTGAGGAACTTGTTCCAGTGCCTGAACACCCTCTTGGTGAAGAACATTTCCCTAACATCCAGCCTGACTTGTCCTGTCCCAGCTCCATGCCATTCTGTTGGGTCCAGTCGCTGTCCCCAGAGAGCAGAACTCAGTGCCTGCCCCTCCTCTCCCGTCATGAGGGAGCTGCAGGCCGCCATGAGGCCTCCTCTCAGGTTCCTCTTTTCTGGGCTCAACAATCTACGTGACTTCAGCTTCTCTTCATACGCCTTGCCTTCTAGACTCTTCACATCTTTGCAGCCCTCCTTTGGACACTCTCTAATATATTTCTTTCTTACATTGTGGTGCCCAAAATTGCACACGGTACTTAAGGTAAGGACATAACAATTTAGAGTAAATAAGGTAAATTCTGCTTGGTTACAAGTGTCTTCTTCATTTGAACATTAATCATTGCAGAAGTACTAATAAAACTGTGTCATTTATGCTGCTATACAAATAAATTAATTAATTAATTTTAAAAAGTGAAATGAATAATTAGGAAGCAGATAGCAACCAGAGAAATTCTTAGGATGACTGCTGGAAAGATTTTTCAACACAAAGTGATCAGAACCACAACAGTGGTGTTTATTCTCTACATTTATATTAAAACAAGTACAGCTTCCAATGTGTTTTTTAACCATCAGTCCAGGTTAAAACTAAAACTCAATTTCATTCACAATCAAAACACCCTACTGTAGCAGGGTGTATTTGTACCAGGCCAGTATTTGGCACTAGGCCAGCAAGAGAAGGGTTCTGAATCCCAGGATGCCCACTAACATTCATGGATTCAGTCATCTACTATATCTTTCACTTAGATCTTCCTCTACTTCATATTTAGAGAATTTCTTCAGAAAGTTTCTTTCATCTGTTTCTAATGAGTATTTTAGCTGTCTGTCTTTGTATATGGACTGTTTTGACCTATTTTGTTGAAGATGAGCTGCTGCACTGCTAACATTATAGCAGTCACAAAGAGCATCATGATGCATTGGGTCTACGTCTTGCTCCCTGGAGTGCATTTATATTTTACACTTAGTAGCAACAGCTAACTAACAAATGAACTAAAATTAAAAGGACAAGTGCTCCTTTTTCCTTCCTTTCCCCACCGAGTGCTCTAATGATTTACAATGGACTGAGCCATCTTCGTACCTGTTGTCTTCTAGTTCTCTATATCCTTCACCCTTCATTACTGTATTAAAAACAAGAACAAAGAATGTATTTGCTTAAAATCCCCATATCCTTTTTTTTTTTTTTTTTTTTTTTTTTTTTTCTCTCTAGACTTTAAATCCATATTCTGCAGATTTTGGGGCAAGTGTAGTAATGTAGTAAGTAATGAGCAGCTGTCTGCTGAGCTTGCCCAGAAAAGCTAACTTCTGAGGACTCAGGAGCCAACATATCTCATTTGAGTACAGAATACCAAACGAAAGTGCTTAGGTAGCCAACTCACCAAAGAATAGGATGTTCTAGGGGATGACTAAAGGCACTCAGCCAAGTTACAACAGAAGAAAGTTGGGTGAACAATTGGATGATGGGTCAGGCTCAAAGGCTTATATTAAATAGGGTTACATCAGGACGGCAGCTGGTCACTAGTGGGGTTCTGCAGGGCTCCTTTTTTGCTACAGTTCTCTTTAATGTTTTCATAAATTACTTGAATGAGGGACTTGAATGTATACTAAGTAATTCTGAGGACAATACTAAATTGAGAGGAGCTGGGCAATCCCCAACAATATGAATTTAACAAATCAAGTGCCAGATTATGCACCTGGGACCGGGCAACTCTGGCAATATGAACAGACTGGGGTAATAGAGGATGGAAATCAGCCCGGGGAAATCAGCAGAAAGGGATCTGGGGGTTTGGCTGATGGTAGGTTGAATATGGGTCAAAAGTGTGCCTGGGAAGCCAGGGGGTCCAACCATACCCTGGGGTGCATCAAGCATGGAATTGCAAGCCGGCCATGGGAGTTGATTGTCCCATTCTGCTCTGCACAGGTATGGCCTCACCTAAAGTACTATGTGCAATTTTGGGCACCACAATGTAAGAAAGAAAGAAATATATTAGAGAGTGTCCAAAGGAGGGCTGCAAAGATCACAGAATCACAGAATCACAGAATTGTAGGGGTTGGAAGGGACCTCAAAAGATCATCGGGTCCAACCCCCCTGCAAAGCAGGTTCCTCAGAGCAGGCTGCCCAGGTAGGCGTCCAGATGGGCTTTGAATATATCTAGAGAAGGAGACTCCACAAACTCTCTAGGCAGCCTGTTCCAGTGCTCCGTCACCCTCACTGTGAAGAAGTTCTTTCGCATGTCAGTGCGGAACTTCCTGTGTTCTATCTTGCGGCCATTGTCCCTTGTCCTATCCCCACAAACCACTGAGAAGAGGTTAGCTACATCCTTCTGTCTCCCACCCCTCAGGTATTTATAGACATTGATAAGATCCCCCTTTAGTCTCCTCTTCTCCAGGCTGAACAGACCCAGGTCTCTCAGTCTGTCCTCATAGGAAAGATGTTCCAGGCCCCATATCATCTTTGTGGCCCTCCACTGGACTCTTTCCAGGAGATCTCTGCCTTTTTTGTACCATGGAGCCCAGAACTGGACACAGTACTCCAGGTGAGGCCTGACCAGGGCAGAGTAGAGGGGAAGGATCACCTCCCTTGACCTGCTGGCCACACTCCTTTTAATGCACGCCAGGATTCCATTAGCCTTCTTGCCCACCAGGGCACACTGCTGGCTCATGGTCAACCTGTCATCCATCAGGACCCCCAGGTCCTTCTCTGCAGAGCTCCCCTCCAGCAGGTCGTCCCCCAGCCTGTACTGACACTTCCGGTTGTTCCTTCCCAGGTGCAGGACTCTACACTTGCTCTTATTAAACCACATCTGGTTTCTTCCTGCCCAGCTCTCCAGCCGGTCCATGTCTCACTGAATGGCAGCACAGCCTTTTGGTGTGTCAGCCACTCCTCCCAGCTTTGTGTCATCAGCGTACTTGCTGAGGGAAGACACTATTCCCTCATCAAGGTCGTCAATGAAGATGTTGAACAAGACCGGACCCAGCACCGACCCCTGGGAAACACCACTAGTCACAGGCTTCCAGCCAGACTCTGCTCCACCAGTCACCACCCTCTGAGCTCGGCCAGTCAGCCAGTTCTCAACCCACCTTACTGTCCACTCCTCTATCCCACACTTTCTCAGCTTTGCTAGCAGGACGTATTGGGAGACAGTATCGAAAGCCTTGCTAAAGTCAAGGTAGGTGACATCCACCGCTCTCCCCCCATCTACCCAGCTGGTGATGCCATCATAGAAGGCAACGAGGTTGGTCGAGCACGACTTCCCCTTGGTGAATCCATGCTGACTACTCCTCATAACATTCTTCTCTTCCAATTGCTTGGAGATGGCATCCAGAACAAGCTGTTCCAACACCTTTCCAGAGACAGAGGTGAGACTGACTGGCCTGTAGTTTCCCGGACCCTCCTTCCTGCCCTTCTTGAAGACCGGAGTGACATTGGCTATTCTCCAGTCTTCAGGCACCTCTCCTGTTCTCCAGGACCTTTCAAAGATGATAGAGAGCGGCTTGGAGACCACGTCTGCCAGCTCCCTTAGCATATGCGGATGCATCCCATGATGGTGAAGATGGTGAAGAGTCTAGAAGGCAAGGCATATGAAGAGAAGCTGAGGTCACTTGGATTATTCAGCCCAGAAGAGAAGAGCCTGAGGGGAGTCCTGAGGGGAGGCCTGCAGCTCCCTCATGACGGGAGAGGAGGGGCAGGCGCTGAGTTCTGCTCTCTGGGGACAGTGACTGGACCCAACAGAACGGCATGGAGCTGGGACAGGGGAGGGTCAGGCTGGGTGTTAGGAAAAGGTTCTTCACCAAGAGGGTGTTCAGGCACTGGGATAGGCTCCCCAAGGAAGTAGTCACATCACTGAGCCTATTGGATTTCAAGAAGCCTTTGGACAACAGTCTCAGACATAGGGTCTGATATGTGGGTAGTCCTGTGTGGATCCAGGAGTTGGACTCAATGATCCTTGTGGGTCCCTTCCAACTCAGGATATTCTATGATTCTATGATTCTAAAGTTATCTCGAGTTTGGCCGCTTCAGCTGTTCTGAAGGTATCTGTTTTTTTTATTGTTGTTGGTGGTGGTTTTTTTTTAATGTATCTAAATGAGTTTTTAAATGTATGATTAGATATCTTAATTGAATTAAATATTGTCTAGAATCACTGAGGATACTGAAATAAATAGTTGAACCTAAAGTCTCTGATCACCTACTCTGCCTGAAAATATAACTGGATGGTGTCTGGATGGCACCATCTATCACAAAGCTTTCTGATTTTTACCAGTAATTGTTAGTATCTATGAAAAGCATTAGAAGACTGAAATGTGACACATACTCTATTAAAAAAATACTGTAGAAAAATGTCTTTAAATTATTTATGTAAACTTCCTGCTGCTGGATTCTTGATCTTTTTGGAATTCAATATGAATTTTAAAAAGAGAAACAACATTCCCACAAAACAATCCAGAAAAAAAAAAAAAAGTCTACATTTTATTTGGTTCTGCATGCAACTAATAGTTTAGATAACCACAAAGGGGTAGCAATTAAATTCTGAGCTGACAACATGAAGAAAATAAATATAAACTTGTTGCAGTCATAGAACAGGGTTGATGTCATTAATGCAGTGTTTATTTTTGAGCCTGAGTTTAATTCAAATTACTCTCTGGAAACTTTTAAGAACAAGTTCTACTTTTCTGTTTAGGAGGTTAAGGTTTGACTCAGAATGTTCTATTATTATATGTCAAATTGCATTCTCACTGTAAAAGATCTGGTACCTTCTAGTATTGCAAGAGAGAGTAAAAAATCCAGTCTTCATGCTTTCCTATTGGTGTTGTGGGAAAAAAAATGCAACATATACTAAAAATCAAAGCATCTAAAATTTAGTACAGATTTGGGTGCTTTTGTGTTTATAATCTATTTCTTATTATTTCTTTTTAGCTTTTTTCAAATTGCCAAAATAGTCTACTGTTTTTAACAAATACACATAGAAACTCAGCCCTTATGAACATGTTATGAATTTTTCTATTTTATTGTGGTTTGTTCTTGTTGTCATTTTTTGTTTGTTTGTTTTCAGTGGCACTTTCAGATAAATTTTGGCAGGAAAACTGATTATTTAGGGAGAGAACAATAATATTTTTGAACTATATCGCTTATGTGCCATTTTTAAACTTCGAGGACAGTTGGGGTAAAAAAAAATGAAAAAATAAAAAAGAAACAAAACAGTATTTAGCAGGTGGAATTAGCTTTGAAACTTTTGGCTAGGGTTGTGGGATGTGCTTCAGAGTAGTATAGATTTCCCTTTAACAAATTACACAATATATATTTCTCTTAATAGTTCTGGTAGGAAAAAGGGAGATCCCGTAGCTCCCTTATCAGACAAAAAAAAAAAAAAAACGAGAAAGACCCCTTGTATCTCTAATATTTTGATTGCATTGTAGATACATTGGAGATCAATGACTGTTTAAGTACACCAAATTTCCACCTGAGTAATTGACAATGACAACCTAAACTTAGCTGTGCTTGATTAAACAGGTTCTTGTTGGCACTTTGAGAGTCAATAATTCTCTGACATATACAGTTGCAATTACAAATACACACTGGCATTCACTTATCTGAAATGAAAACATTTACCTTCCCCGGGATTCAGCTGTCCCTTACAGAAACTCCCATCAGTCTAATTTAGTGTTGTTCTGTATTTATCCAAGATAGGGATGGCTATTGCACACTTCTATGACTTAGTTAACTTAAAGCTGTCTTAAAAATAAATAAATAAATAAAATTACATAATTCAAAAATATGGTGCAGTGATTTAAAAAGGAATTGTGAGTTCCCTGAGAGTAAAAATTAATAAATAAGTAAAGTTGGGAAGTCCTAACTCAATATAAAGTTATAACTCGTTCTGTAATACATTATAAACTTGTAAAGTTGAGATAATAACATCCAGAATTTTCACCTGGAATCCATACAGAATAAAGGGTCTGGATATATCTTTTAATACTGGATTACTACTGGATCCCTCTTTTACACTGGATACACCTTTTAAGCCAAACTTGTCCTGTACCATCATCCAGAGTTTAACTAAAGAATTTCCCCTGCCCTGAATCCCCTGACTGTTTACTGTCATGAGGGAAGGGATGTGCCTCCACGGATAAGTGACTCCCACTAGTAGTTTTTTATAACTGTGCTACGGAAACCAGAAGAGATGATTAAACTGAAGATCTAAGGAAAGTATTTTCAGCTGCCATTTATCTAAGTATCTACATGGCCATAATGGGATTTTAACACCTCAGCATCTAATTTCAAGACACTTTGTTGCTATTAGATTCCTCAGCCTTTACATATCCTGCAGTCTTTTCAGTTCTGTCTCTGTACCACAGACTCTCCTAGACGTGTAATGTAGCTTCTATTCATTTTCTTTCTCACCTTTGCAACCCAACCTTTCCCCACTTGTAAGGAGTTGTAGCAGCATCACGATGACTTTTGGTCATGTCACATCTGTATCCATGTGAAAGCAAAGGTCAGCCCATGTCTTATTACATCCAGTATGAACTGGAGTAGTCTGTCCAGAACTTACCACTGAGTGTGAGGACATGCAGCACTCAGGACTTGTATGATAATCTCAACAGTTTCTCTAGGAATTCCACCAGTCAATACAAAACTGCATGATATAGATGTATAATCTTCATATAATGGAACAAATTAATATTCTTTTAGAGTCCCAGTTCAAGTGTTATCCTCTGTAGCAGCCCTCAGCAGCACTCCTCATTAGTATCAGGGAGTATATTATCTTTCTTAATTAGAAACTCTTAAACTTTTTAGTCATGGGAATTCAAGGGTAACAAAAGAAGAAGAAATAGTGTGTGATTCATTTTAATGGCACATTTGCATGCTCTTGGCTGGAATAGGAGACTTGAAGTCACAGTCTTAGTCTTGCATTAAATAGGTAGGAGTATACTGTACACTATCCAGGAAACTCAGAACTAGATGAGGATAAACATGAAAGAAGAATTCAGAGTGCACAAGAATGGGTATTTAATCACCCATTGGGACCAATTATGATAGAGTTTGCTGAAACAATTGTGAATTTTCCTGTTCAAGTGCAGAGCTTTAGTAAGGAACTGAATTCCAAGGTGTGAGGTTATAGGGATGGCAAGAGGAGAAATGCTACAAACGTGGGTTCTGGAGAAATCTTGAATCCCCTGTAGTCAACAGCATAGCTCACACTGACAGCTGGGTCATGGCCATGCCATGCTCAACACAGCAGAAGAAATCTGGCACATGCTGAAGGAAAGGAGATTCCTTTATTAATGTCCTCTAACTCCCCAATGCCCCATTAACACTTTTAACATAGCAAAGGAATAGAGAAGCTATTGAAATAGTCAAAACTACGAATGTTTGCTAGAAAATGCAGCTAGTGATGTATATCATACTCCCAAATACATAAACAAATAAATACCAATAGATTGTTCAACTATAATGTTTTCTGGTGCTATAGTTTCTTCTTGTGATGAGTATTGGTAAGTTTGTCTTAAATTTATTCCTCCTTATTTTAGGCAAGGTTTATTCTAGCTATCTGAAGGTCAGGGTCCATCTCAACTAAATCCAACCATCTAAAAATCAGACACTTGAAAGTCTTAGCAATTCCTCTGAGCTCTCTCCATAATCTTAAGAGACAGAAAGACAACTTCAGAGTGTAATTCACCCTACCAGTATTAAGGGTCCATGATAAAAGGCAGTGCCCTTTGGAGATATTTGTGTGCTTTTGCTAGCTGCAGAGGAAGCCAAGGCTCTTTGCATTGCCTGGGTCCATCATGTAGATGGTTGTGGCTCACTGCACTGTTAGCTTTACAATGCTTCCAGTAATGGAAGTGTGGGAGTATACAGCTGGGAGGAAAAAGCAGCAGATACTTCTCACAGCTTGATTTCAGGTGTCATGTGGCCACCTTATTATTTTCCTCTATGTGTGTTATGGGGAGTGTCACATAGTCCAACCTTGGCAAAATGTCCTCTGTAACACAGCTGTTGGGATATGAGAGTGAGTGTAGGCAGCGGGTCATAGCAAAACACCCAAATCTTTCTGAGAAAATGCTTGCCCCAAACTGACCATGTTAAAGAAGAAGGCACCATCCACTAACCGAACAGCAACTGGGTGCCACCTCAGAGGGGATTTTCCCCTGTGCATCAGGGGTGCACCCTTATCTCCTGTGGGAGAGAGGTACAGATAAAGACTGCACCCCCAGAGAGGTCCATGTGCCTGAAACCCACCTGGCCTGTGGGACAACATATGTGTGTCATTAAAGTATCCTTAAAATTTGTTACAGTGGGAAATTTCAAAATCTGTAGGTGTTTACTAACATTTTCTAAGTGTCTAGTGTTGTGATTTTACTGTTGTGTTGTTGATGTTAATCTTAAGTATACTGTTCACTGATTGGCAGTTAATTAGGTGTTGTTAATAAATCAGTAAAACCTTTTGATCACTGTTTGTGAACTGAGTATTTTTTTCCCTGCATCATTTTTAACACATTGTATTAAGTCATAGTTGGCGGTCACTCGTGCATCTAACCTGTAACACAGAAAAGAGGATGTTCCCTCTCTTCCCAGCATGCTTGTGCCAGATGCTCAGGCGCTGCTTCTCAGTGTGATAAACTCTTTGTTGTCTGATGTTGAGAACTTCTCCCTAAAGATTGGAAAGACATTTATTAACTTTTTTTTTTTTTCTGGTGACACCTAAAACTTAATAACAATTAATCATAAATTATTGTGTATTGGTAATGTCAGTATATCATACAGAAATAATGATTTCATTAAGACAGAGAGAAATAATCAGTCTTTTTGACATTTATTGTAAAAGACAAGAAGTTCTATCCATCAAAAATATACAGAAAAAAAAATATTCTGTGCTAAATTTACCTTAAATTTTGGTCCACTTAATGTCTTTCATCAATTTCTATTGTCTCAGTTTAACAAATGGAATCATAAATAATGCAATCTACATCAATTGCACTTATTTGCAATTAGAATTTTTTGGGTTCTCTGTTTTATGAATATTTAATAAACTGTGTAACCTTGATGGAAGGAGTGCAATTTCGAGGGACATAATGAACATTTAGAAATTCTTGCTTTGTGATCTCAACTTCTGATTTTAAATTAACATCCAGTAAATCTTCCTGTACAATGCTCAGCTCAGCAAGCCTGATATTTTCCTGATCTAGAAATACATGGATGATTTCAAGATATGTTTTCTACTTAAATGGGATTTGATTTTTTTTTTTAAAGTTTCTAATCATTATGGACTGAAATTTTATATAGAGGAAGCCTAAAAGAACACATTATAAGGTTTATATTAACAAAAACAAATTAGTCCTAATGCAAATTTAAGATGTGTGGTGCAAAAGAGAAATACTACATATAGTTATTAGAACAGAAACAATAATTCTCCAAGAATTCTGGCTTTGTTTTGTTAGGTGCAAGAGTAACTAGCTGAAAGTTTTATTTTCTCCAGTAAGCCACAGTATCTTTATATATTAGACATATCTTCCAAGAATAAGAAAAATCTCATGACTCAGTGGCCACTATTCAAACTATGGCTTATACTTCTGAAATGTTCCTGAGATACAGGAGAACAGAATATCTGCATTGGATAAATCTCATTTGTAGAGTGCTGTGATACTTGGAGGTCTCTCTGAAGAGTGCTATGGATCAATGAGAGCTTGGATGTACCTCCCCTTCACTTTGCTTCAGAATTAGCTCAGGAAACTGCTGGACACACAGGAAATGTGTTAAAAATATGCCTCATTTCAGAGCCTAGACACCTGCAATTCAGGAACTGAAACAGATTGAAGGCAGGAGCCTAGCAAAAGCCCCCCCAAAAAACTGATCAATACTTTTATTAGAGAGAGAATAATAATGATTTTGTTCACACTACAGTACTTGGAATAAATTGAGTGTAGAATGGGAAAGAAGTGATTCCCGGTGACCTCACTGAACACAGTACATTGTTAATCCACAGGCAGAAAGTGTTCCCCATTCTGCTGATTGCATTAGTGCTGTGAGCACTGGTCTTGGAATCCTGCATGGAGATGCTAACTGCCTAATTATTATATTGTAGCAATCACCTTCGTCCACATCATCAGAACCAAAGGAAAGAAAGCAACATCAATTTGAATGAAAGTTCTGATCAAAAGAGAAACAGCTAGAGGGTGGCCATTTCTAACTTACTCAAAGGAAAGATGAATCTTTCTTGGAAAAAAAAAAAATAGAAAAAAATTATGGAAGAAAAAAAATATTTTTTAGGGAAAAAAAAAAAAAAGTACAACTGATGTAAAAGACCAGTGGCCACCCATAAAAGTAGTTTGCTTCTGCACAACAGAGTGGGGAGCAGGGATGGAGCTGGGCCGTGCATTGGGTGAGTTTGGTCTCTCCTAAGCTCTCTATTTTCATGGTCCAGCTGTAACTATGTGGCCATGGTTGAAGATGAAGTGCTATCTGACAAGAGCGGGTTTAATCACTGCAGTGCTAAAGTCCGTTCTTCAGCAGAGTCCCTCAAATCTGGTAATGTCTCTGCAAGCACCACCAATCATAGAAGAGAGGTTGAATTCTGGAGTGGGCAGCAAAATAAGAAAGAACTCATTTCTTGACAGCCCTTCTTTTATGTTACAATAAAGCACAATTACCAGCATGGTTGCAGAGCCTAGAGTGAAATAACTGCTTCAAATACAGGCTCATTTGGAACCTAATTATTAAATAACTTGAGATTGGTATTTGATTACAAAATAGTTTTGAGCTTATTGGCATTTTATCTCCTAGTCTTATCAAAGATGACACGAGCAAATATTTCTCTTTGATATAAGAGTGTGAATTATCTTGTGGAATGTGAATATTGCTGCTTATTACATGGGTTTCAATTTCTTCCTAAGCAAGCTATTACTTTGTTTATCTTTCGAGAGTCAAGACAAAGCATAAACAGAAATGAGCTTGTTTCCCTGAAGCTGGAACTGTTTTTAAGAATGTTCTGACTGCAAAGATGGAAACGACTTAAAATATTTGCATTGCAACTATCTTCGACTAGTGTTTGATCAAGGAAAAAAAAAAAAAAAAAAAGGCTTGATTTGTCTGAATGCTGTTAGGTACTCCTCACTGAAAGGGAAAATTTTACATGGAGAAAGAAACAGTTTTTCAAAGGATAAATAGAAATGGTTGTATTGGGTTTATGGGGCAAGGTTTGGTAGTGGGAGGCTGCAGGGGTGGCTCTGTGAGAAGAGTCCTGAAGCTGCCCCATGTCAGATCAGAGACAGCTCCAGCCAGCTCCAAAAGGGACCAGTAACTGGTAGAACCAAGGCAATAAGCGATGTTGTTTGTGCCCCTGGAAGAGTAGATTTAAGAAAAGGAAATAAAATGCCTGAACAACAGCAGCTGCAAGAGCAACCAGCCCTGTAGACCCCAAGGTCAGTGCAGAAGGAGGGCAGGAGGTGTTCCAGGCATGCAGCAGAAGTTCCCATTGGCCTGTGGAGAGGCCCCTGGTGGAGCAGGCTGTCCCCCTGCAGCCCATGGGTCCCACATGGAGCAGATCTCCATGCTGCAGCCCGTGGAGGAGCCCCCGCTGGAGCAGCTGGATGTGGCCTGGAGGAGGCTGTGGCCCATGGAGAGCCCCCAAGGGCAGGAGCAGGCCCCGGGCCAGAGCTGCAGCCCGTGGAGAGGAGCCCACGCAGGAGCAGGGGGTCTGGGGGGAGCTGCCGTCTGTGGGGGACCCGTGCTGGAGCAGTTTGCTCCTGGGGGATGGACCCTGTGGTACGGAGCCGTGTGGGAGCAGTTCTTGAAGAGCTGCTGCCTGTGGGCAGCCCCACAGGCTCAGCTGGGGAAGGACGGCATCCCATGGGAGGGACCCCACGGGGAGCAGGGGCAGAGAGTGACTGTGAAGGAGTCAGGGACTGACTACAGCCCCCATTCCCCATTCCCCTGTGCTGCTAGGTGGAGGGGGAAGAAAAGGGTGGATGTTGTTTAAGGTGTTTATAGTTTGTTTTTAGTTTCTCATTGTTCTAGTTTGTTGGTAATAGGTAATAAATTACATTAATCTCCTTATTCTGAGTATGTTTTGCTTGTGATGAGAAATGTTGAGTGATGTCCCTGTCCTTATTCCAACCCTTGAGCCCTTTTCATTGTATTTTCTCTCCCTTTCCCTTTGAGGAGGGGGAGTGAGAGACCAGGTGTGGTGGAGCTCAGCTGCCCCGCTCAGTAAATCCACCACAATGTCTGAGCCCACAAAGTACTCATACAGATAACATGCTTTAAAAGAGAAAGAGCAAGTTGTTAAAGCACAAGTTGAAAAACTTAACATCTGTGATTCATAGGTCCCAGGTTAGCATTCACTTTGACTTGGAGTCTGCACATTCAGCTGCTGTTATTGATGAGTGATGTGAAGAAGTCACTGTTGCTGCATGCTTGGAACAGGATTTTTTTTTTGCTTTTTTTGATCTACTTTTAAAAGATAAAACACTTTTGACAAGATAAACCCAGACCACCAGAGAAACCATAAACAGAGTCTCCACCTATTTCCAGTGTTCCTGTGGACAAACAAGATGTTGGCCCTGCATGTACAAAATTGTCAATGTAATTTGGTATTCCCTGAAAAATTCTGAAAGGCATACTGTCCTATCATTTTCTTTTAGGGAAAACACTCAGCTTTCTAAATGAACTGTCTTTCAATAATAGGTTGTCTAAGCAGGAAGCAGCATGTATAAGCTCCATTTTTTTCCCAGTCTCATTCTCTTTATACATATAATTGATAATTGATATTGAAGAATAACTGGCATAATTTAAAGAACATCAGAAAAATCAATACTGAAGAAATAAATAGTGCAGAGGGTTCAACTTAGTGCTGCAAACATGGAGCTTCTCTTAGATTTTTTGCTTCTGTCACAGTTAGGAATAACTGACATTAGCATCAACAGGGGTGAAATTATGAAGATTAGTGGCTGTGAAGATATGAAGTTAATAGCAATAACTCACTTATTATTCTAGATCTTCAAGCCTAGACACACTGGTGACATATATGATGCCATGAATGAAGCTTGTAGAGCTAGGCATATCTGAGCCAGCTTGGACTATCTCAGTATTAGTTAAATGGCAGGAGTTCAGGGTAAACAGGATGGACTTTAGGCCCTTATGTGATTTAGTGCATCCACAACTGTGCCTGACTGAATCAGAATCATTACGGTTGGAAAAGAAGAGTCAGTTCAGTTACGGAGCTCTCCAAGCAACCAGAATTTCAACATCTCCAAAACCCTGATTGGAACAAGAAACTTACTAGAAACACCAACCAGTTCTTTCCAGAACAAATCAAGACACACTGATGGATGGTGACACTCTTGTCTCATCCTCACAGACAGTTGGGATGGTGCCAGGCTGCAGAGCTAGGGACCAGAGCTGATGGAAATACAATGAGGCATATTGGCCCAACTTTACTGACACAGCCAAAGGGCTCATACCATTGCTTGCAGTAAGAACTGTAATTTCTCTAGAAAGGTTTGCAGCACCAACTTGAATTTCACTTATTGTTCTTACAGTTTTCATGCATCACAGTCTACTGCTGGTATTTTGTCTCACTTCAGCAATGATAGCCTGTAGGATCCTGGATGGATCAAATGGATGTTAATCAGGTAAGATAAAAAAAATGAGAAGTCTAATAGTTGCCTAGAAATCGCTTGAAACTAAAGCAAGTGCATAAAACCTAATCTTGGCACAAAATTACTGTAAGATTTACTCTTTAAGTAAGTTCTTTTAGGGCATGAACAGACTAGAAACAGAAGCAAAAGCAATATAGAAAAGACCAGCCAGTAAGGTAAGTCATGCTGACAGGGCTAATGCAATAACACTTTTCAAACTGTACAAACATTTAGAATACAAATGGTCTATTCCCTTCCTTCACGCACAGCATCTACAAATATCTTGAGCTCTGACCTAGCAGAGCATTCAACCTTGTGTTTGCCTCTGAACACATGGTTAAATTCTACTTGCCACATCCTAGATTTACTATATCGTACGCCTGGAAATTCATGTTGTTTAACAATGAAATAGAAAGCTTCCTTCTACAGTTGAAAAATCTATCATTCATCCATCAGTCAATAAAGTTTCATATTTTCATTTTTTCCACTGATTGTGAACAATGGCCTCCTAGGGGAATAAATAATAATAATTATATATATATATACATATATATACCCCCTAGGCAGTAGGAGTCAGCAACTCCAATAATATAAAATGAGTCATATACAAAGCTTATAGTAGCATGATGGGTTCACAAAACCTATTGCAGACTGGTGAAAATAGTACTCTTCCGTGCTCCTGTCTGTACAGAGGAGGTTGCAGTTTACCAGTTTGGTTTTATTGGAAAGAGCAAAGGTCTCTATACATAAACCTGTGGATCAAAGGGGAGCAGAGTACACACAAGTCAAAATATTTCCCAGTCTGATGCAGCAAACACCAAAGAGAAATCAAGATAAATTAAAATCACAATCTGAACAAGACCTAGGAACTGGCTCTGAAATAAAAAGAAGGGGAGTCTGGGGGACTATCCTTAACTAAAAAAGTCCTGTAGCACTGAGTCCAGATGCTGTCTCTTGTTTCATTCATGATTCATTCAGAAGAAAAGGTACTTTGTGCTTTTTTTTTTTTTTTCAATCAGCATTATAAAAAGATCCTGAACAACTGAAACCACCCTTAAGTTCCTGTATTTCTTGTTAAGTGCTTAGATCAAAAGCAATCACTTTAAAGACCTCCGACTATGTTCTTCTGTATCCTTGTCTGCCTCTGAGCTGACTGCACAATACCTGTGCATTTAGGTTTATAATCAATAGGTTTATGTTTAAAATACTTTTGCCCTTCCTACTCTCATTGCATTTTAATATTTTAAAGCTATAAAAAGACAGTGGTGAAATCTCTCATCATAAACTAGTCATCACTTGAAATACAAGTGTTTCATTTAGCATTTTATATCATCCCCTGTCTCCTGATTTTTCATTGGTATCATTCCATTGTCTGCATCCCTTTTCCTGCAAGCTACAGTATAGCCTCCTAAAATATACCTGAAGTACAAGAATGTCTTAGGTTTGTTTTCACTCACTTCTGTGAAGATAGTCATTAGATGTGCAGTTTCTCCTTCAGTAAGCCTGTTTACCAAAGATCATAAACCAATAATACTCACGAATAATACTGACTAAAAGTTATGTTCTGTGCCATCCTGTGTCAAAATCCTTGTCTTATTTTGAACAGAAGAAGTGAAGCCTACTGAAATGAATGACAGGTCAGAATTCACTACTATTTCCATGCAATTTGTCTGCCTTCTGAGATAAATAATTTCTAAAACTTGCTGGATCAAATGTGCTACATAACGTAGTTCAGGATTGCAATTCCTGCAAGATTTAAAACTAGCACTTGCTCTAGAAAAAGCTGTCCTAGCCCCTGAGGCACAAAATACCTGAAAACTCTTTGTCAGGGTGGCAGAGGTCACTAACCAAAATAAGTTTAACGTATGAAAGTAAAGCCAACACTGGTTTTAATGCCCCTCTCCCCCAGGATACTAAAGCTCAGTGTTATCTACAGTCTGGACATAAGCCCTGGCTTTAGAGCTAAAGCTGAGCTACAGGATAATGCTTGACCTTTTGACCCTGTCTTTAGCCTAAGACGTTCTCTATATATTCCCACTGTTCAAATGACAGTTCATCTCCACTGTTGCAGAAAGATGAGGAGTATTTCAGTGGGATTCCTTCTGTCTACCTTAGCTACCTGAATTTAGAAATGTAGTCAAATCCAGTCATCAGATTCTCTCTAAAGTTCCTATACAGAGTTCAGAAACTCCCAAGAACTACCCACTCCTTCCCAATTTTCTTTTGCTTGTTCATATACTTTGCTACTTACCTGGTGGAGGTACACAAACAGCTTAGACTGAACATTTAAATGTAAATGCTTTACATCCTATGAATCCCTTGTCTAACAGACACTGTCATCCTGTACTTCAAATGCTATAGCCATGATTTAGAGATATGTGATTCAGTTCTATAAATATCATAGAATCATGGAATGGTTTGGGTTGGAACCAACCTTAAAGATACCTGATTCCAAACCCCCTGCCATGGGCAGAGACACCTCCCACTAGCCCAGCTTGCTCAAAGCCCCATCCAACCTGACATTGAACACTTCCAAGGATGGGGCATCCACAACTTCTCTGGGCAACCTGTGCCAGTGCCTCAGCACCCTCAGAGTAAAGAATTTCCTCCTTATATCTGTTCTAAACATGCATTCTTTCAGTTTAAAACTTAATCCCTGTCCTATCACTCTATTCCCTAGTTTAAAAAAAAAACAAAAACAAAAACAAAAAAAACTTCCCTGGCTTTCTTGTATGCCCTCTTTAGTTACTGGAAGGCTGCTATATCTTCTTCTATAGGCTGAACAGCCCCAACTCCCTCAGCCTGTCTTCACAGGAGAAGTGCTCCAGCCCCTTGACCATCTTTGTGGCCCTCCTCTGGGCTCATTCTAATATGTCTACATCCTTCTTGTGCTGGGCCCCCCAGAGCTGAACGCAGTGCTCCAAATGGCAGGGGGCTGTAACTAGATGGTCTTTAAGATCCCTTCCAACCCTCCTGCATGTCCCCATGGTCCGTGGAGCACCCTGCCTGCCCTGCACGAAGATCAAGTGTTGGTGACTCACTGCAGCAAAGATTTGAGACTACAAGTGACCCCATGTGATTTACTACCACTGTTCCCTTCCTATTCCTTCCTTCCTTTTTTTTTATTCCCCTTGAGAATGCTGAGATACCAAAAATTCAATGTAAACAAAATAATCTTGTTTTAGAGCAAACAAATTAATCAACCAGCAACTGCCACCAAGTACGTCAGTTTGGTATATGTCTTTCATTAGCAGTAGGAACAAGTTTGACTATTTGAGAATGACTTTGCATTATGCCTAGAGGGGAAAAAAAAAAAAAAAAATGTACTCTCTGAATCACTAGTAAAGTATCCCAAATTATAGCACTTGCTAGGGCATAAATGCAAGCCAAAAGGGTCAAACAAGAGGGTAGCTTTCTGAACATATTTCTGGGACAGGCTTCTAATAGTTGTGCACACATCCAAAGCAGGCTGACTGCTGCTTTTGCAGCCTGAGAGGAATGTTTATGGAAACTAAAAGAGGCCAAAGTATGGGGAATAAGGGATGCTCAGAGTGAGAGAGTCTGTTAAACACCAAAATATTTCCCTGCAGTTCTGTGGGAATGGACCAAAATGGCCTCTCTTGTCTTTGATATACGAGTATAAGCAGGGAGCAAGAAAGAGTACATTTGGTGGAGATTTCAGATATTTCTGTCAGGAAGGAGAAAATTAAGAGTGGTACTCTATGACCAGCTAAATAGTGCTGTATGACAGTTACTTCAGTTAAAGTCTCTACTTTTTCCTGTCCCTGGAAATCAGTTTAAATCAGCAAAGAAAATAATGTTTAGAAAAAAGGAATGTATTAATAGTTGCCATAAATTGATTATTGCTTTCTTCTAAGCATAAATATCTGGCATTTTAACTGCTTTTGTTAGAAGCAGAAGTCACAATAAATATCACAGGTTTGCAAAATCTTAACAACCAGTAAATACATTCAATTTTTCAACCTAACTTCAACTGTGCTCTCAGGATAGAAGTGGTCTGATAACATGCAGGGAATGGAGAAGATGCACCTTGAGCTGACCAGAGGGACACTGGAGAGTCTTAGCATAGGAAATGATTGTTACACATTTTACCTCCTGACATGCAGGGAAAGAAGCCAAAACAAACTGAAATAAAATGTTCTTGCATAGGCTGAGAGTTGTCTTCTGAGAAGGCTATGCTTTTATTAAATAGCACTCCAAGAGGTGGATCAGTAGTAAGTGTTGTACCTGAAACCATGATGTAATTATATAACCAAAATATAATTAGATAAGACAGTCCCATTTTGCAATGGGATATAATATCTCCTACTAGATCATATCTGGACTTCCATGTAAAACTAACATTTGTTAGATCATTGTCTCCACAGAGTGTTTCTCATGTCAAGAGACACTTAAATTCCCAGCACAGCCACTGTGAATATGTTCATCTGACCAAAAATAAGGGTGAACATAGGTAAACATAGCTGAGTATGCACTACCAGGGGATCCAGGGGATGCAGCCTCCAGTAAGTCCTGTGTATTTCCTAGAATCATAGAATGGTTTGGGTTGGAAGGGACCTTAAAAATCATCTAGTTCCAGCCCCTCCCTGCCACAGGCAGGGATGCCACCCACTAGATCAGGTTTCCCAGGGCCCCATCCAACCTGGCCTTGAACACCTCCAGGGATGGGGCATCCACAGCTTCTCTGGGCAGCCTGTTCCAGTGTCTCATTATTTCTGCCATACCTTAGCAGGTGTTTTGGAAGCCCAAAGATACCTCAAAAGGCTGAAGGTGCCTAATTTCAGGCAACTTTCTTATTTAGGATGAGTTCAACAAACATCCAGGCTCGACTGACAGTATTGGCTGGGTCTCTACTGACTACTCAAAGCCAGCAAGAACCTATAAGCAAACACCAGAAGCCAAGTATGTTATTCTGAAGCCAAATCCCATCTCAGTTCATAGCAGAGCAAAACCAGAGATCACAGCACAAACTATGTGTCAGATTCAGTTTAAAATATGTTGGAACAAACTGTAGCTATGGCTATTTAGTCTTGTTGCTGAAATACCTTTTTATTTTTCATAAAGCCATAGAAATGTAGAATGGTTTGGTTTAGACCGAACCTTAAAGATCATCTAATTCCAACTCCCCTGCCATTGGCAGGGACACCTCCCACCAGACCAGGCTGCTTAAAGCCCCATCCAGCCTGGCCTTGAACACCTCCAGGGATGGGGCATCCACAGCTTCTCTGGGCAACCTGTGCCAGTGCCTCAACACCCTCACAGTAAAGAATTTCCTCCTTATATCTGATCTAAACCTACTCTCTTTCTGTTCAAAGCCATTACCCCTTGTCCTATCACTACACCCCTTGACAAAGAGTCCCTCCCTAGCTTTCCTGTAGGCCCACTTTAGTTACAGAAACGCCGCTGTAAGGTCTCCCCAGAGCCTTCTCTACTCTAGACTGAGAAACCCCTCAGCCTGTCTTTGTAGGAAAGATGTTCCAGCCCCTTAATCATCTTTGTGGCCCTCCTCTGGAGTTCTAATGTGTCCATATCCTTCTTGTACTGGGACCCCCAGAGCTGAACACAGTGCTCCAAGTAGGGTCTCACAAGAGCAGATTAGAGTTGGAGAATCACCTCCCTTTACCTGCTGGCCATGCTTCTTTCAATGCAATTCTTTTAACAACTTAATTCTGCTGATGGCAACAGAAGGAGGAAATAATCCTTGCCTAAGATGGGAAAGAAACAGAAACAGGCACTCACCTATTCGCATGGCGGGGCTATCTGTGAAGTGATAGCAGGGTCATCCCCCCAACGTTATCCCACAGCTGCCTCCATTGTTTGCTTGGAGTGAAGTTGAACTTCGTAGCCCATACTTGAACCTGAACACCAGCAAGGAGAATGACGTTTCTGCTACTTCTGTAGTTTTCTTTACACAGTACCTGAGAATCTCAGTCTTTTTTTTTTTTTTTTTTTTTTTTAACAAAATTACTCTCAGAGCCACCCTGCAAGAGAGTGATACTGTTGTTATTGCTATTATTTCAGTTTTAGAGATGGAAAGTGGGCTGCCGTGAGGCCATAATTTCAAGGTATCACTGTAACTGTAGACACGCATAGCCCTGAGTGAGATTTTTAAAGCACCTCAGACTCTAATTTCAGATGAAAAATTAGACACTTTGTGTCTAAGTGCTTTTGAAAATCCCACCAGGGTCCCATTTGCTGGTTCATTGCCTAATTGGCTTGTAAAATCTGCTGTGGCTTGCTCAAGGTGACACACAACTTTTGGATGCTAGTTCACAGATCGTTTTCTCCTCAGCTTGCTTTGGTTCAACCACTAATCCTTTTTCCTGCCTGATTCTAATCCCAAACTCGCTCCTAAACTCCATCCAGCACAATCATACCCTGGTGGGACAGGTCTCAGTTGGTCAGTTCATCTGCTGTTTTCTTATGTATATAGCAAAACCTAAGGTGCTGTTGCTCTTAGCCCTGTAACTCACCTTGTATTTTTACTATTAAAAATCTTCCAACATGCAGATTTACTACAGTGCTATGGTTTGCTGATCCCACATATTTTTGTGATCCACTTAAATACATTGAGCTAAATGGGTAACGTGACTTTTCTAAGTATCTGCTCTACCGCAGCTTCATAGAAAGGCTAAGGAAAAAATGTAAGTTTATTAATATCTACATAAATCTTATCTGATAATACAGCCAATTCATGTTTTCTTATAGCAAGAGGAGACATGGAAAATGATCTGTCATTGTTTCCTTTGCAAGCACTTTATTCCAGACAGGGAAACTCTGAAGAACATTATTTTCACTAAAGAAAATAAATCTATTTTCCCATGGTTTATACTTTTAAAGGGTTCATAATACTATTATGTCCTCTGTATTCTTTGATTTTTCAATACCTGTTTCAAATGGATTTCTCTGCAATTAGTGAAGTTGCTGTTATTTGAATCCCTCCTGTGCAGATTGAAAATAATGTAGCTAAATTGGTGCAGTTAAAACTAGCCAAAAAGTTTACTGAGATACTTTTATTTTCATGTATTTTAAGTTAGAAAAATGTTTGAGCTATCCATCAACAAACTGCCTTTAATTTAAAATTATATTTTTTAATTTAAAAAGTGAAAAAAATATCCTTTTATTTTCAGACTAATTCAGTTTCCTTTATGACACAAACTGACACGCAAATTTGAGAACATGTAATTGAAGATGGCACTAATAAATTTGAAGAGGCTTCATCCACCAATTAGATAACTGTTCCTCTCAGGTTATCTCAGGAGAGATTGGTCTGTTGCTTGTAAGCTACTTCTCAAACACCTTATACGCCTACAACAATATATACCAAATGACAAAGCTTTCGAAGAGAGATCTGTTCTGAATGTCAGAAGTGACTAATTTCTTTGATATCTTGTATGATTTTCCAAAGCTATGAAGTACTGTACAGGAGAATTAGCTTATAGCTGTGTTGTAATTTCCCTAGCTAGTAAATTCAAGCTCTATCTCTGCATTTAAATATGTTTTATAATAGGAAGTGAACATTATAATTCTCTATTTGAGTTTGAAATTCAGCTCCTGATCTGGGTTATCTAGGTAAGCTTGCTTGAAGGACTTGAAAGAAGTTATAGACACGTGATTCAGGTAGCTTTCTTCACTATATTGATAATGCTGAGTTGCTTTCTGTCCATGTTAAGCTTTAACATCTTTTTTTAGCACATATGCAGTATAACATAATTTAATAGTAGGTATATCCTTTCTCTTTGTCATTAATATGTAGGGCTTTGGTCTTAAAAACATATATTTTATCTATTTTTCAGGCTTAGCAAAAGATTTGCGAACAACGATAATCAAGACAACTAAATGTACAGTAAATATTTTGTAACTCAAGGGAACTCCCCACAGGGTCTGTATTTGGGAAAATAAAATGCTACAAGAATAAAAGAAATCATACAGCTCAAATTCATGCAACTGCATTTTTTATCATAAAACACTTCTATTTTGTCCTGCACATTTATGTCAAAAGACATTGTTGAAATGGAAGAATTCTAGGGGAAAGGAGAAAGCAGGTGTTCCAGTTTCCTATAGAGAAAAGCTTTATGCAAACCTGTTTTTCTCCCAGCCCTTCACTCCTAGCAGTGAAACATCAAGATCATGACCTTTTTTTTGAAATTCTCATGAAAAGTGGCAGTAAGGCACAAAGATGAGACATGGCAATATAGCTCCTGAAGAGAAGTAAAATGCTATCAAATCATTTCTCCGTTTTGCAAGTGCAAAGTTTATGTTATTGCTGTTACTAACAGCTCAGTAGATCCCAATGAGCAGACTAGCTGGTATTTGGAATCTACAGAATATGGACAAAAATAAAAAGTGTGAACCCGAAAAATACTCTTCAATATATGTAAATAATGTAACTCTAGTAACTTTGAAGAATTTATGAATTTGCGTCATGACATCAGTCAACCAGCTGATCCATAAGTTTTACCCATAAGCTGTATAAATCTTCCAAACAGAAAAAGATGGTGGTTGACATGCAAAGAAATGCACTAAGCAGTTAATAACTTTCATTCCTTGACAGAAGTTTTCTTGTTGTACATAACGTCCAAATAAATAGCCTAAATAGTATGAGTTTTATTTTCCATGATTTATTTTCCATGAAAACTTAATATCTGTGTTTCATTTGCATTCAGAACGTCTGACAATTCTGCAGCATGTGAGCTAAACCCAGCTCACGCAGCTGATTCAATGAGCATCAATATTCATTAAAAGGAATAATGAAGTGATATTGCCCTGATTTAGAACACTGACAGGAGGCTGGTGGCAACAGTCAGTGTTGGACCAGAATGCCCTGCCTCCATCGCAAGCGTGCATGAGCACTGGCCCATGGCTCATTAGGTTCTGCTGTTAATCCAGTGCTATCTAGCTGAGAACAATGAAGAGTGAATTTCTACTTCAGACCTAATGCCTTTGCTCTATAACACAAAGCTGTGGCTTGCCATGGAATAGGTGAACTGCTTCATTGGCACACTGGGGCCAAAGTCTTAAAAAGTCAGTTCTTAAGTATATACTTGAATTGTAAGTAAATATCCTAATATTCTAGGGTGCTATTGCATCAAAAAGCTTCAACTAAGTCAAAGGACATCTAACAATTTTTTAGCATATTTTAGTATCCAAAACTAGAAATGATCTTTCCAGCTATTTCAGAGTACTTCAATCATTAATTGAGATGTTAAAATGGATTTCATGCATCTGGAACTGGGAGAGGGCCCAAGAAGACCCAACCAGATCCTTTCCACTCAAAACTAATAACAAAAGCAAGTTAGGATTATCAATGCTGATTTTACAAAAATAAATAAATAAATAAATAAATAAAATAAAATGTATCTGTTACTGTGGCAATCAGGGACCCAGGGTGAAAAAAAAATAGCATTTAATAGTTTTATGAAGCAACAAATGCACAGAGCAAGAGTTTCCAGTCCAAGAGATGGCTTGTACCTTTATGTTGTATATGATACATGTAGTTTGCTTCACAGATGCCTCCCCCCACATTTCCTTCTGTTGAAGGTCTTCCTCTTCCTTGATTGCAAAGAAGCTCCTGAGAGGCCACATGCTGAACTGTGCTGGCTTGCCTCACTGCATAGTGTTGTCAGCTGCTGCATCCAACACATGGTCCATGAATAGCAGAGCTATCCCTCTAGAGACCACCAAAGGCCACTGCCTGCAGCAGCAAGAGCCCCAGCTATCACTTAGCATTAATAAACACAGATTAGTAAAAGGGCAAGATGCTTCCTGCTTGACTTCGATGGATTAATTTGGCAATGTTTAAAAGAACGAATTTAACAGCACAAGGGAATGTTTCCAAGCACAGGAGCTTGACTTTACAGATCTAAACTGTTAGAATGACCCAAACTGGTGCTAGAGTCTCCCAGATGGTTCCTGGACAGCTGTTGAAAGCCAATGTGGGCAAATGGCCATTCCCAATGGGCAGTTTAGCTATAGGCACCATATGCTGAAAAGCAGAAGAAGGCAAAAGTGATAAGGCAGGCACTATTCTGACTATTGGCCTCCCTGCCTACATGTAAAGCCAAATGTAGATGTCAGTGTTGGCACCCAGGAGGGAACACATCCTTGGCTCTCCATAAGCAAGGCTCAGCCCTTGAATGGGGCACACAACCCCCTTGTAACACACCAGGGGAGAATTATCGGCCTGGGATGTTACCAAATCACCCATTTCCCAGAAGAGTCTTGGACAGCAATCTAAAATCATTTCTGTTTGATGGTGTCCTGAATTTCAGCTAGGTCAGGGAGAGATGGCAAAGCTCTCTGTCTTGGAGATTAAGCACCATGTTGCAGTCCCAGCTCTGAAGCATGTTTGTTTATTTTATTCACTGACTGTTTAACATTTCATACATAAACACTGCTGAGGACAAGAAAAAGAATCCACAACTCACCCTTTTTAGGCAAGTTTCCTGATAACAGGATTAAAGACTTGTGCTTGTCCTTACATTTTCTGCTTTGTCCAATGTCTCTCCAGTTCTCTGCTGCACAGCAAGAAAGCTTCAAGAAAAAAAGGAAAAGAAAAAAAAAAAATTGTCAGATGCTAATATTGTCCCTACTTCAGACAGTCTCTATTAGATGTTTTTTAACTTCTACAGGATAACAAGTGCATAGGGGTGTGTTGCAAATTCCCCATGTGAATTATCCCCAACATCTGATCCAGGTGGACTGCAAATTAAGTGATTTCTGCTTCTTTTTCTGATTAATTAAGTTACTCTCACAAATTAGCTGATGCTGTTGTGCTCATTCCCACAGATATACCATAGGTATATTTTGGATACATTTAGATTTAGTATTTCACAGAATTAGGTAGCAAACCGAATTAAAGGATCCCAATCTGGGGAGAGTTAATGGCAGGACAATTTGCAGAGCAGAACTTTAGGCACCCTTGCAGTTTCACCAGTGATAAAAAGGCATCCAAAGAACTGAAGTTTTCAGATTTTTTTCTCCTCAGCTGACATCCTAAATTCCAGCTACATTACTTTTAAAAGTTTACTTAAGATATGTATATGCTTCAGTAATCCCATGTTCCTCTGTCTCAATTTTTCATGTTGCATATAGCCAGCACTAGTACCTTGCTTATGGGCGGGGTGTTAAGAACAGCTACTGAAAACTAGGAAGATTTTCTTGTGCTATTAAAGACTTACTTGGATGCAGTTTTCTTGCATCCCTTGCTGTTTCTAAATTAAATCAGTATCAGAATAAAGACCTTATGGGAGACTGAGAATGAAGTTACCTTTCAGCCTAAAAGAAGAAGTCTAGAAAAAAAAAGCAAAGGACAAGGAAGAATGTAGAAGACCAAAGCAAAGGAAAGGAAGAAATGGGGAGGAGCATCTTTGTCGTTCAGATACCCAGAAGCACATATCCAGAAAATAACTCATTATTATAATGCTTGATTTGAATAGATGATGAAGAATAGTTTCATGCAAAACTTATATTTGCATGGTGTTACTTGAAGTGTGTCCCTAAATTTTGATTGGAAGCATATACACTTAATTATTGCATTGGAATGACAACTGAAAGAAATGCAAGATTCAGAATCCACAATGTATATGTTGGAAATGTTTAGATAAAACTAAGGAAGAAAAGGTAGCATCTCTCTGCAAGAGATCACCTTCATATTATCTCTGCCTTTAACACTAACAATATGCTAAAAGGATCTGAAAACAATTTCTTACAACTCATTCTGGCTGGGTGATCAAAGAAAGCCTACATAGAAAGTAGATTTTACTATTTCTCATTAAAAGTCGTGAAATTAAAATGAGGCTTAGGTACTACATTTGGAAAACAAACAAAAACAACAACAAAAAACATGCAATATCTCCTTTGTGAAAGGCAGCCTGTAATAATAATACTCTGAAGGAAATGCCTCTTCCAAAATTTATTTTGGGCCAGTCCTGTTTTAATCCAAAATTATACCAAAATATTGGTCAAAACAAAACATTGTTTCTTCCACACCTTTAGAAATTTCTCTTGTTAAAAAAAAGGTTTTAATTTCATAAGCAGTTCTACTGCAAAACTTTAACTGTCTTCTGCGAGCAATGTAAAATACAGGATATTTCTGGCCTGTAGGGATCATAATGCTTTCTCTTCAGACACTCCAGTGGCATTAGAGATGCTAAAACCAGACTGAAGTGTTCTGGGGTGGGGAAAATAAAGATGTATGCTTCTCCAAGTTATATTACTTCTGAGATTCTTTCCCCTTTTTAAGTAAGGAAGACTGGAAGACAGTGTATCTGATTTAAGTTATTTTACTGTGAATTTCTGCCATGCTTTGAGCATATTCCAAGTGGCATTTGAGATATAAATAGCTGAATAAACAGTCAGCTACGCAAGCAAAGTTGAAAAGTCAGAGACCAACAAGATTATCAGTTGTTTCTGCAGTACTTCTGACTTGCTCACATGTCAAGTGTAATATCATGTGACAATCATTCTTTACAGCCAGGAGCTAGACTTGGGGGTTCTTTATTTTCCACTGGCACCCCAACATTCTAAAAATAGAGAAAACTATATTAAAGCAACAAAAAAATGAATGTCCCATATATTTTACCCCCAATCCTAAATTATATGTTGCATGTCACTGTGCTTCTATGGTTGCCTTATAAATATAAGGACAGCCATATGTTTAGGAAGAAAATTCCAGAGGTAAAATAAAATGTTTCTCCCCTTCTAAGTCTACTCTTATTCAAGGCTCTGAAGTTGGAAGATGTGTTTTATCCAATATTTGTGTGCAAATAATATTTATGATAAAATAATGATCAGGCATAGGACTCTCTTTAGATCCTATTTGATTATGAATACTAGTCATTTGGCACTTCTTCCTGACTATAAGCACAAAGAAATAGACAATCTTGCATAATGAAAACAATTTGAATAATGAGAGTGTTGTTAGAATGCCAGTATTTTAATGCTCTCTACAAATGCAAATAATTTAAAATGGATTTACCGGTTGCTAAATAAATACCTATCTTCACTAGGTTTTGATTTGAGATTATGTCCTCCAGATTTATTCACTTATTTATATATTTATTATTATTTTTCTGGGTCAAATACTTTTTTTAATGACCTTTACTGTGTGTGACCAAAATGTCTAGATCTGCAACATGTTCCAGAGCTCTAGTGCTTAAGATTACCATTCTTGCCTACAAGGGCCTACATCTCTGCTGAAAGTACTGTGAAGAACCACATTCACTTTAATGCCTTGAAATTAGGAAGAAAATCAAGCTGCTTTCATTTATTTTATTGCCACTTTCAATACCGTAGTAGCAACATTTGAATGTACTGCATTGGGTTTTTGTCACTAATGTGCAAAAAGGGTTAAAGTTTATTTTAAATACTCACTATCCAGAAGCCATTTTTAAGTTATCCTGAAATTCTGTTTCCCATTTTGACAGTATTTAGGTGTTTTGACTTATCTATTTCAGTGGGAATTATAATTTGTCCCTTAAATCTGCCAGTCCTTTTTAAGTCTTTGCAGTTCATTTTTATATTTGGACATAAGTCACTGTTTGCCCTGTTCTGGGTTCTCATGTCAACACTGAAGTGTTTTCTTTTAAAAACATGATCTTTCATTGTTGTTTTCTTGAGTGATGGTTGCATTTGTGAATCCCATGAGCATGATTGCAGTCTGAAACTGGAGACAGTTAATCTAGGAACACTTACTCTGCTGCCATTTAACCACAGTCTCCTGGGATGAGCTGAGCGGTAAGTATGGGATGCCCAAAACATTAACTATATTGGATGAGAAACTGGTGTCAGGTTTCCTTCTGAGCTCTTTCCAAGTACTTGTGATATTTGATTTATCCATTAGTCATATCTGGACTATGATCTTGGAGTAACTTTTTCAGGAGGTGAGCTAATAGCCACAAAAGATAGATAGTCAACTAAAACACATCAAGGATAAGCTTATCAAAATAAAATGGAATTCCTCCATACTAATAATTAAAGTTACATACTAGTATGCTAATTGCCAGTCTCAGATCACTGTAGAGGGGGAACTGGCACCATCATGACAAGCAATGAGATCCAGCTTGCCACACAGTATGTGTGGCAGACTGAAAAGTAAAACAAAGGTCTAAGATAATACTGCTTGTGACAAGCCAACAGCCTCTGTAACAAACCGCTTCCTATCTAAATAGAGAAGGCACGAGGTGAGGAGGGAAGCAGATCAATGAAGAAAAGGACAGAGGAGAAGCAGATGTGAAGCAACATCCCCCAAGGAAATTGGGTGACCAAACCAAACTCAGAGGTCACGCACCCTCCTTCACAGTCATGTTCACCCCCACCTGGGACATGCATGGTATAGTGTGGAGGGCTGTTTTTCCACAGCAGTTCAGATAACATGTATGGTACTGAATATCCAGGCCTCTACCTATTTTAGAGGACTGTACTCAGATACTATTGGGCAAGAGCAGGAAGAGGTTATCATTATTTTCATCAAGATCGTGTATCACTATTAGCCTCTCTGCACTTTTCCTATCCCCATTTCATTGCAAAGAACATTCTTCTCTGATTAGACAATACAGTCAGCTTCCATCACCCAGTTCAGTCCTCAGATCAGTACACTTCAGATTTCTCAGCACCCCTTTTCTCATGTAGAAATACCTTTACACAACTGCAAAACTCCCCTCAAAGCTTCTCTTTGCCAGAACACTTATCAATGGTTAAGAAGCTGCTATTCTGAAGCCTTGTTTCTTGCACAAATAATTGTATAATTACTTATCTTGTGTCTGTATCTAGCTGTGGTCTCTAGATTTATAAGCACTTAATACAGGGCAATCGAGGTTAAGGAAAAGGTTGTCCATGCACTATTGAAATAGAAACATGTACTTAGTTGTGATTCTCCCTTTTTACATCCATTTAACCTAGAACACGATACTTGTATGCTGTAAATTAGATACGAGATTTCTGTTAAAAATATTGGGTTTCAAAATTTTTCCTCAGTGTTTACTGGACAGGATATGTCACTGAGAACTGGGAAAAAATTAAATGAAATAACACTTCAAGAATAGCTGGTTTTCTTGAGTAACAAGAAGTTTGTAGAAGGAAGTAGTGTGAGCAGTGTGGACCCTGCTCAGACCTGTGAGGACAATATTTTTTTCGCACTGTAGGAATGGTAAGATAAACAGGAAATAAGGAATATTGCAAGGATGTTACTCCTTACTGGTACTAGCATTTGGTAGAACTAATGAGAAATGCATTTCTCTTTAATATTTTTAAATTAAATTTAAAATTGAATAATTATCTTCAATATTTTTATATAGTTTAAAATTTTAAAATTGCTCCAAATATCTTTATGCTTCTTATATACTGTTGTGCACTGTGTTCTTTTTATTCCATTTTCAGGAGCCCAGCTAATATATCTTCAAGATCATGATTCTTACCATAATAGCATCTGCCCCAGGATTCTTGATTTGTAGCCAGGGATTTGGTTAAAAGTTGTAAATGTTTTGTTTTTCGATGTATAATCTGGGTCCTAAATGCTGGAGGGTGAGGAGGGTGAGGTGAAATTGTAAGTATAAAAAGAAAATTATTGTACTTCTCTTCCTATAAAGAAGTTATTACTGTTATATTACTGTTATGAGGAAGAAAAATATTTCTAGCAATGTAAATGCTCCTGACGCTCATAGCCCAAGTCCATTTATAGAAGTTTCCTTTAGTTTATGACAGGTACAACAGTATGGAGAATCTGACACCTAGTGTAGACTTTTAATGCTTCATGTAGAAATAGAACAACTGTATGTGAATTACTTATCAAAATATTTTCTCATCTTCCACAGTTTAAAATGTTTGTTACTATGACTTCTTTTATTCTTCTTATTATTTTTTATTTTATTTTGTCTATGCTACCTGAATGGCTGAAGTTCATATTTCTTTATGGGCTACAAACTTGATGATGTACCTAATTAAAAAAAATAAAACTAAACATTTTGCTCAAAACAGAAGCATGCCATGTCTGAGAAAGGGGGTTTAGCACTCTTTCTTTTCAACCTTCAAAGTCATAACATTCACAGTAATGAACCACTTTACACGGGGCTCTGATTACATTGGGTAAGAAGGGGCTGTAATGGATGATGTGAATATCACTCCATTGAACTCTTCAGCTATTATCTCTTCCCATCAAATGCAAATCACTAAACATACTACAATTTTCTGTCTCTCTTTTTCTATACATTGCAGTAAATCGTGTGAGACAGCTTAGAGAATCAGAATTTTAGATTTTATTCCCTTTCACTAATCTTGAGACATTAATTCAACTCAGCTTAAATCAAGTACATGAGCTGAGCTTCCTGCTTCGCATGCTGATCTGCCAGTTGTCAGCAACAAGGTGAAAGTAAAACAAAACCAGTACCTCGGTATACGAATACCTCTTATTGTAAATAATTGCAGTAGTGCCATAAAGCAGAATGAATACATATCAAAGGTTTGTCTCTAAAATGCTTACACTACAAGTTGAAGACACATCAAAGACAGAACACATCAATGTAATTAAAAGGAAGGAAATTAGGTATAAAACTCTTGCAGTCACATAAATATTTAAATGTCACTTATAACTCGAATTGACAATAACCAGATGAAATACAATCAGGAATATCATTTCCAGAAAGAAGCTCTGATAACACTGATAAATTCGAGGGGTAGATGTCACCCTGTGCCTTGTCACCGAGTGCTCAAGCAAATCTGAAGTCCCTAAATGACATGCAATCTAAAGAACTACATATTTTCATTTCATATGATAACAGGGCATTTTGTATGACTATATTTTTTTCTCAAATGACTTGAATATTGCTCCAGGCCACCATAAAGTATTGAAGGCAGTAATACAAAATACCCCTATTTTTCAAATCCGTTTTTCACTTTGATTGTTTTGCATAGTTTATTTTTATGCATTCCCAGTCACTAACATGATCATTTCAGATCTGAAAACACAATGCACCCTTGCAGGTTATAGCACCTACTTCACAGTAGCTGAGTAAAAGAGTTCACTCAGTTCTTTTAATATATTTCAATAAGGAACAATCTTCAGGGAAATAAGGAAGAATAGACAAAATAGGTTGTCTGCTCCATCTATCTGAATAAGTGCAATTTAAAAGTAAAGTGCTATAAAATAGGACAATGAAATATTAAATAAAGAGTACTGGAAAGTTGTGAAACATGGAATAATAGCTTTGGCTTTTTAAGCCAGTGAGTGTCTTGAGTGTTTAAAGTATATAATGTGAAATGAGCCAGATGAAATAATTATTTATAATTGGCTAGCAAAGACTGAATTCTAAATGGAAAACAATTTTCAATTAACTGGTCATGCTACACTTACCTGAGGTTACGTTGCATAATCAATCATGAAGAAATGTTATTTGCCCACTGTTTATGAGCTAGATGTTTCTAATGCTCATTTAAAAACTAAAATACTATTTAAAAGAGGGGGCCATTAATAAAATTTACCACCCATTGGAAAGAAAAAAAAAAAAAAGAAAAAAGAAAAAAAAGAGCAGAATGTTGACAGAATCTTTAAATGTATAATTTCAAAATATTTTGAAGAAATGACTTGTAGCTGTTGGCATCTAGCATCTCATAAGGCTATTATCCTTCTAAAGTAATTCCTCAGTTACTTTAATAATCAAAGCTATTCAGATCTCTTTATATTACTGTAGGCTATGAAAGTGGAAGCAAGTAATTGAAGTGGTATGTAAATGTGTGAATATGCTAAGCTCACCCCTCAACTTCAAAGATAAAGTGTCTGCAGCACTGGGGTCAGTGTCAAATTTCCCTTTGTCACCTAAGGCATATATCAGAACTGATTCCTTTAGTCTCTCAAGCTTCTTCTATTCACCTGCAGAATTTCTGCCTATTACATTCTTTTCACTTGCTGGTTATAAGCTTGGGATGAACTGTTATTGTTTACAACTTGCCTTTAAAGCACTTGAACACAGAACACAATTTGTTCTGGAGTTTTATTTGTTCAGTGCAAAGAGTGTATTATCTGTGATTAGGATCTTCAGGATCTTTTGTAATATTAACAAATATCAGTAAGGCTCATGTCTTGGAATAGCCTAGGTTTCCTGTGCAGAACTATTCACTTAAAAAATGATACACACATGAGGAAATGGGAGGTGATAATCAGGATAATTGAAAACATTCTTAAATGTGAGTAATTACTTACATCCATTCTTAAAGCAAATGGATTATTGCATTAATTTAATCCAATAAATATATGTTATTTTATAAATATACAAAAAGTGGTGATATTTATAGAGTATCAAAAGGGAATTCTATTTCCCACAAATACAAATAGTCCAATTAACCTGAAAGAAACGGCTCGTGTTTAACAGTAAGCATGTGCATAAAGATTTGCAGTAACTATATAGTAGGAGGCACTATTTGGAGAATGCAGCAAACACTTTCTTCTAAATACCACCACTGAATCACCCTAGGATTTTGAAACACTTTATAAAAGCTAATTAATTATCTTCCTTGTATACTGAACTCTTAATCAGAGGAACTCAGCATCTTTTTCTGTAATTAATTAATTCCATCTCATGAGACCATGGTAAGGTTGGAGAATATTATTGTCCTCTCTCCGATTTTGAAGGAATTCAATAAAGGTGCCTCTCTTTAGTTATGCAACAGACTATTTATTGATTCCAGCACCCACCTCCCACAAAATACACTGAATGCAGCAGCCTGGCAAAACGGGTAATATTTAAAAGACACTTCTACACCTAATTTTGAAGCATCTTTATTTAAATCAGTTTCAGATATTGTGTAAGCTGAGTGTGTACCACCACCAAACGTCACTGAAGCATAGTGCTAACAGAAGTAAGATGTGTTACAAAGGGAACTGTATACCGTGAAACTGAAAAAGCATTTTCCCAAAAAGTGCTAATGGGAGAAGGCTATGACTGCATCCTAATACTTCCAGTGGTTATAGTCCTCCTGTTAGCCAGCGGCTTGCTAACTAAGATGCACTCAGGTGGGTTTACTGACATGGCTGTTATTTATCAGATGACTTTCATCTCAAAACTAATGCAAGGTGTTCAAAATATTGACGTACCTGGAGTATCTGGCATACAAGCAGTGCAGGATGAAACTGTGGTATTTTCACACTGATGGACCGCTAAGCACCACAGAGACACTCTCACACTCCCCCTCCTTGACAAAACAAGGGGAGAAAATATGACGTAAAGATAAAAATTTGTGTGTTGAGATAAGGAAAGGGAGATCACTCACCAACTACCATCACAAGTAAAACAGACTCAGCGTAGGGAGATTAATGTAATTTATTACCTATTGCTAACAGACTGGAGCACTGAGAAAGTTAAAGCAAACACTCTTCGTCTCCGCTGCTCCTTCACAGTCCCTCTCTGCCTCTGCTCCACGTGGGGTCCCTCCCATGGGATGCCGTCCTTCCCCTGCGGGGGCTGCCCACAGGCAGCAGCACTTCAAGAACTGCTCCCACATGGGTCCATACCACGGGGTCCATCCCCCAGGAGCAAACTGCTCCAGCACGGGTCCCCCACAGGTGGCAGCTCCCCCCAGACCCCCTGCTCCTGCGTGGGCTCCTCTCCATGGGCTGCAGCTCTGGCCTGGGGCCTGCTCCTGTCCTCGGGGGCTCTCCATGGGCCGTAGCCTCCTCCAGGCCACATCCACCTGCTCCACCGGGGGCTCCTCCACGGGCTGCAGCGTGGAGATCTGCTCCATGGGGGACCCATGGGCTGCAGGGGGACAGCCTGCTCCACCAGGGGCCTCTCCACAGGCCGCAGGGGAACTGCTGCTGTGTGCCTGGAGCACCTCCTGCCTTCCTGCTGTGCTGACCTTGGGGTCTGCAGGGCTGGGTCTCTCACACTTTCTGACTCCTCTCTCCCAGTTGCTGTTGTGTAGCATTTTTTTTTTTCTTTTTTTCCCTTTTTTTCAGTCTGCTTTCCCAGAGGCTCACCCAGTGTCACTCCTGGTCTCGGCTGTGGCCAGCAGTGGGTCCCTTTTGGAGCGGGCTGGAGCTGGCTCTGATCTGACATGGGGCAGCTGCTGGGCTCTGCTCACAGAGGCCACCCCTGTAGCACTCATCATTCCCTCATGTTCCCTCCTCCCCCTAACTCCGCCCAAACCTTGCCATGTAAGCCCAATACAGATGCATACATGAACTGAACAATGTGGATCTTAGAAATTTGAAGCATTTTTGTATTGTGTCTTTTGCGATACTACAGAAATAGGTATTTTCCTCTTAACCTACATATAACAAAGACATCAACTGAACACATCAATAGTGTTGCTTTCTTGCTTACTATGTACTGTTCTCCAACAGTATCATGAGTAACATGATAGTAATGTGTAATACCTAACTTCTGGGTAACGTGCCTAGTGCATTAAATCACACAACAGGTAGAGAAACATGTCATCTGCTAGAACCTGTTCAGTCCAAACTTAGGGATTGTTTTACAGAAACTAGCTTTATCCAACAACCAACAATTTTCATTCTTGATTTGTCCTTCTCTGCAGTTCCCTGTGACTACCACTAAGAAAGGCCAGCAGCATCAAGGAGATGAAAGGAAAAGCAGTTTCTCCATTCTTAGTATTACTGAAAACTTTGTTTAGTCACTTGTTAATTTCTGCTGTTACCTCCTTCCAGGCAACTTCTTAGGGAAAAGCCAGATCTGACCTGACTTACCACATAAAATAAATAACATGTTCTTATCTTCCAGCTGCTACCTAAAGTCACAGCCAGGAAATATTTTATGAGAGTTAACCAGTAAATCCCCCTGGGTTTAAGGATTCCCTCATGAGACTGGATACAGCGGGATTTTCCATGGCAAAAGAAGAGCTCATCTTTCCCTCTCTCATTTTCTTGTCTCCCAATAATGGAGTAATAAAAATACTTTTAGATACTTACTAAACACTTTGAACACTGCTTGGAGCCAATGGCTGATGTGATCCAGGACTGGGAAGAAGACACAAAATGTTTCTGAGGTAGTGATGTTAATCAACCCCCTTTTGAAAATAAAATCTTTTGCTCATGGACAAAATGTCTGGTTCACAAACATTGTGTCAATGGCCCAGTTATATGTAGGTTATTGTCTCAGGTTGTCATGTATCTTTCTCCAGACATTTTTAATCAAACCAGCTCTGCACGATTGGTATACCCTTTTGCAAATATAGATTATCATCTATTGGGGCATTATGAATAAATATAAGAGAGTCTTTCACTTCATTTCTTAAGGTATACAAAAGGCATGATAGAACAAATTACTTTTTTTTTGTAAAAAAAAAAAGGGGGGGGGGGCAGGGGGACTTGGAAAAAAAATGCAGATCTGTACAACTCTATTATAATCTGACCTTCAGCTCATTCAGTTCTGTCTCTGCAGCAGAACTCCTCTTAGATTATGAGAAAAAAAAAAAAAAAAAGTTTATTTTTTAACTCCTCGTTTCCCAAAAAAACCCTGGCAATGAGTATCAATATAATACTGTAAACTGACAAAACCTGTCAGTATAATGCAAAGTAGTTTTGTTCCAGTGTCTATAATTGCTACCGCTACACACACAAAGAATAACACACATAACGAATACCACATACATGGACATTGTGAAATAAGGCTGTCATGTATATACATATAGCCACCTGAGCTCTGCCTTGCATACTGAATCAAGGGATTTCTGAAAACTCTCTGCTATCAAAACATTTGCATGAAATTAGAGAAACTATTGAAAGAGTGCTTAAGAGTAGAAACTTATCCAATGTGCATGTACTAAGAAAACTAGTTACACATACTGGTACTCATGCATAAATATGTATAAATTTTATGTATATATAAATTTTATATTGTACTCATATCTGTATGTGTATGTTCATATGTATAAACAAATAAACTACAATAAATAAAATTTATTTTTATTATAAACTACAATAAATAAAAATTACCATTGTTATTTATGATGGGTATTCCAGTTAGAATACCCTGATATACTGCCTTTCTTAAACTCTCAGATTTCAACTCAAAGAAGACAAATGGAATTGTTTTCCTTTTCAGTTGTAGAATTTACTCAGCATTTTTGGTTACAAATATGGGATTGGTACTTTGTCAGAGTAGTCATTTAATGTGTGCTCTGACACAGAAATTCAGACCAAAAATGCTCTATCAACAATACAATATTCCCTCATGCTGCTGTGTAACTGAACTCCAATTCATTCAAACATGAAGGTGATTCACTTGGAAAAGATAAGAAATTATCTTGACCTGAGAAGTATTTGTAACCTTAAAGATTTAGGGTGAAGTCCAAAGAGATCTGAAGAAACTAAAACAACCATTCAAATGATTGAGCTGTATAGATCCAAAAATATTGCACTGCAGTCACTTCAGTTGGAAGCATTTGCATCCCCTCTGTGATACTTGAGAAATGTAACGGAAAGCCTCCAATAGGCCTGAGTATTCTTTGAACTTCACTGACTATAATAATTATTATGATCTTCCTCCTACAATCCACCTGATTCCTAGTGCTGAGGCGAAAACTGGTTTGAAATTAGAATATAAATATAAATTCAATATAAAAATTCCATACTATTACTATACTATTTGTATGTAACCGGACAAATTATATGGTTTATTTACATGACTGTCAGCAAGATTCATTCTTCAGCACAAGAAAGCTTCACGTAATTACCTGTTCCTACATTATCTGAGCATCTTACTCAACAGTTCCTAGAGAAATGTGTATAAATGCATAGAGATCAGCCTGTAATTAATTGAAAAAAATTTGGGGGTAGGGTAAATCATAAAACATAATCTATGAAAAAAAAAAAAAAAAAAAAAAAAAAAAAAAAGCTTTATATGGTCTGGTCATTTCAGGGCATTGATTAAAGAATCTTGTAATCTTGTTAGCACTTTGTTGGGGCTTTTCCATTAATAAAAAGAAACTCTCTCCCACAATACTCCTAATCTTCTCCCTGTATATATATATAGAGAGAGAGAGATACTAACTCTGTGTTGTGACATAACTGCTCAATGCATTTTCCATGAACATATCTTGTGCCCTCATATGAGTCCTAGTCCCCTGTCTAGGTAAGTGCAGGTTTCAGCTCAAGATCTCCAAGTCTCATGGCTCAAGGGAGCTTCTGAGTGCAAGCTTCTTGCACTTCAAGAAGCTTGAACTCAGACTCATCTGTTATTCAAATCTCATTTTTGCAGGCCTTTCAAAAGTCCTTCCAGCCTGAATCCCTTGCTGCCTATCACAGATGAGGTCCAGCATCCTCCAAGATATTGTTTTAAGGAGACGCAAAAAATCTCCTCAGTAGCTATACTCATCACCTGAAGTGGCAGCTCAAAGTTTGCAAGACATGCTGTCTACACACTTTATTCAGGAGCTAGGAACACCAGGCTCTAGGAAGAAAAGAAGCTTTTCAACTCCTTGTAACCTGAACATCAGGATGGAAGAATGTGTGTGTGTGTGTCCCTGCCTTTTTTTTTTTTTTTTCACTAATTCATGCAAACAATGTTATAGCTACATATGAGCCTCCTCTTCCCTTCATCATGCATGCATTGCACTGAGGAAAGCTCAGTACCTAGTGGAAAATGTTCATGCTGCCAGTCTGGGACAAGGACTTGGCAGGAAAATGCTCAGATTCATCTCTCTGCTGGAATTGTGTTGTCTATTTAGTAGGAACTACTCACAAAAGTGAATATATTCCAAGGTTAGATAGTACAACGGATGCTTGTCTGGACCTTCAATTAAAAAAAAATTAAAAGGGTAATGACAGAAAGGTTGTAAGAGTTCCCAAGCATAACGAGGTCCTCTATAAACAATACCTAGACAATATAACCTCTGATTGCTAATGTGTTATACTTGCAGTCTGAGACTGTATTCAAAATACCTGGGATGGCTTATCTACCTTCGTACTTCTGCTTCCAGCCATCAGCAAAGTCAGTACCCATGTTCATAGGGCAGTTGTTTTCAGTGAGCTGTTTTCAGATACCAGCCAAAATGTATGCAGCCCCACAACATCCTTCAGAAGCATCTAGCAGTCACGTTTTGGACAGATTTTTTTTTCCAATGATTCTCTTTCATGCTAAAAAGGGCAGGTCAGTTCTGTAAAGATCTGGTTTCCTTCCTAGGATCTTCAGGCTACCCAATGTGATATCAGAAATTTGCCAGTAATAAGGGGATTGGTTTGCAGGACACTAGAAGCAATGGGATGCTCAGGATTTGGGACAAAAACAGACTGTGAGGCTACAGCACCATCAGGGATTGTAGGAAGACCATGGACAAGTCAACACAAACTAGTCTAATGCTGATCATCTACAATGCCTGCAGGACACCTGCATGATCTTTCTGTCCCAACAAAGCATTCCCTTTTTCTTTTTTTTCTTTTTTTTTTTTTTTTTTTTTTCTGTCCATGGACACAGTTACAACAGAGGGATGAATTTCAGGTTAGGGCTGGCCTTGGAGCTGCATGTTTGAACTCACTCTGGAAGAAGGGTAGTTCAGACTTGGCTATCCTGCTTCCTAGGGGAGCACTGTAAGCATTAGGTTATTAGTTGTAGTCAATTATCACAGAAAGACTGAAACCAGCTTCCCCAGTTTTCCTGTCCTAACAGCAAAGCTGTTACTGAGTTTTCAGAAAGAGTCCAATGTGGTTTATGTATTTTAAGTGTGTCCCATGAAATGAATTTCTTAAAGCTTTCAAGACAGACAGGATGATCCATATTAAATATTAAGCAGGCAAAACTATGGTTGTATATGAAGCTCCCTGAAAACACACAAAACTCCAGTAGAAGTTAACATCAACTGAATTTCAGTATCTTAAGCACCTGAATCACAATATCATATGATAGAGAATAACTTTAATGGCTTAATTATAGAAGGCACAGCAGATTTATAATTCACATGCAATTCACAAAAAAAAATGCTTTGTCAGACACTGACCCTATAATAGGTCACATATTGTGATCCTTACTTTCTTTTTAGTAATGCTTTTATTGCCTATAGTGTAAATATCATTTTTTAGCGTAAGGGTCCCAGAATTTGGCACAGGATTGTATTATGCTAGACCAAGTCATGTGGTTGGTTTTACCTTGAGCCGTGATATTAAAGATGGAGAAATCACTAACAAACACAGAGAAAAAATACACAAAGAAAGAGTAATGTTAACATTTTATTGGTGCTGAGGTAGCTTGCCTTATTGTGGAATAGTCAGCCAAGATATTTGCACGGTTTGACTAGTGTTAATTTTCACTTTTATTGAGATTTTACACAAAAGGAGCAAGAAAATAGCAAGCAATATCATTTACATATCACAGCATATCCAGGTTACACAGTGGCAGCAACAAATGCCAACAGGCACAGTATGGAGCACAGGACCCAAGAGCTCAGTCAGTCACACGACTAGTGGGAGATGTGCAGGCATCAGATGAATTACGTTAAAACAATGGTTGGTGGGGAGGAAGTGTTGGATTTAATGTAAGCCCTCTCCTCACAAAGGGGAAGGATGCCTTTCAGTAGTGAAAGGGTGGTTATTGGGTGGTGAAATGGGAATTAGCAATAGGCTGTACTGGTGAATGAGTGACAGGATCAAATCTGTCACCACTGTCCCCTTCATATAACTTATGGATTGTGATTTTTTCCATTAAAGATGGGTTGCACAGGCTTGTTGGCCATCTGAATAAGAAAGTGCTGCTTTATCCCTTCAGGAAATAAGGAAGATTTTGTCTGACTAACTTTATGGGCATGTCAAGTCCAATCACAGATGAGTCCTCCAAGAAACTAACAATGGTTGTTCTATGATGAAGACAAACACACTTTTAAAATAGAGGGCAGAATCTACAATTTAAAAACATAATGTATCTCACAGCTCCCATGACTTACTGGAGGAGGAAAGTGAAAACAACTACAACAACATTTTATTTTTTTGTTTGGTTTTGTGCTTTTTTTTTTTTTTGCAAAGGAAATTATGCAGCTCATGTTAGTTTAGTAAAATTAGCACCTACAGTGTCTAAGCATGAGAACAATAATATGCAATTATATTTGACTGCAGAACAAGAACACAAAATTGTGGCTTTTTGTTTGTTTGTTTGTTTGTTTAATCTCTTCTTTACATTAAAGAAACAGCTGCATTTTTTATTATTATTATTATTTTTACTGCCAGTGCATCCTTGCTGGTTGGAAAACTAAATAAATGGTTACAGATGAGCCATAACAGAACTTTTTTCAAACTAAACTGCAGAGAATAAACATTTAAATGTTCTCTAGGTACCAGTAGTAATTCTGGGTAAGACAGAACATGGATGGTAAACTTTTGTTCCAAAATTTACCTGTAAGCATTGCTATATTTCTAAAGCTCCTCTCTTCTCCCTTCCCTCTTCACAAACTCCCTCCCCTCTTCATCAGTTACATCACATGTTCATACTTGTAAATATGCATATCAAACAGTTCATAAAACAAGCACTGCAGAAGAGCTAGTAACTTTTATTTGTAAATTATAGCTATAGATTGGGTTGGATTTTTTAAAAGGGATATTAGCATTCTCTACTGCTAATTCTGAAATAAATAAAATGATAAGAGGTGGATGAATTTCTGAAAGGTTAAGTAGTTCTCATTTGATTACACATAGGAACATCCACACTTAGACTACAACTTTAGAAACTGAACTGGAAATATCCCTATATTTGCAGAAATTACTGATTGCTCTTAGACTAGAACTAATAAAGAAGTAGTCTTTTTTGTTTTTTTTCTGAACATCGACTTTTGATCCTTATCTGGACAAATGAATTTTTCAGTGAAAAACAACGGAGCAAAGTAGCAGCATAGCCAGAATTTTAAATGTCATAATTTCTTCCATTTCTTAGTTACTGTTATCCTACATTGATCTGTTCCTCTGCAAGCAATGACACTTTTAGAACCAAGACACATTTTAAAGCTCTGGACGTGGGTTTTGCATAGGGATTATTTGTAGGACTCCAAGGGAAAGGGGATCTTCATAATGCTGATTGGTGCTTCAGCATGCTAAACAATTTACTGACCTATCCAGAAGTGTCCAGTCCATTACCATCCATGCAGGACATACAGCCTGTCTGGAACACCTATGTTCACTTCAGATTTCAGCATCAAAAGCGCCCTTTGTATCCACACACAACTTTCATTACTTGGTTTTGTTATTGCACACAACATCTGAAAAACAGCTAGAAATGATATGGCTTGCAAAGCTGGCTGAACACTACTCACAGGTGCACTGCCATCTTCTGGGAGAATCTATCCAGTTTTGAAGCCAGATGGATTAGTTACTTGGTTCAGCTTCTGCCCACTGTAGTGAAGATGTTTTCCAAGCAGCTGACAGTACAGCTAAAAGCTTTGCATTTTAGCTTTATAATGTCTTGCTTCATTCAGGACCAAGAAACAATCATCCTCACATCTTACAGTTATGAGTACTACCGCATCAAACTGCTTAAGAAAATCTCTTTTATGGCCAAAGAAGACAAGATATAATTTGCAAAATATTATCTTCAAAGTGTTCAAAATTTTTAAATATCATCTCTGCAAGTCCTACTCCTATTCAATAATCCAAAGGAAAACACAAAAAATAATGATTGTATTCCATCCACAGATATTCTTTATGAGTCTGAGATATACCAGCCAATCTTCAAATAATTAAAAAATTACTTTTTATCTATTTTTCATCTACTGACGCACACTGATCCTTTGGATCAGGCTATTAATAACCTGATTTATGACATCTTCCATGCTTAAACAGATCAGCAGGAAATCAGCTTCATGAACTTGCATGTCTCTCTAAAAATATTTTAAGAGTGCTAACAAAAAGCTTGGATGTCTCAGATGAAAAGCAGCCACTCCAGTCATTTCAAATATTTTTCCATATAATAATTTTGCTGTTTTTTCATAGGCTAGAAAAACACCGCCTGAAATCTCTTGCAGAAACCACATTAATTCATTGAATTTAAGGATGATATATACCAAATCTCCACTGCCTTTTACAAGTGAAGAGGTAAGGAAACAGAGAAACTTTTTATTCTGTGAGCAAATGTTATCAAATGAAACATGGTTAAACTAAAACATCTGTCTAATTAAGCCTCAAATTCTCAAGTAACAATTTATTTTGCTGATTATATTGATAAGCCATGGACATGCCAATTATTATTAGTGATACCCAAGAAAAGACAAAAAAAAACATATTACTGTGTAAATTGCTAATAATCACCAAAGTTGCCAGGTCTCTTAACCTATCATATTTCTATTCTACCTCTTTTTGTCATAGGCTGGAAGTATGTCAGAGAGAGGGATTAAAAGGATTACCCATTAGTCACTGCTGAATCTCATATTTGATATTTATGCTAATAAGCCATTCCCAAGCCAGTTTATCAGTTAATGCACTCAGACTCTCTGTCATCCTACGAGCAATAATACTCACCAAAGTAGATTTTAAAGCAAATGCTTTATGCTGAAATGAAACAAAACCACTACTAGGGCTGATAAATGCTGGATGCAAAGGACAGGACAGGATGCAAAGACTTCAGAGGTCAGCGATTACTCTGCTGCCACCACCCTGTCACAGCTCAGACTGACTGCTATAGAACAAGCAGTCAGTTTAGTGGCTGTCTGCAACCAGCTGCTTTTTGCGTGTCCCATTTAACTCTGACCTCCAGCAGAGCTCAGCTGGGGCTCTCCACACAGTATTCAGAGAGCAAAAGTTACTTGAAACCAATTAGGCTACAATTATGTTGTCTAATGAACTCAGCCCAGCCATGTACAAAGACTTTTAGTTACCATAAACATCCTTGGTGTTCAGAGGGCTGTAAAATACAGGTATTTTCTAATCTCTGTTTACTTTGAAACTTGGTTTGACCATTTTTATGAACATCTGAGAAGCTCACAAGTAGAAGAGTTAACTAATGAAAAAGGCTGCCTGATCTAAGTAACTGACTCTTGTCATATAACTCCTTATTCTCCTACCATTATATAGCCAGCTGAAAGGACCCCGCAAAGAATGGCAGTGACTGGACAAAAAGAGAGGTTCACTGACATCAGTAATACAATTCATCTTCAGTACTCCCACAAAAAGCTTATGCATACGATTAGGAGCTCACAGAAGGAGGCATGTGCTTCCCCTGCACAGTTCTTTCACACTGTAAATACTCTTTGCAAAACTTAAAACAGACAAATAGCTACAGTAGGGAGACATTTGTTTTGGGGCTGGGAGGGGATTGGGTGAGAGATTTCTTCTTGGATTGTGATGCATAGAAATGGAATTATGAGCTAAGTGTCCACATGCACTCGCATCAAGTAAAAATGAGGCAATTCAATTTGAAATTGGGACCAGATGCACTTCAAAGATCCAGGCAAGTTTCTGGGGCTACAGACGGATGGAAATAATTTGCTGACCAGATAAAAGAAATCTATGATTTTGTCAAAACCAGCAGTCACAAAGCAACACAGTAAAAGACAATAGTATTTAAAAAAAAAAAAAAAAAA
>CM021699.1:105886743-105926004 GCA_011074415.1 Stictonetta naevosa | reverse complement strand
GAGGAAGGGGGGGATAAAAATTCAGTAAAAGAGGGAGATACAGACACAGTGGATCTGTCTTCCAGAAAAAATGAAGGTAAGCCATCACTCCCCTCTCCAGAGTGCCCTGTGGACTAACTTTAATATACTTCTCTGTGTAGGAAAGATGCAGGAACATAACAACCTTGAACATGGGACCTATCCAAAAACAGGTTTACAAACATCTCCCATCCATGAGGACCAGAAACAGAAGGACTGGAGGGACCTGTGGTACAGGGATTACTAAACCTCACTGAGCACAGCTGTGACTAAACTGCATATTTTCCTTTGCTTTGCCCTTGCTTTCTTCTGTAAAGCTCTAAAGCAGCTCTTTGTGTCAAAAAAAAAAAAAAAAAAAAAAAGCTGTTCTACTGTGTTCTACTGTAGAAAGAAATAAGCAAGTGGAATTCTGGAAAGGTTGCAGGCCATATTTTTTTGCAAATTAATATTCTGTTCTATGGAGAAAATTAATTCAGGATGTCATCACTTCTTACACCTGTCATTCAAAATAGATAGTTCCCAGAGGAAGAAGTGCTTGAACAGCTCCTTCCACCTCCTTGCCCATGCACCTTACCCTCCTCACAGCCTGGGTTTGTCAGATGCTTTCTCCTGGGCTTCCCAAAGTAACCTCACAGCTTCTCAGCAAGACTCCCTCTGACCAGGAGCCACACAAATGCTTGTGTTAGCCAGTGGCCTCTATAGAACAAACAAAGAGCTCTTCCCCAGGCTCAGAGAAGAGCCTCTCACCTCTCTCCTATGCACGCGACCTTGCAGAAGACACAGACTGGTTCACGGATTTTGGCTTTCTTCCAGCACGAGTCCATTTGAGGTCCATAGACATATTGCAGACAGCAGCACATCTGTCCTCTGCAATAGTCATAACTGCAGATTTCTAGCATGCTCATAGCAATAATTTTATGGAAGGGTTCAGAAGAAATAAAGATGATTTGATACAAGTTATTCTCGGTTATTCTAAAACCCGCGGTATTTATTAAGGATGCATATTCAGTTTGGGACACAATACAAACTCTTGGTTTTAAGAATTATTTGAGCACCCCTTATTTCAATATGTCATGACATGAAAATGAAGCATTAAATATATCAGCAATGATAATTAAATATATCAGCAAAGATATATTGCTGACATAATTTTATATTGAAAGTGCCCTTAAATGAATATTGGAGAGACAGGTCTTTTAGCTGAGTTAGAGTAAGTGCTGGAAAGAAATTTTTCTTTACACCCTCTGAATTCAGAAATGTTATTTCAAACATTTACAAAGCCATATGCATTAAAATACAGTTTCTAGTGAGCTAATCTATGACTCTCAAAATGAACAAAAATGACTGCTCACTTTCCCACAGGAAGAAATCATCAAGTTTCACTAGTGCTTCCTTTCCTGTATGATTAACTAATAAGTCTGAATCAACAACAGATGACCTGCAGTAACCATTCACAAAGAGCTAAAGTCATAAATAGATACAGTCTCAAAAATATTTATTTAAAATATAAACAACTCTTAGATCAGCAGAGCAACAGATAGGTTTGCTCAGCACATATAAAGATATAAGTATTGAATCCTCCCACAACTTAGTGCCTACACAGTTTTCTTGGATAATCCATACAAGCAAAGCAATGAGATCTAACAACCGGAAGAAAAAGAAAACGAAAAAGAAAAAGAAAAAGAAACAAGAAACAAGAAACAAGGAAAATGAAAAAAGGAAAAAGGAAAAAGGAAAAGGAAAAAGAAAAGGGAAAAGAAACGGAAAGGGAAAAGGGAAATGAAAAGGAAAAAGAAAAGGAAAAAGAAAAGGAAAAGGAAAAAGAAAAAAAAAGAAAGAAAAAAAAGGAAAGAAAAAAAAGAAAAAGAAAAGGAAAAGAAAAAGAAAAAGAAAAAGAAGAAGAAAAAGAAAAGAGAAAAGAAAAAAAGAAAGAAAAAAGGTCAGATATCAGATATAAATATCTATGTTAACAATGAATACAGGCTGGCTATATTTCACTAACTGAAAAAAAAAAAAAAAAAGAAAGCATGTCAGTTTTATCACAACTTGCAAACAAGTGTTCAGAGACTTAATTAAGCTCAGATCTCAACATCAATGGAAAACTTAATTGTATCAGCATCAACAAAAATATCTATAAATAATGAGAAGCAGCTACACCAAAGACATGGATAAATATAGAAAAAAAATCTATCAATAAAAAAGACTGCACTGCCCAAATAGAATCAAACAGAATGTCCTGGAAGGTAAATCTTATTAATGCTTTAATGATATTAAAGTTATCTTCTATCAGCAGACCATTTTCTAAAAGGTTAGGAGGCAGCTGGAAACACCTATCGAGGGTACCAGCCATCCTCTGAAGATGCTATCTACAGAAGCTGTGCTCTACAGAACATCATCTATTTTGATTCCTTTGTAAAGTTCTCCAACTGTTGTGGTAAAGCAGAGTTCAAAGGTTTGAACTGCCCCATTAATTCATTCAGGGCTTTATCATGCTGCCAATAACTCACATGTCAGGGGTGCCATTACTTTTCTCTTTTAATCAAAGAGAGGAAGGACTGCAGATCTTCACATACAGTTGCTGTGAATGCTGCCTTATTTAGGTTTATGTCGAAGGGTCAAAGAGCAGGGGAAGCTGTGGGGACTAACAAGAAATATATTCCCTCCAGTTAAAGAGCTATGTGCATAGCCAAGCTCAGCTGAAGAGAACTAGGCAAGGCATGTGACTGGGCTCAGAGAGTGGCTCAACAATATTTTTACTGTGATTGACAGTGAAACACTTGCTATTGGAACACACAGTTGCAATTTTTCAACAATACTGCCAGGAGCTAAACAGGTAGGCAAGGCATAGAGGAATAAGGCTATCATATTCCTCACTTTCTTCCATTCTTCTTTCACAACCAAATTTAAGAGGCTGCTTGAATTTAAACTATGTATCTTGAAACTTTAGAGCACTTATAATTTTGTGGCACAGGTGAGGCCAGTGTTAAATACCATGAGATTTCATCGTTCGTTCCATGAATGATGAAGCTTTAGAAACTGTAGAAGTCAGGCATCCATTCAGAAGTAGATTGAAATATTTTGTTCAAAATTACAGGAGACTTGGTACAAAGTTTAAAGATTGTGTAGCCATTATATTATTCATAATGCATTCTTTAAGCACACATGGACTGGCTGATCAGCATGTCAAACACAGGAAGATATATATTACTGGAGACAAAACATAACAAAGAAAGGTAAGTCCTGACTTTAAAATGATACGGTGTGGAGATTATATTACACCACCTTGAAGCCAGATTTGTAATACATTTAGTGATTACAACTCATTCAAAATATAATAATGCTCCTATAAGGAAAGAATTGAATTTCTTCTCTAAGTATAAAATGTGGTTATATTTCTGATATCAACACACTGAATGAAATTATGTTTGAAAATTTAAGAAAATAAGGAAAAACTCTTTTGTCAATGGAGAAACAGATAGGGTTTCAATGAACTCAATTGAGTTAAAGGGTTAAGGAAAGAGGTTCAAAATACTAACAGGGATAAAAATGTGAGCTGATTTATTCAAAAGAGCCCAGGGAAATCAGGTTTTTGTATGCAAAGCCTGTCAGAAAACAAAATTTCCTGTTGCTAAGGAAATTGAAATGAAAACAAAACCTATTCCCAATCACAATGGAAGGGTGGGATTTTGAAATTTCCTTTGGAAGAAACTTTTTTGGGGAAAAAAGAAATAATTTAGAGCTATAAAAATATGTAGCTGACATGTGAAATGTTTTGTGTAAGTAAGGACCAGGATTTCTTTTCTATAGTTCAGCTCACTTCTGTTTACATAGTGAAAATGTTAATAAATAATAAATATAATAACATATATACAACATATAAGAAAATCTTTCTCACTACTACACGCAAGTGTGTGCATAACAAATCAAACTGATCACAGAGAAGATGATTAAACATTTCTGCTTTACACTTTGACTTTTAAAATCAGACATGAAATGGAATTATTAGTACTTCCTTACAAGGGTGCCGCTAGGAAGATAAATCAAATCTGTACAGCACTCATATACCAAAATGAGCTCTACCAAGAAAAAGTCAGGCAAATGTGCCAAAAGCTGAGAGTAGCCCTAGAATTTTGCTTATGGCAGACTGGCAAAGTCTCCCTGTCATGTTCCCAAGGATCCATTTACTGCATAAGAGGATATTTCAGTCTCTATTGAAACATATTTCCAGTCTCATCCCTGAAGACCCTTCCTATACTTCTGCCAGAGAGAGCTTGGGAAATATTAGCTGACACCACAGAAGATATCAACTTCTCCCCTTAAGCCCAAGACAGTTTCACAACAGCAATTCAAATGTGTGAGGCTAGGTTCCATCATTTGTTTTCTCCACTTCATACCCCAATACTTGGTCCAGGGAAACTTTTGTTACACAGGTACCCAGCCCAGTAGATTCCTTATTGAAGCCATTGAACTGGGCCCTCATTGGAATAAATTCTCCCATCCCCAAGAAACTCACAAAAGTGTTGGGTTGTTACCACAACTACGGAGTCACGGAAAAAAGGGCTGGATCTCTGTCAAGAAGACAGTAATCCAGGGGGTTTTCAAATTGGCTCACAGCTCCCTTCCACCCACTCAGATTTTGGTGATTCAGCAGATAATTTTTTTATTTTTTTTAAACCCAGCTGATTTGAAAAATGTGTTTTATCTTTACACAGATTTATATCAGTGTCACTGAGATAATGACCAGCTGGAGCTGGGGCTGGGCAAGGGACCACAAAGGAGCAGGAAGAATCCTTAAGCCACTTCTAACATCTAACCTCCATCTTCACTCTCCCCAGCTTGAGCTCAGCTCCCTTACTCCCTAAAGGGTATGAAAAAAAAAAAAAAAAAAAAAGGCTTTTTTTCTTCTTGCAAAAGCCTTTCACATATATTAAGAATGATATATCTGTCCAAGTATTCTCTTCTGTAGACTAAAAAGCATAAATATTAAACAATAATATTAGAACAATTTCTCTCTTGAGCCCTTCTATCCACTTTAGTACTCTACTTCTGATTACCAGCCACTAAGAGCAGTTACTGTTTGATGCTAGTTTCTTTACTGGAAAGAGCTCTTTTTGAAACACATCCACCAATTATTCCAGAGGAACATAAATATCCATTTGTAACTACTATTTAAAACTAATAATTTTCTCTGTGATCAGATTTCACAGTTAGATTCCCACCAAAGGAATCACATAAATCAATGGGGTCCACCAGGCTTTTCATGTGCTCGTTTGTTGTGTTTTAAGTGTGCGTTGATAATGGAGCTCTCACTCATAAATTTGTTAAAATGGGCTCATTTCCTTTCTCAAGATAAGATTTTCTTGCAACTACATTTTATTTTTCATCTCAAGCAAACTAGACCATTCGTTTTTCTTTACCAATCACGATCTGAGTGTCACACACAACAGAAGGCAATGGATTGGCTACAGCAACCATGGAAGTGACATGGATTTTTGCTCTGAATTCTCCAAGGAACATAAGCATTTTCCAAAGAATACAGCTAAAAGTAGATGAAAACATATTTTGTGAATAGAGAATTCATTGAAAAGGGCTGTGACAGGGAGACCAACTTTATTTCTGAATCCAGCCCACAGTTGGTGGGAATTTTCCACAAAACAAAACGAACCAAAAAAAAAGGCAAGAGGGATTTTGGAACAGTGTATATTTCATTGTGAAATTTTCTAAGAGCATCTTGTTTCCAAGGATGCTGAAATGTTGCATTTCAACATATTCTAAAAAAAAAAAAAAAAAAAAAAAAAAACTTTTTTTCATTGTGAAACTTTTTTTCCTATTTCAAACCAGCCTAAACTTAATTAGATGCAAAAAGAATTAACCCCTCAAAATCAAATGAAACATTGAGTGACATAAAAAAAAGTTCAAGGGGTCTTAAATTATGGACTTTTTGGACTTTTTAGACAATTTGGTTCAGCAACCAAACAGAAAAATCTATTGTTCACTCTAATAAAATATACAAATTTTACATAACTATGACAGGACAGAACAGAGGACTTTTTTTTTTTTTCCATAGACATTTCATTAAAGACAGATTATTCTAAAGAGTTTGGCCAAAACTAAAATCAGTTTTTCTAGCAAGACCTCAAGTTTTTCCACTTCTCCACAGCTGATTTTCACAGTAACATGAGGTCTTCTGCAAGATCACCACCCCATTTTTTAACCATCATGCTCGCCCTAGGGAAGGATTGTACAGACTGAGACAACTGCTGTCCTACACTATTTAAATGTTTGAAAAGAGAGGCAAAAGATGTGATGGAAACCAGAAGTGTTGGATGACAGAATGGCTGGCACGGGATCACATGAAACATTGACTAGAGCTGCAAGGGAAGATCCCAATCCTTTGTCACCCAAAGCTACAGCTCTCCACCATGACAGTGACACGCCTGAGCAAGGCCCAATCTGTCCCTTCCAATCTATGCCCACTCGTAATGCCCACCTGCAATTTGGGCTTCCCAATGGAAACAGGATTGACTCCTGTTCCTTCCAGTATTGTAGTAATGACAGTAACAGCTTTGCTGTACACTCTCCCAGCACTTGAGTTTCCATCACCCTTCCAAAGATATCTCTTAATTAAGGTGTCAGAACCAGAAAGGATTGATCACAGTGATGGCTTCCTCCATGTTGAGCTTTATCAGGTCCCAAATTCCTTTTTCAGCTACTTTTTGACCACTTAATTAACAAGTGATTCATCATCTGACTAGCCAAGAGAAAGAGGTATCAAGAGGTATCTCAATCTTATTGAAAGGAATCAGAGATAGGAAAAAGTCAGCAGTTTTTCTTTTATTTCCTTTCCTTTTTTTTTTTTAATGCTCATGCATATATAGTTTCTTGTTGATGATTAAATCCAACAAAGATCACACTCTGAAAACTATGGAAATATCTGTCCATGAAAGTTATTCTTCAGATATCTTTGCCTTTTTCCACTACATGAACAGCCATGCATTTTTATTCTCATTTTCTCCTCTGTCCAATAAAACAGAATCAGCCCATGTAAGGTTTATTGTAAATAGTTTGTGTGCTGAACTGCATTTGTGATGATGAAGTCAGCAGTCTTTCAAAGGAACTGGATACTGAAATTACATGTACAGAGAGAACAGGATCTTGGCAATCCAAAAATTGCTTTCACATATTTTTTTTTTAGCTTGCTGAATAGCTGGGGACATTGCATGGGCTATATATCCTAACACATGCCATATGCCTAAAAGGGGAGTTTGTGTTACCAAAGCCCTCTTGGGCTATAAAGTACAGAGTCAATAGGGGAAGAGAGATCATGCAGTGAGCTAGGCTGTCCTATTCCCAGTACAGACTTATCTTCCAGGTTACTTTCACTGTGCTTTATCCAGTTTTAAATGACCACAAGAAGAGAGACTGCACTTAGCAAAAGTCATGCTATAGCGCAGTCCTCTTCCATTGAATACGCTTTTTTTCCGCTGTAGGAGTGGAGGAGAAGAAAAGCTTCAAGACATGGGGGCAGCATTTCCCAACAAAGCATCATCGCAGTATGTCCTCTCTATAGACACAACTCTTGCCATCAGCCCCTTTCTCCTGATCCATTACTTCCCTCCAGCTGCTCTCATTGCCTCTCTCCTGATTTCAAGACTACAGAAGCACTAAAACTTTGGAAAAATGCTATCAGATTGAGAAAGACATTGTGGATACGGCACAGAAGGTTGCAGTCAATGTGGTGCAGCTATGCAAAAGAAAACTTCTGGTGCAGAGACATCACCTTCTTTCCACCCAGCACCCCAAGAACAGCGTACACAAAAGCTGCATGGCACATCGCTGCTGTGTGCATATTCCCTACCGCAGTCCCCAGATTCCTCCAACATTATTTTAATGTGGACTCACAGTGGCCCTAAACTGACTCTCCTAACACTGAATTTTCACCAACATTTTGTTATCCTATTCCCATTGCTGCTCTGACATTCCTCCTACACCAGGGCAGAAAATCCAGGGGAAAAAAAAAAAAAAAAAAAAAAAAAAAGTATTTGAGCCACCTTTTCTCCCTCATTTCAGTGTTAGCTTTCAAGGAAACTTTGGATTTTCAAAGCCCTTTCTGGATACCCTAAATCATATCGGGATGACTTAAAACATTATGTGGTGCACATACAGATTTTCAGCAGGTGATAATACAGTGAAAACAAGCCAACAAAAATTGATGTTCCAGCTCAAAGCACCCTTGGCAAGGACCCACATTGTGCCTTGCACGCTCGCACTGCATTGCCTAATGGGATCACTCTGCATGCACCGCACACCCCTGTAACGCAGCAACTCCTCGGCAAGTGCCAGCACAGTAGATGAAGAGAGGTTACCTTTGGTGCCAGACTTCTAAAAGCCCACACAATAATGCTTTGACAGCTGTCCAGTCAGTATGTATATGTCTAGATATAAAAAATACTCAAAGTACTAGTCTCCCATTTACAGAGGCAGTCTAAAAGCCAAAAGCGCATTACAGTACCAAAAGCTGCAACTAGACAGAACTAGATTCATCCTTTCTCTTAACCTTTCATTCACTGAACTTACATTTTGTGACTTAAGATGCATTAAATATACCATACCTCTGTGTGAATCTATATGTTGGTTAGGAATGCTTCTGATGAGATTATAATTCATCCTCAAGACCTGTAACAATATAGATGACGCATCATATTTTTTCCTCCAGATTCAATTGTCTAAAAAAAAAAAAAAAAAAAATCCAGAAAAGAATATATTCATATATTATTTATTTTGATTCTTCAGTTACTACCAAAAAAAAAAAAAAAAGTGTATGGTGCCAAAGGCAAAAGAACAGAATTGCAAAATAAATTCTAATAAATTCCACACACCCCAACATCCTGCCCCACCAGCCATTTCTCTTTCCACACCTATAACTACAGCTAATTTAGTCTTTAGAAAACCCTGCAAGGAAAAATATCGTTGTGCTTTTGTTATGTTATGCTTTTTTGTTCAGAAAAAGTTGGAACAACATGAAAAGTTATTGACCCAGGGGAGGGGGGTGTTTACAAAAAAGTCATGTTAGTTTTTAACAGCCTTAACTTCAATGTACCCATCATTTCATTCAACACTCTCAGTCACCACAGCACAGCAAGATTGTTACTCCATATCCTCCTGAACTATTCAGAGAAAAAGAATGAAAAATAAATAAACAAATAAAATCTGTTTTTCCTTCCACCCAGGAGACTTGTGAAGCTATGCTGTCAGACACCAACATCCTCCTGCTTCATACAAAATCCTTGTGCACTTCCGAGCATTAAGCTGGCTCTTTGTACAGTTATTCACCACACTTTTTTCCAAAGATCCACAGTCCAAATACAGAAGATTGAAACCTCATTTTAAATGAGGGGCGGGGGAGGGGGGGGGGTTGTCCAGAACCTAAATTTCACTAGGAACTAAAGTTCAGAAGCAGAGCAGAGCCCTTTCTCTGAAATGCATGACATTTGATTCTGTCAAAAAATAATATTGGACAGACAAACTGATTGAACTCTTTCATGCTTGCAGTTTTGAGGTTTCTAGGAAATGGGGTAGAAGCTGCAAGGATAATTTATAGCATGTGTAACACTTCAGAAGCATCCAACCTCCAGTCAGCGTGAAAGGCAGATACAGCATCATGGCTAGAAGCTGGCCTAGAGAAAAGGACATATTGTACCTGCAACAAAAAGCCTGTGGGAAGAAAATGTATTATTGCATCTAATGGAACAGGTTCAAAGCTATATATAAATCTCTACCTGTGTTTCCATAAGAGCACATGGATCAACACAACACAGAGTAGCCTCCAAATGGCTTTAGCTAAATATCTGGACTTTGAACTTCTCCCTTGTGTCTGCTTTCTCTCCCAATTTGCTTCTTAGGGGTGTAGGAGCATGGGGACATCAAATTCAGAGATATTATTCCGTCTCCTGAAAGGCTGTTTATTTCACACAGACCTCTTTATACTCTCACCTATAACCATTCTCTCCTAGGACCACAAACATAGTAGCCCCAGGAAGGGTCTTTGGAGTCGTCCCCAAGGTTATACAGGTCCCTCAGCCTCTATGCACTACCAAGAAGAGCTCAGTACTAACTGCGCAAAGGGGGAAAGGGAAGCCCAAGTACCAGCACCTGTGTTTGGTCCCTTGTCCTCCCCACCACTGAGGCAGCAACAACCTTAAAATTGCAGTTGTAGCCAAACAATATTTTTACAGTTTCTCCAAGCTTGGAAAATTTTTTTCTGGCTTCACAGCTGTAATACCAGGACTTGGCTCCATTATAATATTTATATTAATGTACAGACTTTATAACACATGGCACAGTCAGAATATTTTATATAGCTTACAGGAAGCCAAGAAATAATGCAAATTTGGGTCACAAAAGTACTGTCAGCATATTGTGCCTGCCTCTGCCAATACTGGTATGCTCCCTCTGGTATTTTATTATGTGTAGTTTTTAATTACTACAGGAAACTGAAGTTCAACTTGCAGGTTATTCCAGACTTTAACAGACAGCTAGCAAGGCTTTTTGGGAAAGTCCAAATTTTCTTGTACAGGAAGCTGTTTTTAGCAATATTATGCCGAATTAATTCCTACCTAGCAGCCATCACTGAGCAACATTAAGGTTGCAGAATAAATTCCTGTGTCTGTCTTCATGTCACCCAGGTTCAAACACCTACATCAGAAACACAGCCCTTCCTACATATATATTGTTCAGGGGATGTCACCACCAGAGGACAATCAAGTGCCTACACCTTGTGGTGTTGCACCCATCACATCTAACTTTATCTGCCTAAAGGCCAGGCATCTAACCTAGCTAAACCATACAGGCTTGCTGCATAGCCAACAGACATGTGTCCCATCTTCAGACAGGACCTTTGTGTACATAGGATGTGCTGTTTCCTGAAGAGGTCTGTTTTTTCTCAGTTGACAGAGATAGTCCAGATGATCAGCCACAAAATAGTTGAAGTTAAGGGACATAAATAATGCCCAGGGTGCCCTTCTCTCTGTGCTGATTCATAATAGATCCCAAGACAATGAGAGCAAATTACACCATAACAATGTCCAGCATACTTGTGTGTGAGTTATAATAGAATATGAGTGGAAATACTGTTGAATACAATTTAAAAAATAGGAAAATTAAACAGTATATGTGTCATTAAATAGTATTAACTAAAGATTAAACCATTGTAATGCCTTCTTGAGCTCTGACTTGAAATAGTCTTGAAGAAACAGTGTAAGATTACCTTAATAAATCACTACAGGAAACCACATAATATTGCTTTTAATCAACAAAACACTGAAATGGTTAAGAATTCCTCATTCATGGCACCACACTGTCATGGCTGGAACAAGAGAGGCTCTTTCCAGCCAGATGCCAGAAACGGGTTTTCCTCCACAACCAGCCCTCAATTTGGAAACCCAGTTCCTTGACCAGGAGGTTCATGGTCGTGTTAGGGGTGGTGCAAAGTCTTTCCCTCCCAGTGATATGAGATCTGGGGTAATCAGACGTGGGTTTGGATGAGAGAGCCTTTGACTTGCTTTTCTCCCTATATCCCAAGCAAAGACTGCCCCCTCCAATATATTCATTAAAAATAAATGAGATGTAGATCATTTCTCAAGGAAGCAGTCATATTTATATTTATTCTAATTATTACACCTTTTGCTCCTTAACTATGAATTACTGCTGTTTGTCCTTCCTTAGCTGTGCCAGTCAGGTGGAAAGGCAACTTCCAGAGTGGAAATAAATGCCAACATCTTGTAACCTGTCCAGAAGCACACAATGGCTCTTCCTTCTGCTAGATCACGTTTGGACCATAGGCCCATCATGAAAAATTAACTCCAACCACACAAGAAATTTTAAAAAGTAAGTCACAGTGAGTTGTGATGTTTTGCTGTGCTTAGAAGAGATGCTGCAATTATGATGCAGCAGAAAGTGCTGAGATGGTTTAATGGCATCTGCTGCCTCTTGATTGACAGAGCATAAACATCTCAGAAATACAAGCAGCAGCACTGCAGCTATAGAGCACCAGACAGCAATATTTACTGACTGCAACCGAGCTACTGCTATCAGACACAAATTGCACATCAAGCACAAGGTTATTTTGATTTTATTTCAGAAATGTTCTTTTTTGGATGAAGAGGTATTAGCAGCTTCACAAACACTGTCAGCTAATCAAAAAATATCAGAGAAGCTCTCCATAGCTTAGCGGCTTTCTGTCACTTGTTCAACTTGTTAGGGATGTGTGGAAATGAATAAATGCATTAATATACAGCATCCCGGCCCGGGTGAGACCGTGTGCTGCATTTACCAGTCAAAGCTGCCTGACACTTTCAGCATTCCCTGACAGCAACTTGTTCGCATGGAAATCAGACCAGGGTCTGCTTTTAAATGGTAATATTTTGCATTAGAGTGCCTGACACTAATTTCTACCTAACCAGTAAGTTATATTTTGTTTCCTTGCCTGACACAGATGTGCTATCACTTATTTAGCTTATGTTTATCCTTTGCCACTGATTTGTACCACATAGTGACTTTTCCTACACAAAAAAGCACAGCACATAAAGTGTCCATATGCAAAATAAGACTACTCCCTAATTTCACCCCAGCTAAGCTCTGCCTGCTGCTGGCCAGGCAAATGAAAGATGCCCTTCTGGACTCAGAAAGACCTCCCTCTTGTTCCCCTACATTTGCCTTTTAAAGTCTCCTGACACACACCAAAAGGTGACAGTGACAGAGACTGCTCCTGGCAGGGCATGAGCTGGGGGAAGCTGGGCGATACCCCATCCTACACCACACTGGGTGAGAACTCTGCTAGCACGGCTGCTACTGTGGAAATACTGAATATCAAAAGGGAAGTGCTTGCCATCAAGACAAAGAAACTAATAATGTGCCAGAAAACTGCTTTGTATAAAGATAAACAAATTGCTCCCATACAAAGTGGGATGCATATCCGAACATAACCTTTTCTGTGTTTTGGTATCTGAAACAGAGCAGCTGAGTGAAGAGAATTTAGGCAGCGTTTTAAAGATACAAGCATGTGGTACAGGAATAAAGAAGCAATGAAGACAATCTGCTTTCCATTGATACTGTGTTGATGTTATATAACTCTAGACCAGGAAAGAAGATGAAATAAATAAGAAAAAAATCTCCTCTTACACTCATTTCTTAACAGTAAATTCTACTAAAACTACCACTAGCAGAAAGACTAGTATCTTTGTATTTACTCTCGTCCGCTTTTTGCTGGCACTCAAGACTTGTGTCACTTTCCTGTACCGGTGCATGTTATAGCACCGAAGTTCTGCTTTGAGGGCAGAACTTTTGTCATGAAACAGGGCTCACATCCTGCTCCATGTCATGTCAAATTGCAGTGCTGTATTTATTCCAGCAGAAGAAACAGACAACAACAAAGCCCTTTTTTTAAGATACAACTGATATTAACAGAGCTCTGGTCTCATCCCAGAATAACACATTGCATAACACATGGATATGGATTCTACCTTCTGATATGGTCCAAAAGATATGCCTCACTGTGTTGCAAGATTTATCTACACATTAAAAAAAAAAGCCAGAGGAACTTAGTGTCATCTTTTTAAGATTGATTCATGTGATCAATCAAGAACTTATGAATTTTATGATAAATTACCATTTAGTACATTTTTTTCTGTGATCTTTGGGTAATGTTTAATATATATAATGAGATTTTTCAATAGCATGGTTTTTTCAATGATTTAATAGAAATTTCTTGCAGTTTTTCTTGCATTACAATATTTTTATTGCATTTTTTTTTATTCATTCCTTTTGAACTTCAATGGCAATGTGATTTATCTTCATGTGGAAACTGCCAAAAGAGTTTCTTTGGACAGAGCAATTTTTATGCTGTTATTCTGCTGGTTCTTATTACATTCACATGCACATACATATTTAGCATTTTATATCATTGCATCTTTGTAATGCTAATTGTTCACTAAGAACAAAACACATCTAGGCTAACTTTCCCTTTTGGTTTTCCTGCATTAACAATGGGAAGAATTAACCTAAATTATCTGTGAAGCATCACATACACTTAGAATACTCAACAATTAATAAGCCAAATTCTGAAGTTTCTCCAAAGCTCAGAGTATTCCCACAATACTATGTTGGTGCACAACAGTCCTGAGGGACGCCTCCCTTCAAGGTATAGGTTGATCCACCCCATTGTTTTTTTTCTCATTCTCCTGGGAAGAGGTTGGAGCTCTGTGCCTCAGCAAGTATGAGTGCACTTCAGCTAGTCACTCAGTGTACTTTGCAGTAGAAATGCTGGCACACACCTGAAAAATCAGCCTTCTGGGTTATTCTGCAGAGTAATTGATTGCCATCTGGGTTTACTCATTCTTGAAGTCAACTCCTATTGAGTTTGATCTGCCTGAGTAGAAATTGATTCAGCCCACAATAGGGATTACAAAAAAAATAAAATAAAAAAAAATAAAAAATAATTTAAAAAAAAAGAAAAAGAAACCTCTCTTTAAATAAAATATCAACATCACAGTAGCTTGGATTCTCCATTGCCCATCATCTGATTTAGTCACCAGAAAAAATGACCAAAACAAAACCTAAAAAAAAACCTGTGTTCACAAATACTATTAACTACTATAATGTCCTCACGTTTCTCCAGCACTCATTCTTGCTAGGCTCAAGGGCCAGCTTCCCTTTTAAATAGTTCTAGAAGATACAGTTTGAACCAGAGCGGGATTAGCTAGCTGCATAAGAAACCCCTGGAGAAGAGAAGGATGGACAATGCTGCAGCACTCTGCCAGGCAATGAGTGCTGCTCCAGCCCATAGCACAAGCCAGGAAGGCTGCTATCAACAACAGAAAAGCCTTAGAAAAATGAGCTGCAACAGTTTTACTTATGGGTGCCCACATGCATTGCACACCCTACCTCTCTGAGGGGCAATATATGGTAGAAGAGAGCATGTCCATGCATCTCCATTCCTTGTCACTACAGTCCTGGACTGAGAACCAGTGCAGCTGAGATGCTGCGCACATTTTCTTCTAACCTCCAGCAAGGAAGCAGAGCTGACAGCAGGGAGCAATAACTTCTAAACACCACCACAGATGTTTGCTTCAGTGCCGACAAAACAGAGCCTCTGGGGAAGCCACTAGGGTGGTCTTAATCACAGCAGGATCCTCTCCAGGCACCAGAATTGCTCAGGTTTGCAATGGTGGCTAAAAGGTGCAATACGCTCCTGTCCAGCCCTAGGCCACATGCTTCATCCTAGGACTCATGATTTAGACCCTTTGGGACCTGCCAGAGCTTGGCCATGCTGGATGTGGAACACTGGGAAAAATACAGGCACAATGGGATTAATTTATTTTAACAAAATAAAAACGTATTGTGCTTTTGGAAAGAAATTGATAAATATTATGCTTCCATGGAGTAAAAACAGTATGTACCAATACATTTTCTGTCCCAGCTTAGGAAGTTGGTTCCCAGCTCCAAGATTACATAAATGTTTTACAGTTTTCCATGTACATAATTCCTTCTTTCTTCTGACATGTTTGCAGGTAAAGACTTTACTGATGTGCCATAGTTCTTATATGTTTGCAATATATGTCTACCTGAAGAGCAGCAAATTATAAAAGCAAATTTCATATAAGCTATCAGATTGCTGAGATTGCTGCGGGAAAATAATAATAATAATAATAATAATAATAATAAACAGCAATCTCACATTTAAAACTGTTTTCCTGGCTTTTTTTTTTTTTCTCCCCAAAATGCATATCATTAGTTGTGTAAAAGCTAAACCACCATATGAGGCATATTTTAAAGCCTCATATAAACAATGAAGCCTGTATGGCATCCTCAGAGCAAAGAATGTCCAAATATGGCTGAGAGTTAAGTACCCTGAGAATTAACTGCTCTTAATAAATTCACTGAAGTTTCTAAGTCCACATTTACCAAGGATCAGAAGAGAGAAATAAAGGAAGGAGAAAGTAATTCAACTCATTTTCCTGTACCAATATCTAAAGATGTTGTGTTATAAACATCTTCCATATCTTGAATGCTGGAGGCATCTGTTGAATCTTGGTCACTGACTACAATTCCTACTGAAGAAAGGCTAGAAATGAATGAGTGCATCTTTTTTGCATAAATATCCCTAATGTTAAAATAAGGTAGGTCATTACATTTCTCTTTGTGATCATTGTTGCATTGGTCTGGATCAATATCTTTTTGCTTTTGATAGTACTTAGAAAACTTATTGAAAATAATGGTGATTGGAAGTGCTACCACTAATATCCCACAGATAATGCATAGGGTGCCGAGCAGCTTTCCAGCAAGCGTGACTGGGTAAGTGTCCCCATAACCAACAGTGGTCATGCTGATCGTTGCCCACCACCAGCAAACGGGGATGCTGTGCAGTTCTGATGAGTCATCATCCTTCTCCACTGAGTAGACAAGAACTGAAAAAATAGAAATCCCAACTGACAAAAACAAAAGGAGAAGTCCAACTTCCTGGTAGCTATGTCTCAAAGTAGCGCCTAAAGATCGCAGTCCTACAGAGTGCCTGGCCAGTTTCAGGATGCGAAATATCCTCATTAACCGCAGGATCTGAACCACTTTTCCCATGTTTTCAATATCTTCACTTTCTTCTTCCTTCGTGTCCACAGCTAAGGTGGCATAAAATGGAATAATAGAGACAAAATCAATGATATTCAGTGGTTTCTTCCAGAACTTCTTTTGACTTGGGGCAGTGATGAGCCTGATCACTAGCTCAGCAGTGAACCAGATGATGCATGCAATCTCCACAGCTTCCAGCACAGGGTCTTCAATCTCCCTGTCATTGGCATCCAGCCTCTGAAACTCGGGCATGCTGTGAATGCACATTGCCACGATTGACGCCAGGACAACACTTAGGGAGGACACGGCAATTAACTTGGCAGACAAGCAGTATGCAGGATTTTCCATTCTGACCCAGATCTTCTTTCTTATTTCACCAAAGCACAGATTATCAAACTTTTCCAACTCCTTATCAAATATGGATGATTCTTCGTTAGAGGAGTCGATGCTTCTGTCATTGCTTTTCTGATCCCAGTCTTTCTCAGGACCTTCTTCTTTCCTTTCCTGGTACCGATTGCTGCAGCAGGAATCGATAAACAGCTCATTTATCCCCCAGTATTCTATTTCCTGGCAGAAGGAAAAGACACAAAGTTCCTCCATGACATGAAGTTTCCCGGTGTAGTAAAAATTCAGAACATATCGGAACAAGGAAGGGTTCCTGTCAAAGTAATATTCCTTATCTGCTACACTATAATCATCACATAGTTCCAGAATAGCCTCTTCTGAGTGGCATTTGAGAAGTTTCCCAAGTCTGGTATGAGGAAACCGGAGCAAAGTGCTTTGATCCACTGATTGCTTAAAGCCACCCACATTCAAATTGATAAGTTCTGCATCTTTGCCAGGTCTGCGGAAAAATTCACCATAAACCATTTTGAACAGAACAGTTCCACTGCTGGTGCCCAATGAGATTACATTGAACCTAAAAAGAACATAAGATATTATTATAGCATTTAACTCTGTTTTGCTCTTGTGACACATTATTTTTTTCCATCTCCAGTTACTGTGTAATGCTGTAACAACAACAACAACAAATGAAATGATGGATATCATTATTTAGAATTCCATAGAAGTAGGTTTAAATTAATTTGTCAGTTTAACTCAGCTTTACTAACATTTGAGAACTACAGATTCTGTTTTAGCTCTCCTTAATTTTTCTAGTTTGCAGGAAGAATGCCTAATTTATCGATAAATCAGTCTCTGTATTACTATCACATTGAAATTAATACTTAATGAATACTGCAATGAAGCTGGAAATCTTTGGTTTAAAAAGAGAAAACTTGATAATCCATCAAAACATTTAGAACAAAGCTTAAGAGCAAGTATCTCAATTATGGTGTCAGGAGAGCTGTATTGATTTATATGAACTGGCAATTTATAATCCACTACTTTCAGCATTATCTGCATGAGTGTGAACTGCAATTACTTCCATTGTAATACCAATTCATTTCTTTCTGGAGTCATCCACTGAAAAGCATTCTGTATTCTTGAAAACATATCAAACGTGCATTTGAAGCTTTCCAGTTCCTGACTTTAGAGTTTTGCCTAGCCCGTATTTGGACATCTGCACTCCCTCAAGGTATTTGCTCACTGGTTTCCTACTCACCTGGAGTGTCTCAACCCTCTCACGACCTTGGTCAGTTCCAGAAGCTCTTCCTGTTCTGCCACGGCATGGATACAACCACTACGGCAGTGCTGAGAAGCTGGTGGTGAATTGTCATTTCTAGAAACAGAAGCTTCCAGAGAAGGAACTTCCACAAAAATTTTGCCTTAGCAAATAACTGTGGTTACCTGAAGATAGACAGAAGGACACTTCAATGCTTCCACATTTTCCTGTAAATTAAACTATTCAGCTGCACCTGAATTTCAAAAAGGCAGATATAGTTAGCAGAAAATAAGTTAAATTTTTCAGGAGAATTTAGCTCTTGCTTTCCTTCTAAGAAACCATTGTCTTCAAGCCAAAATTGGCAGTTCCTACACTTTTCATGAAATTATATATCACTTCTGATCATGAGGAGAGAAATTTTTTTTGATCTCTGACACTTAAACATTAATTGATATATACTAAGCTAATTGATTTCAATTTAATAGGGAAGTCAATTAATTTTAATTGTGGCAAGAGAGCATTGTAATCCTCCAATGCTACTGGATGGATTCACATATAAAAATATTGTTCTAGTGCTCTTTAATGGCATGGACAAGTTACTCAAGGAACAGACAATATTTTCTATACCTGTCTATTTTTCAGTGCCTCCTGCAATAGTACCAACTCTTATTCAGAGTCGGGATCTGTTAGAGTTTGGATATTTTCTGCTGCTCCTCAAGGTCTCCTGGCTCAGTTAATGAAGGTCACTAGAGTTATATCTACTTCCCTGTTCATAGTGTGTGCAACATGGTTACGCCCCTGCTGTACATCAACATGAGACAGGAGCATCAGCACTTCTATATGTAAAAGAAACCTAGGCACTTTCTCAAACAGGAGTCACTGTAGATGGCTGAAACACCAGCCCTGACAAGTGAGTCCTGCTTCACAGCACCAGAACAAGTAAAAAGAAGAAAAAAAAAAATAATCTGCAATCTTTATTCATTGTCAACTAAAAGAATTCAGCTTTCATTCTGCCTTGGGCACTTGTATTAATAGACTAGTTCCTCAGAGCCATCTAGCCCCACTCCATCAATCCATAAAGATATCAAGTGTTTTCTTGCTGTAGCTCCAAATAAAATATGAGAGCCACAGAATCTGGTGGAGAAGGGAAGACTTGACTGAAATGAACTGACCGACCTCTTGGTACAAAACAACTGTGAATAACGTGATCAGAGTTAAGCCTGCAACTCTGCTACTGTCAGCTACAGCTCCATCAGTCACCCCAAGTAACTTGTTATGCAATTTCTTCAGCACTTCTGTCTAATGCAGAACTGACTTCCCCCTTATTTTTAAAATAGACTGACTTTAAACTGGATGCATTGTGGAGATGGAGCCATTTTCCAACTCATTTCCAAGTCTATCACCCCAAATGGGTGATACCCCAGCAAGGCTGCTTGCTTCAGAGGGAGGGATCCACTCTGCTGCAGAACTCCCAATGTCCTTTTACTGCAGTGGGACCTAAATGTAGGTCCCATCCTGCTCCATGGTAGGGTTAACCTTCATGCACAATGCTGTCCTTGTCACTTGTTGACTGTAGCAAAAGACAGAAATGGGAAAAACTCTACAAAACTGGGCTCAAACTTATTAAATGCGAAGGAGAGGAGAAGGAAATTGAGATATAGATCCATGCTCAGAGGGAAAGCACCAAGCTGCTCTGAAAAGTCTATCAGCCAGAAGCTGAATCCCTCCGAGACTGTTCTGTAGTATCTGTTACATGCAATGATGTATTTGCTCTGTGGTGCTGAACACCTGTTATTTAGAACACTAACTCCCTGCAACTGCCATGAAGGAGAGAACTTCTCTTGTCTTCTTGCCACTCTGGTGCCTTCCAGCCAGAGTGAGAACAGAGAAAATAGCTCAATGTTTTAGTGAGTAAGTGAAGACATCCAGGGTTTTACTGCAGATCCACTTCTCTGTTTAGGAGAACATTACAAAGGACATTCTGAGCTATGAACTTCCCTTTCCCTTCACCTTTAACCTCCCTTCATTAAATTTTCTTGTTGTTGTTTTTCTATAGTTGTTGTTTCTTTGGTGTTGTTGTTGTTGTTTTTTCTTTTTTGTTTGTTTTAAGATTGCCACAAACATCAATACAGATCTATTCAGTACAGTTCTCTTTACAGTATTTTCCTTACACTGTTTTTCCATAGTTACTCGTGCAAGTAGGAACACAGAGTATAATACTACAAGCATATATTTACTAATTTTTGTTCAGAAGACTCTTTCAAACCAAAGCTACTGAACATCTCACAGTTATCTTCTTGTGTGTAACAACTACTGACACCTATACGACTTCAACAACTAGGCCCTGAAGATGGTGCAGATAAATATATTCTCTGGTAATTAATTCTGAAAAAGCATATCTGTATCCAGAGTTTGATTTATTTATGTAGTCAAATAAACTTTTATTTTTGAAAACGAGTACTACTTTTTTTTTTTTTATTTTAATTTTAATTTTACTGTGTGCATAGACTACCACACAATCAAGATAAGTTCTCATTCTGTTAAAACACAAGGGGGAAAAAAAAGCAACAAGCAAACAAAAAAACTGTATGAGAAATACTGCTTTCTAAACAAGAATGACAGAGAATGATCATTTTTTACAGGATGATAAACTGAGTACATAGAAGTGATTTTACACCTTAAGATGTAGTTAGAAGACAGGTATTTATTAGCTAACAGAATGACTGTAAAACACCATTGCTCAAAGTATTTCCCAAGGCTCAGCTTTTACAAATGATTAAGACATAAAATAAAAGCACAGATCTCTGCTCACAGGCGAAGGGCAGCAGGACTCAGCCAATAAACAGTAAAGCACTTCACTCAGGATCAAGAGGCAAGCCATGATCTTACAACAGCATAAATTCCCCCTAACATTTCTTAGAGTCTGGAGCAACTAGAAGTCAAAGTATATTCAAAATCAAACTAACTCTGTTTATTGATTAATTTCAGTGAGTAAAACTCTACTTCATTTTCAACAATTCATTAAGATGAGAGCACTAAAGATGTAAGCTAATGTTATAAAAAAACAGGCAAGATCTAAGATTATTGGGAGTGAAAGGCAACTATGACAAAAAGAAAATAAGTTTTACTTAGAAATAGCAAAACAAGAACTTTAGTGCACAGCATTCCTTAGAACACTAGACAGACTTATTGTTGAGACAGCAATATAAACCCATATTGGTTATGCAGATGATACTCATAATGGTATCTCCATGTAATTACACTGTATAATAAATTCGGTGAGCAACAATTTACCGCTTTATTTTGAAGACACTGTATTCATAATTTGTGCAAGATACAAAGAGGAAATGGATCCTGCTTAGGAAGGCCATGATCTGGAACCTGCTGTAATCCTATTGTTGACTTTTAGATAGAATCAGGAATGCACAGGAGAGTTTCAAGAAAACTAGGTCAAGAGGAGCTTCAGGATCTGAAGAATTTCTTGTTTCACTTGCAGTGACCTCGATCCCTGAGACATGGACCAGGATATTCATAGAATCATGGAATGGTTTGGGTGGGAAGGGACCCTAAAGTCATCTAATTCCAACTCCTCTGCCATGGGCAGGGACACCTTCCACCAGACCAGGTTGCTCAAAGCCCTGTCCAGCGTAAATTGGGAAAACTTCAAGGGATGGGGCATCCACAGCTTCTCTGAGCAAGCTGTTCCAGTGACTCACCACCTTCAGCGTAAAGAATTTCCTCCTTGTATCTAATCTAAACCTACTCTCTTTCAGTTTAAAGCCATTACGCCTTGTCCTATTCTACACTCCCTGACAAAGAGTCCCTCCCCATCTTTCCTGTAGGCCCCCTTTAGGTACAGAAAGACTCATGTAATGTTCCCTGGAGCCTTCTCCAGGATGAACAACCCCAACTCCCTCAGCCTGTCTTCATAGGAGAGATGCTCCAGACCTTTGATCATCCTCGTGGCTCTCCTCTGGACTCATTCTAATATTTCCATGGTATTGTGCCAGGCACCATCAGAACAATTTGTGGCATTTAAACAAGTGACTCCAACCCCTGGGCAAAGACCACAAATGACAACTTCTCTCTCAGCACAAGGGAGCCCTTTACTTACACAGTGGACTTTTTTATTCAAGGGTAAAACTGTGCTCAGCTTGAAATGATGCTTTCCTGGAGTGCCAAAGCCTGCATCATGAACATCCTAACACAGAGCTTCCATAAACTTTGCAACTCTCAACTTGAAGTACATCATCAACTTCTTTGATCTTGCCTTCTGTAAACAAGCATTCATATATACCGTAATAGGCTGCTAACTATTCCAAAGCACACACTTCTTGCCCTGGAGAGAGTATAAGAAAGGAAGCAAACACATAGCAGATGTTAGTTACTTGGTTGCTTTAATTGATTCAGTTCGTTTGATGAGCTACTGGATAAGAGCTCATATAGAATAGAATAGAAAATGAAACAAAACACAAAAGAAAGATGTTTACTGCGAGAATCAACATTATTTTCTGAGATGCCAAAAAAAACATTCAATAGAAGTTCCAAACGTTAAGCTTGAGGGCCAAATAAAAGCCAGTCATAAGGAAAGCTGTGTGAAAAGGATATAAACATTAGAATAAAAATCAAAACAACAGGATCCAACTCTTCCTAATCCAAATTGTAGATGGGCTTTAGCCAGCACTTCTGCAGTTATACATTGTTGGTGAGGCCACAGACCCATTGTCTGGCTTGGAAAAGAGATAGCAAATTTCTGGGCTTTTAGCATGCTGTGAAATCCCTAAAGCTCACAAAAGGAGAGCCACAGAGACAGTATTTGTATACATGGTCCCTCTGAGAGAGCTACACCATGGATGTATAAAGTGGCACAAATTGTGGTTTCCATCCTCTTCTGGAACATCCCTCTAAAATGTTTTTACTGAGGATGTGAACTCCACAACACAAAGTTGTTTGTCAGAAAAGTTTCTTTCCCAGTTATCACTCCCATACTCTCTATACAAAGTCCCTGTACTCAGTCGAGGACTCATCACAAGCTACAGCACATCTTTTTTGACGTCTTTTTATTGCACATTTAACTATGGTAGTGCCTCAACTACTGGTAATTCCAAACTGGGACAGCTTCAGCTTTTGTTAGCATAAATCTGTCTGTGATTATCCAGGCACAATGGAAAGGAAGCTGAATTGATTTATGGTTGGATAGACTATGCTGTGCTTTGCTACTTAAAATATTTGAAAACAGCATGTCCCTACAGATTTTCTACTAGTTTATTTCATGGCTAAATTGTCTATAGCCTCACCTTCTGCTTATTACAACACAGCACTTCATAAGTCTCTCAAGATTAAGAAACACTCACATTTCATGATGTTTTCCTGTAATTAGAAAGGTTATAAATATAAAAGGCCCTAGTCCTGTTCACACTGAAATACTGAGTTACAATACTGACCTGAACTTGGAAGGACAGGGAAATCTTTGTAACTCTGAAAATTTTTCAAGAGCTCATTTTGTTGTTGTTGTTTTCCCAAATAATCTAATAATTGTGGAGGATTTCCATTCCAAGTTCCCCAGTTCATAAATCTGAGTTTTGAGCAAATTCACTCTCAGGTGTCTTGTTTGGGCACCCAGCTATCACCAGGCATCAGATTTTTCCTCCTCATGATGCAGACAACCACCTAGGTTCTGACTTTGCTAATTTCCAGAGAAAACACCCTAGCTACATATGTGGAGCTTTAGACATCTACTTTTAAAACTATGGATATGACCCTAACAACTTTAGTTCAGAGCCAAAACTTTCAACAGTTTTGAAAGTGTTTGGATTTGGAACCACACACCACAGGGCAAATACTTACCTAATAAACCAACTAAGGATACTGTGTATGCTTTCTTGCTCACTGAGCAAAGTAAAACAGCTAAATGCATATATAATTTACTTAATCAATCACATTTAATGATTTGGACTGAAATCCAGTCAGTACGACTGAAGTTACTACTTGTCAGCTGGGCAGTTGTAACTACTTGAGCACACATAATTAAGCCTGAAAATATGCAAGGCATTATTATTTGTTGCAACCTCTCTTACTGTGATATTACCTGTAACCAACTGTATTTTGTAATATTTGATGCTGTCAAGTTCACTGTAAAACCATTTGCAGTCTGTGGTGGCACAGGCTAACCTAAAAGAAAAAAAGTCATCTAGAACAAATAGCAAGACCATCTGAAACTGTTCTGTGGTTATTTATATCCTGTGAGGCAAAGACAATAAATTCATCAGATAAATTATTTGCTCAGTTGTTGTTTATTTTATATATTGTATTAACAGTGACATCCCTTATCCAGAATAATATAGTAAAATGTTTTGAGAATAAAAGAATCATGCAACTACATTTCTCTTGAAATGGATTCAGTACAGCCTCCAAGGTCAAATCTTGTTCTGATGTTACTTCCACATAAACCTATTTGGTCAAATTCATCCCTGGTACAATACTGTTGATGTCAACAGACTTTCAGAAACTGAAATTGCACCAAACGCTTGTGCATCTTTTCATTAATATGGAAAACAGAAAGAAATGGTAATCATCTGGGAACAACAGTAGCTGTTATAAGCACTACTAGCAATAAAATATAAAATGATTTAAACATTTGTACCTGTGGAAGATCAGTCTTCAAAGCAAAATCCATTTTCTTTAAAACATCACATGCCCTAAATGACTATTGGTGAAGGAAGGAATAGAACTATTATAACTCAGAGTGAAAGGACACAAGCAAGAATAGAGGAGTAAGCCCCTCAGGCACATGGCTCATACCACTTTTCTTGGGCACATGTTTTCAGGTGGGGTGAATCACCTGTTAGAGAAGTCCTTCTCTATATTAACTAGATAAGCAGCCTAGATGACACATCCCATAAGGTGCCTAACTTGCATACGGCTAATATTAAGTAAAATGAATCCTCTCAAAAAATGGAATTCTGCTATAAGGATGCTGGCGAGAACAGAGTGTATGCTAAGGGGTGGGAATAAGAAAGGGGCAAGAAAAAACTACCAGCCGTAGCATCTACATGACAGAAGCTTCTTTGGGAACATGGTGTGCAGTCTGAATTGCTTTCTCATATACATAAAAGGAAGGGAGCAAGGCAGTTACCAGAATGTCATCTTATAACATTATTAAAAATAAAAAAAATAAAAAAATAAAAGAAGAAAGAAAGAAAAAGGTACCGTTTTCATAACCTGAAATGTTCCTGGGAATAACACACATTTTGACAGGTAACAAGTCTGGCACCCTACAACATTCCTAATGGCTCTGCAATTTATAGTCGGTTCAGATAAAATTAAATGATCATTATCCACTTTAAGTAGAATTGACAGATTGTGTTTGCTTGACAATCTACCTGTAAAGCCCCAGCAACCAAGCACAGTTACAATGCTGTCGTTATGACACCCATCAGTTTTCAAGACAGCAAAAGATATTAAGCATTTCCTTGAGCCATACTGTCCCAATTGCTGAAGTTCACAGAAAAAAAAGGAAAAAAATAAGAAGAAGAAGAAAAAAAAAAAAAAAAGAGAGATCCTCAAGGCATTATTACAACCAGCAACCAGGTCAACATTGTTATAGTTTGATGGTAAAAGAAATTCTTTCTCTCTAGGTTAACTTTTTGACAATAATCTTCTTTGACAGTTCATCTTAACAACACCCTGCTTCTATCAAAAGTACAATTTCAAAACAAAAAGTACTATTTGAAGTGAACGTTGTAAGGACCTCTGCAATAAAGACAATTTCTATAGACTTCCTTCCTTAAAACAATATTCTGAACTTTATTTTCTACTGAGTCCTACATTGTCCCCATTCTAGTACTTCTCCAACAAGCACAATGAACACAAAATCCCATTGCTACACTTATTCTGGTAGTTTGTGTTACCACTAGCAGTCAAAAACATCTGATACTTGATCCCAGAATCAGACACTTTTCCACAAAGGAAAAATGGCATGGAATAAAGGCACACTGGTCTATTTCTTAAAAATAATTCCTCATTCTCATTTTGATCATTGGCTACTTAGAGGTGAAACTCTATTTTACTCATAAAGATAATTGGTAAAGGTTAATTGCCTAAGCAAATAAGATGATGCAGATACCCAGGTAGGGAAAATAGCATGCCTGAAGTCACAGAGCAGATCAGCTGTCCATGTACAACTGCAACCCATGTCACCTGAAAAATTTGACAAATTTGATTTCCTTCTATGATAACATCACCCATCTAGATGATCAAGGGAAACCAGCTGATGTGATCTTTTAGGACTTCAGCAAAGCTTTTGACGCGGTGTCCCATAGGATCCTACTGGACAAAATGTCCAGCATACAGCTAAACAAAAACATCATACGATGGGTGAGCAATTGGCTGATGGGCAGGGCTCAAAGGGTTGTGGTAAATGGGGCCACATCAGGCTGGTGGATGGTCACTAGTGGGGTCTCTCAAGGCTCCATTTTAGGGCCAGTCCTCTTCAATGCTTTTATAAGTGATTTGGATGTAGGACTAGAAGGTGTTTTGAGCAAATTTGCCAACAACACCAAACATGGAGGAGTTGTGGACCCGGAAGAGGGTGAAAAGGCCTTGCAGAGAGATCTGGACAGGTTGGAGAGCTGGGCAGTCACCAACCGCATGAAGTTTAACAAAAGCAAGTGCCGGGTACTGCACATGAGACGGGGCAGCCCTGGCTATACCTACAAGGCAACGAGACGCTGGAGAGCAGCCTCGCAGAGAGGGATCTGGGGGTTGTGGTGGACAGCAAGTTGAATATGAGCCAGCAGTGTGCCCTGGCAGCCAGGAGGGCCAACTGTATCCTGGGGTGCATCAAGCATGGCATTGCTAGTTGGTCGAGGGGAGCGATTGTCCCGCTCTACTCTGTGCTGGTGCGGCCTCACCTCAAGTACTGTGTGCAGGTCTGGGCACCCCAGTACAAAAAGGACATTAAATTGTTGGAGAGTGTCCAGAGGAGGGCGATGAAGATGGTGAAGGGCCTAGAGGGGAAGACATATGAGGAGCAGCTGAGGTCACTGGTCCTGTTCAGCCTGGAGAAGAGGAGGCTGAGGGGGGAACTCATCGTGGTCTACAATTTCCTCGCAAGGGGGAGTGGAAGGCAGGTGATCTATTCTCTGTAATCACCAGTGATAGGACCAGCGGGAAGAATGTTAAGCTGAGGCAGGGGAAGTTTAGGCTGGACATCAGGAAGAGTTTCTTCACCGAGAGGGTGGTTGCACACTGGAACAGGCTCCTCAGTGAAGTAGTCACTGCACCAAGCCTGTCTGAATTTAAGAAGCGATTGGACTGTGCACTTAGCCACATGGTCTAAACTTTTGGGCAGACCTGTGCAGTGCCAGGAGTTGGACTTGATGATCGTTATGGGTCCCTTCCAGCTCAGGATATTCTATGATTCTATGATTCTACTAGTAGTAGTAATATTTATTTTTTAGAAGCAAGATAATATTTCTAAAGCACACAAAGTCAAATTGCAAAACTCATTTTGATTGGATGAAATGGTAGTTCTGAACAAGAACAAATCTGTACACACAAAAAGCAAGTTTTTCCCACCTTATGCTGTAGGAGACACCTATGAACATAGAACCCAGGACTGTGCTGTGTGTAGGACATCATAGCAGGAAAACCTTTTATGAGACGTCTGAAATCAGTCCTTCCTGTGCTAGCAATCACACCTTCACTTGCACTCAGACACAGAACCAAAATATCTAAAAGGACAATTCAGCCATGGATGGCACAGTGTTAAACCACTGAATTGGCTACCCATAACTTTTGAATCCATGCTAGTTTTATTATGTAAAGCTCTAGCTTTGGGATAAACCGCTTTAAAAACTCTCTCTCTACAGTATTATTATGGGAGCATCTCAATCACTTAACTTTTTTTTTTTATTATTTATAAATAAAATGGTTGTGTTAGTAACATACCAGTGACTGCAGAAATTAAGTTGGGAATGAACCCTAAAGAGTTATCTAATTCAAACCCTCCCTTTCTTCAAGGCAGGATCAGTTATTCCTAAACAAATTTTGACAGATGTTTATTTAATCTCCCACGATAAAGACTGCCCAGAGAGGTTGTGGAATCTAGTCCAGTGCTTGAATGTCCTTGTCCCCTCAAAGTTGTTTTCTTAACTTCTACTTAAGCATCCTGTGCTGCAGTTCAAGTCCATGGATATATAAACAGAGTAGATTTGGAATGGGATGGAGTCACTGAGGACAGACAGTAGAAACAGACTATCTCCAAAATCTTCTTAATGATTAATTTTCTTCCTTTGCTACATATCTAATTTTACTTTGCAGTCTGAGTAGCTAAAGTGACATGGGTTTTTTATATATCTATATTTTAAAATGTTTTGAGGACAATCTATTAATCTCAGTGATAAGGAAAGGTTTTCTTTACCCTGGGGAAATTCTCCAACATATTTGCAGAATCTCTTAGGCAACAAGAACACAAGCAATTATTATTGTGGATATTCTGGGTGAAACCTTCAGCTTAAAAAACTGTAAAAACCTTTGTGTCTGAAGTAATTATCTTTCACTAAAGGAGTCACTGTGTTCAGAAAAAAATAAAAAAATAAAAAAAAATCTCTTGACCCAAGACAACTCTGAAGCAAAGCTTCAGATCTCACTGATGTAAGTTCTGCTGTCTGCTTGGATCTGAAAATCATTTTCAAATAATTCAAATAACTTTTACAATGTATGAATGTGTGAGTATGCATGACATGAGGCCACATGCTAAGAGAGGATATGTTGAGGCAGCCAGAGACAATATCTGCAATAGACACTTTTTTGAGCATAGAAACCTCTGGATGCAACAAAGGATTTGGGACCAGACTTCCAGCCAGCACTGGGAGCAGCACGCTACAGATCAAGCCAGCTAGCTGTAACCATCAGATGCCATCACAGAGTGGGAAAAGGAGGGTAGCATGGTGCTACAGAAGCATTAGGTACAGACCAAGTTCTAGGGACATACAATTCAGAGCCAGTCTGTAAAGTTTACCCATACGGCGGCTTCATTTTCTTGCAGCGTATAGCATTTTGGGCACATGCCCACCACTCAAATAGTGGACATCACTTTATTCCACTCCTCTCTTTGACTTTCCGGGTAGCATCACAAACTAATCTGTTTTGAAATGGTCTTCTGCAGGCTATCTTGTCCAGTGCAATGATCAGAGCAAGTCCAGTTACAGCAGGCTGCACAGGGCCAATTGAATTTTGAATGTCTGCAGAGGTGGAGAATTCTCAAACCCTCTGGGCAACTGGCCAGTGTATGACCGCTCTTATAATGAAAATATTTTCTTAATGTCTAACCAGAAGCTCTTACATTCCAACTTGAGTACACTGGCTCTCATCCCATTGCTGCACACCTCTGAAAAAAGTTTAGCTTTGTCTCCTCTGTACCCACCCATCAGGTAACTGCTGACTACAGTAAAGTTTCCCCAAGCCTTCTCTTCTCCAGGTTGAATAAGCACATCTCTGTCAGTCTCCCCGTGTATGCTGTGTGCTCCATCCCCTGACCATTTTGATGGCCCTCTGTGGGACTCACTCCAGTATGTTAATATCCTTCTTGTAGTGGGGAGCCCAAAGATGGACATAGTCCAGATACAGTCAGATAGAAATAACTGCTTCTGTGGATCTGCTGGCTACAGCCTTGCTCTTAAAGACTAGCCTTTCACTGCAAGAGCACGCTGTTGCCTCGTGTTCAGTATGTTATCTACCAAGACACCCACGTTCTTCTCTTCAGAGCTGCTTTCCATTTAGTCAGTCCTCTAGCCTGTACTGTTGGATGGGGTTGTTGAAGCCTGGGTGGAATTTTGCCAGGATATTAAAACCTTTTTAGCAGCATCCCTTCAGCATACCGATGTAGTATTAGCCATCTCAGCCTCACTAACCTCCCCAATTACTTCAACTTGGCTGTTCTCACAAAGCATTTAGCAAGAAAGGACATTTGCCAGAAAAGGTGTGAAGCAGGTATAAGACAGGCTAAGATATAAAATTGCATCACTACACAAGTGTTCAATTGAATATTCATAGAAATAGCTGAGGCATTGTCCTTCTATGCAGAAAGGAACAGCCAGCAAATAAGTTTTTCACTGAATAAGCTTTAGCCTATGAGTGCAATTCATCGCGGCACCTTTCAGTATTATTAACCATCCCTTTTTTTCAGGAAGTGTTGAGTAGCTGCTAACACCTGGATTTACACAGGTAAAATAATACCTCATATTGGCATAACTTGTGAGGTGCCAGAGGTGTTATGTGAATGGATCGTATGCTGGCAAAACTAATAAATGTGTTTGCACAGTCCATAACAATACAGCCATTTACTCAACCCAGGACTCAATGTCAAGTCCTTTAAAGTTACTCGGGTAATTTTTACCATTGCTTTTCAATGACAGAAAATTTGGCTACAGAGTATCAAAACAAACCAAATTAGAAGGAATTGCAGAAGGTGGAAACAGCCCTTCCTCTCCATCCTTCTCCCACCCTACCTCTACAAATGTAGTCTTCTAATGTCTAAGATGACCGATATGAATGTCCAGAGGAGAAAAAGGAGGACAGGTGGCTAGGTAAAATTTTAATCCCATAAAGGGAAAGCAAAAGTTTTGCTGAAGATTTTGACAGGGCAATGGATTTCTTAGGTTTTTGCCTGGGGTAAACTTCAGTTAGACAGATTCAGAACTCCCACAAAGAACCCCAAGGATTTCAAAAGAAAAACAGTGGGGAGGCAGTCTGCTACCAACAGGTCCAGAGAGACATCTGAGAACCAAATTACTTATCCACCAAAAAGGAGATGAATCTGTCAGTTTTCCTTACTGCAGTTTTTGGTGTTAAATTGAGCACTGTTATGTTCCCACTTCACTACCCAAACTCATAAGTATGCGTGGACACAAGACTTCATGGGCTAAGCACTTTCCAAGCCTCATTCTGAGCTGAGAGAAGTTATGTTTCAGAGACTTTCCTTAGCCTTGAAGTAGGGAATAACTTCAGAGCAGGAAATAGATTTAATTAAGCATATTCAGTGCATCAGAAGAAACTAATTTAAGAACAGTACATATTTGTTGTCAGTTGGTAGTTTCCCTTTATAAACTGTTGCTTAAAGTAAAGTATCACTAAGCACCACTGTAAGCAAAGACCCATTTGACTTTAGCAGCAGAGCTAATCTACAATTCACTGGGATAAAGAAGAAGACAACTGAAATTACATTTCTTTCTTCTGGTCTACATTTAAATGAAGTACTTCAGTATGTGCTCAATAAAACTTTAGAGAGAAACAGAATGATGATACAAGGAGGGCAAGGCTACAAGTTTCAAAGAAAACAGCCAGCATTCAACAGTGCATCACAGCAGGAAGCCAAAGGACAACTCATTCTGCAAGGAAGGAAGAGGTGCAAAGACTCCTGCCTTTTGCTTCATTTGTGCAGCAGTGCTGCGGTGTAACCCGGCAGGCAGCTCAGCACCTCACAGCTGTTCACTCACTTCCCCACAGTGGGATAGGGGAGAGAACTGGAAAAAAGGTAAAACGCATGGGTTGAAGTAAAGACAGTTTAACAGGAGAGAAAGGAAGGAAATTAAAATAATAATAATGTTAATGACAGAAGTATATACAAAAAAAAAAAAGTGATACACAATGCAACTGTTCAACACTCCTCGACCAATGCCCAACCAGCACCCTGTTTTATTTTTCATCATGATGTTCTATGGCATGAAATACCCCTTTGGCCTCGTTGTGTCCCCTCCCAGCTTCTTGTGCACCCACAGGCTACTTGCTTACAGGGTGGTATGATAAGCTGAAAAGTCCTTGACTTATGAGCACTGCTCTGCCGCAACCAAAACATTGGCATGTTATCAACATTAATTTTCTCCTAAATCCAAAACATAGCACCACAGCAGCTACTATGAGGAAAATTAACTCTATCTCAGCTGAAATGAGGATAAGCAGTTCCCCAGAGGCCTCTGGGAAGCCCTTTAACATTCAAACTTTGTATGTGAATGCAAAAACACTTGCTACCAGCTGTAATCATTAGGATTTATCACTGAGAGAAAAATGTCTGAATGTCTCTGAGATCCAAGTCACAGGTCTAGGGCCAACAACTGCTAGAGAAGTCAACAGAGACTCGTGCTTGTACATTAAGCTCTTCTCATTTATGAGCTTCACAATTTTCCATGTACCCACAAACTTCTTGTGAGCATCAGATATACTGTTGAGACCCAAAGAACTGATTTGTCCTTAGTTTTTCACCTTTTTGTCATCCTAACAAATTAATCAAAGTAAGGGGGAAAAACTGTTCTTTGCCTGGTGTAACAGACAGAAAACTGTTAAGACGAAAAGCACAAGTCCCTGAGAATAACAGCTTACAAAAAACGAGATCATAAACACCATTACTGTTTCCAGACTAAAGGCACTGAGCTAAAATGCCAACAAGGACCCTTGCTATCCCTTTTCCTCAGCTCAAGCTGTTACTGGTTTCACGGATGAATTAAAAGAGCAGTATTGATCCACACTGGCTGTCCTTTTCAGTGCAAACATTGTGCTGAACAGGCAGGCACACAGAGTTTCTTAGCTTAAGAAGGATATACAAGGCAGCATCCTTTTCTGGAGCTTATTCAGGGAAAAGGTGCCACTAAAATGTCATGCTGAAACCATCATTCAATGCTTCTTCTCACAAGCTAGGGCTAAAACACCAAGGACTAACTTAAATTTGGGCTGCAGTAATGAGTTGGTTATTTTCAAAATCTAAATCTAACTTATGGCTCTATTTGTTCTTCTTTCAATTGGCAATAAACCGAGTTCATAAAATTACAAGGCAGCTTTGGAATTGTAATCCAGTTAAATCAGCACTTACAGGGATTCAGATAAGTGAAGAATTTTAATTTAAAAAATAAAATATATTAAAAAAATGAAAACTACTGTAATAAAAGTCTTCTTTGGGACATCCTCCCCACCACTACCCTTTAAACATACTGATATACTGATTGACAGCAATCATACACTAAATTTATATTGTACATTTATCATCTCACAAACTACAAGGTTAATTCTTCTCCCACTAAAGTAAGAAATGAGAATCCTCTTGCCCTCTGCAGCACTTTTTCGCCCTGTATCAGGCAGAAGTCTGCACGGCAGTTAACACCGCTGGAAACAGCCTCAGCTCTTGTCAGCTCAAGGGGAGGAAGTAGAAGGGAAGCAAGGAGCAGCATGAATCTATCAGAAGCACCTCCAATTTTTAGCAAACCATCCAGGCTGTGTCTTAAATCCTCCATGCAAATCAAAACTGTTCATAGATTTTTCCTGAGTTGGTTATCTGCCTCCCACAGGTAACTTGCTTGTAGTTACATCAACATCAGCAATCAATTTGTTAGGCTCAGAGAAAAATAAAATGCAGAGGAATATAAAATGCCCCCTATATGGGGCAGCAAATTGCTAATATAAAGTTGTACAACACTGTTACATACAAGACACTTTCTGTCCATAAATCTTGTATCATTTTATTAACTTTAAACTGCTGTGAGGCAGATGCCTTCAGTTCTGTGCTTTGGAAGCAGAACCTGAGACTTGAGGGGTGACCCGTTCAACATCACACAGCAGGCCAACATGTTCTACTTCAACATTCCCAAATCTATAAAGGCTCTGTCTTTGCTTTGCTTTTTGTGAGAACTGAAAGAGGAGAGGGACCAGCAACCCTCTGCACAGGCTGAGCCCTGAGCCTGTCATGAGAACAGCACTGGACTGGAATGAACAAGCACACTGAGAATTAACCAGTTCTTAAGATATCAGCTGGCATCTAAATTGCTTGTCCACACTGATGAACAAAGGACAAAAATGTGCAAAAAAGGAGGAAAGAACAGGGAAGCAAAATTCTTTCTAACTCAGGTGATAACTAAGCTGTTCTTAACCAGCCACACTTTCTTTTCTCCATGTGCCCTTAGTTGGTTCCTACCCTCTCCCAAAAAAAACGGGGGGGGGGGGGGGGACAACACAGAAAAAAAAGGTTGTTTATTAGTCTTTACCCCAAGACAACCTTCTTCAGAGCACATGTGGCTCCAACAAAGTAGATGCATCTTCAGAGCACACACACATTGCCAGCACAACCTGCTGGGCAAGAGGGGACAACGGCATTTCATTTCTTGCTGCTGCGGAATCAGGAGTATGAAGCAGAACAGATATCAGTGAGGGAAACAATTTAGAGGAATTAAACTGAGTGAAGCCTTCCACTGTCCTCTATACCAATGTTACCAAGAACTTACCACATAGATGATCATGCTTGCTTCAGACTTATCCTAGCTCCTTGCAGTGCGGTGCATGAAGTTCAAGGTCTCAGGCTTTATCTGTAACACTGCAAATGACCTGATTCCAGAGCAAAGAAATCTCCAGAACAAGAACAGTGGCCACATTGGACTTAAGGTAAAAATCTCATCTTTCCAGAAGACAAATCTCGTTTGAAAATGAGTGTGGAATGAGCTGTCTCAGAAACTAAGGACCAACACAGTCAAGATCATCTTCCTTTCCAAGCAAGATAAATATTTTAAATGCATCTCTTGTAGAGCAGAATAATCAATAAAAATAAAAATAAAAATAATAAATTCAAGCATCAAATACAGAATTTCCTTTCAAGAAAAAAAAAAAGAAAGAGCAAGTTATCAACAAATAAGAAAATAAGAGATGACAGCAGTTTAACACAGTACTGTTAGGACTCTACATATACTATGAATGACAGGAAGACAAGACAGAATAGAACAGGTTCAAATAAAATGGGAAATAAAGGGCAGAAGTGTTATTCAAATATGGAAAAAATAAAAGGGCCCAGAGGGAAATGATGTATATCAAAGAACAAATGGTGGAGAATGGAGAAGCAAATTGGGGTCATGCCTTGAAGCAGCTGAACATCTGACATCATCTGGTGCAGAACCATCAACTGCAACAGGTCAAAGACTGCTGCTCAAAGGTGAGGGTTTGGCCCTCTGCACTGAACCAGACAGGGGCAATCAAGCAGGCCTGGACTCCTGGGGGTGCTCCCCCGTCAGGAAACAAAGAGTCAACACAGGAAGAGAATGAGGATGATCCCACAAATGACAAAGGAGAAAGCAAAGTCTAGACAAGGAGAAAGATGCTAAACAGAAAAGAATGGAAGGAGAACAAGAAAGAACAGAGAGATGGGGCAAAAGCAAGATAAGAAACAAATATCCACAGGTTAGTGGAATACATTTCATTTATTCATGAGCACTGTTTTATTATGAGTCCTTGGCAGACATCCCATAACTGAAAATTTGCAAGGCAGAGAATGATGCGAGTTTAGAGACTTGAGCCTTGTTTCTAGTCATTAGCCTTGGGCAGGTCTTTTTAATATATGTGCCCCAGTAGCAAGTAAACAAGTTCTTTAAATCAAGAGCCTTTTGACAGGAGGCGCACTGCAAACAAATGGACTCAGCCACAGCCAGAGAGGGATTCCAGGAGGAAAGACAATAAGCAAGCCTGGCCACAACCTGTTTACGAGTAACCAAGAGGACAGACAGGCTGTTGGGAAAGACGTTGCCCAACAGGCTGTACTCTGCTGCTCACTCTGACTCTAGCTTGTGTCAGAGCATCTGTCTTTCACACGCACTCCTGGCTAACTGGCATTTATTTTACCTGGGAGTAAGCGGGGCTCAGCATGCCCAGCTGGCACAGAGGAAGGATGCTCGCAGCGCACAGCCCAGGAGCAGTGGCACCGGTGTCTGGCAGCTGTCCCAGCACAGAGGCAGGCACCGTGTCCAACACCAGCTTCGCTGGGGGCTCCGCCAGAACAAAGTGCTCACCCCTGGCACATGCATCAAGGCTGAACGGGGAAAGCCCAGCCATCTCCATTCCCCGTATGGGTTTTAAGGTGCCTTCACAGCTTGGCTCAGTCGATGCCGAACTTCGCTTTGCATTAAGGCTGAGCCTACCCCATGGTCCTGGCACTGACAGTTAATGGCTGGTTTTACTTTGCCTGTAGCTGTAGTTCCACAGCTAAGGTGATATCAGTGCCTTAATACTGATTTATCATCTATTCAGGTTTGAGGTGCTTACATTCTTCTTGCCTTGGGGAATTTGCTAAGTCCTAGAGAGGATGAGCAAAGATATACTTTACTTAGAAACTCTCTGTTTGTTCAAAGGATATTTTTGGAAAACATCCAACCCCACCAGCCTCTGGAATAACTCTCGGGATCACACTGGAGTTTGCATCAGTTCAACTGAAAACCTCTATTCGTGCCTTTTCCTTTGCCCGCAAACACAAATGGGGAGTTGAAGGGCTCCTGCCATTTTTAGCCATTTTAGTGCTAAGCCTGATAAGATACAGACCTTGAGATATTGTGTCCAAGGAGAAAAGTCTCTTCAACAATAGCATTAATGTGCTCTGCTATAAATACATATAGATTTTGCTTATTTTAAGATCAAATTAAGCAAATCATTTCAGCCTGTATAAAGAATGTCTAACAGACAATGTAAAGAACCAAGAGATTTGGATATTCTTTCTTTACCATTTCAATTTTTTCAATTCCTGCAACTGAAAACAAAAAAATGAAAAAAAAAAAATGTTAGTGTCTCTTTATAAAAAGAAGTATTTTGAAATTGACAGAAAACAAGCACCACACAAAAGCTAGGTATGAATATTGTCAGTTAAAGCTCATCAATCTACCTACCTATAGATAAATCATTTACCCAATTTCAGAACATAAAATCCTCTTTGCCTATCCACAGTGCTGTCTCAGCAGAAGTTTGGATACAGAATCCACAAAGTTTTTTCATCGTTAGCCATTTGTCTCCCATTGCCTCAAGTGCTACTTTTATGAGGAGTGAAATTTAGAAAAGTAGAGGGCAACAAGAATGGGATGAAGTTCTCTATTTAAAAAATAAACAAAAAACAACAACAACAAACAAATGATTACTGATCTCAACATCACTGCAATGGGCAGCTTCCACCCAGTAGCGAATAAAAAATATAGCCCACAAAGTAATAAAATAAATAAATAAATAAATAAAGCCCACCTCTGCTACCCTTTAAGCCTAGGACATCAACACTAATCAAATCCTGTCAAAATTGGGGCTTATTTAACCCTAACTGCTTTGAGCAGAGAAAGATTTTGGAAAATGCTGACTGAGGAAAGTACGAAAGCATGACTCAGGACATGCCTCTGAAAATGAGACCTTCTCAAGATATCACAAAGACTCCCAGGATTTGACTCGCACACACCCCCTGAAACCCTGGCTCCTGCACAAAGCGTACTGTTGCCTCCTTGATCCTCTTAGGATGTTTGTCTGAATAACTTATGCCATCTATTGGCCTAGACCTGCGACAGATGCTCCGAGGAGAACTTTAATTCTGGGAAAGCAACTGTGTTAAAAGGGATCTGACAGTAGACCTGTAAATTCTGCTAATGGAATCAATACACTGCTGCTGCTCAGATCTTGAGGTCTACCTTCCCCAGCAGACGTGCTGCTTCAGAGCCCAGCTCCCAGAAAAACCAGCAGCTGTGGTCTGATCAGGCAGAAAAAAAGAGATAGTGTTGGTATAGGTCTAGCACGCACTGCCAAGAAAATCCAGAAATGAGCAGTGAGGATTTTCACTGTCTTACAGAAGCATGTAAGAAAAGTCTTTATTATAAGAGAAAGGCCCTTCAAAATCCCCTTGGATCTAAAACCAGGGAAACTATCTCCAACTTAGTAAGTCTGCTTTAAACCAGCCACGCAGTGAGAAGCCACTTCTCTCGCCTTTCTGTACCCACAGTGGCTACTGCAGTGATTTAGGGCTCGTCCAAGTGAGTTTACTTTTTAATCTAAATGTGTTTTTAAAAGGCAAGGCAGAGCTCTGCAATGCGAAAGGGACGCAGAGCCATCTCTATCGATCTGCTCCCTCGCAAGCCATTAGGAAGCACCCGCGGAGAAGTCGGCGAGGAAACACGCGGCCGCCCCGGCATCGCCTCGTCCCCTCCGCAACTCGAGTGGTCCCCACCTCCGGGGCTGCTTCTTTTTTTTGGGGGGGGCAGATTGCTCCGGGAGCGATTTCGGAGGAGCCGGGGCTCCCCAGCACCAAGCTGCAGCATCTCTCCTCTTCCTCATCCTCCTCCTCCTCCCCCGGCTGTTTGCCCCGCAAAGCGCAAGGAGAACGCATCGCACCTCCGGCACTGAGCTGTGCCATGCCGTGCCATGCCATGCCATACCGTGCCATGCCGTGCCATACCGTGCCATGCCGTGCCGTGCCGTGCCGCCTACCTGGAGCTGCCCGGCTCCGCCGCCTGCCCCGCCGGGCTCCGCCGGGCTCCGCGCAGCGGGCGGTGGGAGGGGAAGGGAGGCGGCGGCGGGCGGGATCAGGCGAGTCCCCACCCCGGCCCCAGGCACCCCCCGGAGCCCCCCCTCCAGAGCCCGGTTCCCGTCCCGGAGCCGCAGAGAGACCGGCACCTTCCCGACGGGGCGGCTGAAACCGCGCTACTGCCGGTCAGAGGGGTCCCGGGGGCAGCACTGAGAGCGGAGGACACGAATTGAGGCCGGAGGGGTCCCGAACTGAGGCTGAGGGGTCCCTCACTGAGACCGGGGGTCCTGCTTTGCACCCTGGGGTCCCTCATGAGTGCTCACGGAAAAACCCTCCCCACCGTGGAGGTCCTGCTCCTCTCCCCTCTCTGGGGTCCCTCCAGTTTGGGCTGCGGAGCTCCCACCTTTCTGCTTTTGGGCACTGATGGTGCTGACAGCACCCCAACGGCACAAACGGCATCGATCCGCTATTGATTTCCTGCCACTGATGAGCTCAGGGGGAGTATGGGTGGCTTTGCCTCAAGGTTCTGCAGGGGGAAGTGGTTTCTCTTGGTGTCCTGCCCCCAAATTCTCTGTGTTCTGCCTCATTTCTGCCTTAGTGAAGGCCAAAGGGTATCAAGAAGTCAAGCCTGCTCGGACCATACAAAACAGGATGTTCGGGCAACCCCACCAGTGTTCCTTGGATTGAGGAGGTTTGTGCCTTCGCTACAAATTTAAATGAAAAAAAAAAA
>CM021699.1:105712894-105886643 GCA_011074415.1 Stictonetta naevosa | reverse complement strand
AAAAAAAATCACAAAATAATGTGATTATGCCATAAATTATTTTTTTTCTTTTTTCTTTTTTTTCTTTTTTTATTTTTTTATTTTTTTATTTTTTTATTTTTTGTAGAATTCATTACATATTTTAAGCCAAAGAATTCAATTTAACAAGGTTATTCAAGACTAACCTCTTGTCAAGTGAACATAAATACTCACCATGTTATTGTGTTCCTGGTGGTAATTTTGAAGTTGTACAAGTGCCCTCAGTTGTGAAGACTGAGGAGAGCGGGGATCCTAAGACAATGTATATCTGATCATGTTTTCTGGTGTTCTCTTCAGTTGCTATTGCTGTGCAGAAAGGGTTCTTTTTCTTCCATGTCATGGTATATATTTGCATTAATAAAAACTTGTTTATCATCTTCCTTTTCCATTAATCAGAGAAGCTTTAATCACCACAGAATATGGCTTGCCCAGAAATTATATGAACCCGTCGGTGCTATGCACAGCAATCTGCATTTCTGCTATAAGTTGTTGTTGTTTTTGTGTTTTGTTTTTTTTGAAAAGCCTAATTCACCAGAAGTATATTAAGATCAAAAGCAATGACCTGCACAGAATGACATTTAGTTAAAGAAAGTTTGCAAGAAATTAAGGGGTTGAGTGCAGAGTGACTTTCTCAGAACTATCCAAATACAAGAATGCGAATGGAATTCTTCTCGAAGACAAATGAGGTCATCTCAGTGGGTCATTTAGAGATCTCAGCATAAAATTTGAAAGATCCTACAGAAATACTGTCACTGACTTTGGAAATGATTCTGCAGCACAGCAGCCCATCAGATGGTTACACAACCTGAGTCATCACAGGTGAGATGCTGGAAACTGCCCAGGAAGGGGAGCACCCGCTCTCCGGGCAGCAGGGGCATGGATATTTCTCTAACACCTGCTGAGATCTGTGATAGTAAAGGGGGATGTGGTGGGGTCATTGTTCAGGTCTACAGTCCTGGTGATTCCTGCCCTTAGCCACCATTGTGGCCCCTGGATACGTCTCATGGTTTTGTTCTGCCCGCCACAGAGGGCAGAAATGTGCTGCCTTGGCATCTCACCCAGCCTGCCAAGCCACAACCTGAATTGCCTTAACTTGCACCTCCTTACATCAGCATGATCTTGCACTGCTCTTTTCTGGACGACAGGCCCAGTCCCTGGGGGCAGCACATCTAGAAACGTCAATTCTCTCCTCCCAGTGTTCTGCAGATCCAGACGTCTTCTCTTCTTCATCCGCGAATAGTGAATAGAGGCAAGCAAGCAGCGCTGGGCGCGCCGGGAATCTCTGCTCCACCAAGACACACACCTATTACATCAGGTGGCTGATTTTTGTGCTCCTAGACTAATACATATTCATCACTATTCCTAGAAAAGGCTGGGTTATTATAATTAGTTCCTGGAATCCGAACTCTCTGCTACATGCGTATCAGTCTCTGGTGGTCTTTCTGGGGGTCTCCTGTGCTGAAGGCTCGTAGTCTTCCTCCCAGGCTTTGTCCTTCGGTCGTCCTTCAACTCCCCCTTTCTCCTTATTTGGTGGATCTCTTTGCCGGATATCAGAGGCTTGGGCAGCATCCCATGCAAAAGTCAGCAGTTTCCTAAAAAAACTCCTTGGTCCTCTTATCTCCCAGACTAGAGTCTCAGTGTTCACCCTTCAAACCCTCTATTTACACAAATTGCTGGGCCCTTCCTTTGCATGATACAAGAACTATGTACACTAATCACTCTGTTTTTCTTAAATAGAAGGTTATATTTCGTCATGCGGCCCTAGCATTGTTCCATACTGACACGAATCAAATTAACACATTTCACAATGCTGTTACACAGAGGGCTGACCTGAGGTTTTTGGCAGGTTGCTGTGTCTTCATTTGAAAACATACCCTGGAATTTGCTTGACTTGCTCATCTGGAAGAGGAGAGAGGTCATTTCTAGTTTCCTGATGCAGGGAAATTTATTGGTAGCTGATGGTGGTGGTGGGCATGAACTCAGCAGCTAGCAATGGGAAAGAGATGGAGGGAAATCTAGGCTGTTAACACTATCATCGTTGTTGCTCTGCAGAGATTTATAATATCGGAAAATGGTGTTAACTGTTGCTTTCTGGCTTAAAAGGATTGTGAGATGAAGACTGCTAGGGTAAGTGGCATATATATAGCTGGCCCACATTATCTTGTAATCTAGCCAAAGGTCAAACAGAAAGATTTGTATTCTGAAACAAATCATTTTAAAGTGCCCAGGCTAGTTTTTACAAGTTTTAACTCCTTCAAAGCTACCAGTAATAAGTTAACTCAAGTTAACTTATTAACTATTAAGTTAACTTAATAAGTCCTTGTAATAAGTTAACTTGTTTTAAATCCCTCTTAATATGAGAAGACTTTCACCAGTGGAGAGAATGGAGTGAAAAGTTTGCACTAGTGAACATATGGTTGCACATTGGAAGCAATTGTGACCCCTGTAAAATGGCTTACATCCTTTTTATGGCTTTCTAAAAGCATGCAGTTATCCCTTTCACAGTCAGGCTGCCACTGGCTAATCTGAACTGGAAACAGCAATGCCCTGAGCACTGTTGTGCAGGGGTTTGTGGTGTTTATGTAATTCTGCTATCCCTAGGGGCTGGCCCTTTTTCCCCCTATTTGTTTTCTTCCCTGAATTGCCTTCATTCAACCAAATTCTGACAACGTTTACACCAGTGGGACCCTATTAAAAGCAAATGGACTCAATGTTCTTCCTTCACAAATGCTCATAGTTTAAACTGCACAGCTGTTAGACAAAGTAGGAGTCACTCCACCTTAGGTACTTTCTTGGGGAGAAAAAAATAAGATAAACTACAATGGCAAATCCTCTGTCAGCAAGAGCTGAATCTCATCTGCTCTGCTCACTACAATCCCACCCACTCTGCTCCAGCCTGCAAGGGGACACGTGGTACAGGGACTGAAAAAAGATAATTTCTATACTTGTGTTTGTGGCTTCAGTCTGGGGACTATGATCTTAAGTAAATCAATGTGTATTTATTACCTTTGCTATTGAGTTCAGGCAGACAAACTTTCTTCATAAATGCATGGAGTTCCTCCCTATTTAGCTTGAGAAAATATCTTCATGTACTACAGCACAGTACCTTCAAATCACTAAATTGCATATTTCCAGTGATGAGGAAGTATAGCCAAAAAGAGGTTTTAATGGGTTTGTGAGACTGTGACTGGATGAAACGTTACATCTGCTGCAGAAGCAGAATTTAGAGCTCAAGGGTTTACAGTTTTTTGTGGGTTTTTGTTTGTTTGTTTGTTTTTTAGTGCTGTTTTTGCTATTAAAGTCAGAGGAGAACACTGCTAGTATTTGAATTTAAAAGCATCTGTAATTGTTTCTAGGAATATGTGAAGAATCCCAGACCTTCAGTCAAGCAGAAATAAAGAAATTTATCCATGCAAGCTATTCACTGGTTACTAGGCTATTGGCATATTCCTTAGGTAGACAAGTCAAAGGTATGTGTGCATGGAGCATCTTGCATTTGTGGCCAGTATTTCTTCAACTTATTCTGAAAACATTAATGCAGAAGCATGTTTAATAAAAGGTGACTGGTAACTGCAAGTTACTGAATTCGCTGAGATAGATAGGAAGTTGCTGGTACTGTTCCTAACTCAAACTAATCTGAAATTACAATGTGATATCTAGTAGAATAGGTCAAAAGTAGGGCCATGGAAGCACAATATATAAATGAAAACTCACGAGGAAATGTTGAATGCAGCAGCTATTACACAGGCTACTAATCTGGCTTGCCTGTCATAACTGATTTTTTGATTAATAAGAAATTCACTGGGCTTTACAATATTATTCCTTTTTTCAAGGAATAGTGTGAAAGAGTATCTATAGAGATAAAAGAAGATAGGATCTACCAGTGAGAGAAACATGTGTTAAGAATGGTGGAAAAGGACCATACTCAATCTTTTATTTCTCCTACAGATTTATAGAGGGTTTGGGGGTTGCTATTGTTGTTTTATTTGCGTAGCAGTGGTGGTATTTTCTGTTTGTTTTTGTTGCTGTTTTTGGTGTTGGTTTTGGGGTTTTATTTTTGTTTCTGTCGTTGTTGTTTTGTGTTTTGTTTTGTTTTGTTTTGTTTTGTTTTTCCTTGGGAAGATGAAACGGACCAGGTTGCCCAGGGGGGTGATGAAGTCATCATCTCTGGGGGTGTTTAAGGAACGATCTCTGGGGGTATTTAAGGAACGGTTGGACGTGGTGCTTAGGGACATGGTTTAATGGGTGATGTTGGTGGTAGGGGGATGGTTGGACCAGTTGATCTTGGAGGTCTTTTCCAACCTTAATGATTCTATGATTCTATACGAAGTAAAAGAACATTGGGGCCTTTTCTCTTCAATATTCTTTCTCTCCTCTTTGTTTCTTTATTTCTCCTTTGCTGTCTTTCTTCTTGGTTTTCAACTGTATTGTTATTCAGTGTTACTAAGGCAGTCCCTTAGGAGTCTCAGTCCAGGCACATAACTTCATTTTGGTAGATGTGATACAATCAAGTACAAAGGAAAAAAATCATTAAGATTGGATAATACAGACAGGTCTATAGAGAGAAGAAACTGAAAATCAGGGTTTGGAAGGTGAGGTAATACTAAAATGAATGGAACAATATGAAAATTATATCAGTGTTTCAGTTTTCTTATCTGATATTTTAAACCTTTTCTTCAATTTCTTTTCAAATCTATAATACTTTTTCTCTTCTGCTTCAACTTTATTTTCTTACTTTTTGGGGAGTTGTCCTTATTTTGCATTTCTGATCGCTTCTGAAGTCCTTGACATGTCCATTTTTCTGTCTGGCCATCAGTCAACAGCTGTGTGGGTGAAAGAATTGCAAAGATTTTCTTCAATACTTAAAAGAAAAACAGGCAAGGAATCAATACTGCTATATAGGCATATAGCTCAGATTATTGAGATGTAAGGGTATTTACATCTTAAAGCATTCCACCATGTTCTTCTAATGAATAATGAAAGCAGATGTATAATTGTGGGTCAAGGTTAGCCAAATAAAGTCTTTGGAGTGTATGAAACAACTACTTCTTCATTACTATCCTGTGTTTACTTAATGTGTTTGGGAAAAAATAGACCACTAAAAGCTCAGAATTTTTTCTCCATTTGGAAAGTTTCTAACCTAAAGGATTTATAGATGTAGACCATTGACACAATTATTGTATAAATTCCAAAGAAGTTTGATACAGAAGTCTTTCAATGCTGGAGATACTGCATTTTAGTAAAATGGTATGAAGCTCATCCATGTTCATACCTCCAAAGTTTAGGTCTTCAGTCCAAGTTAATGAGTTAGGACCTTCTCTTGTCAGTGATTTATTCCATGTACCTTAAACAAATCTTTGATCAGAGGAATTGCTTTTAAGGAGGCTTGTCTCATCTGATTGACTACAGGAAAAGCTTCAGCCTAGCAGGCTAAAAACCTAAAATCAAACCCAAAACAATCCCATTTTTGCCTGTCAGACTCCCCAGTGAGAGAATGTTCCAGATCTTTATTTCTTATATGTTTGGGGATGTTCTAATTTTTATCCAGATTGTGTTCTTGAGCAGTTTATATTGATTTGTTCTTGTACCAGTACAGCTCTTGAACCTAAATTACTCTTATTTGTTGATTTTATTTCGCTTTATTAGAGAGAAAAAGCATTCTCGCTGTTACTCTTCATTTTATAGAGTGAAGCATCTGAGTCTTTCTCATGCCATCTATTAGGCTTGACTTTCCACTCCTGTGACCATTCAAGTATCATCTATTCCAGTTTGACATATTTTTCTGTAATATGGGTAATCAGAACTGAATACAGATGAGGTTTCACTGGAATATATATGGTGATGCAAGTGCTTCTCTATTTCTACTGAAAATATTGTGGTTATTTTTTTATGGCCATGTTCTACTGATAGCTCATCATCATGCTGTGACCAATTATTGTGATGATATCTTTCTCTGTTCTTACTACTGATAACTATGAGCAGATGGATTCAGCAAAAGGCATATCTCCTTGGTGCATCTGAACTGTTGGATGTGAAATGCTCCCAACTTTAAGCAGCATAAAGATCTGGAACACTCTCTCACTGGGCAGTCTGATGGGCAAAAACGGGATTGTTTTGGAGTAGGTTTTAATCACTTCACGAAAATGATTGTATAGAGAATTGCCTGTAATAGTGGGAGAGAAAGTACATGGATTTATGGACTCATAAAGTTCTTCCAAGACCTGAGATTTTCAGGACACTACTGCAAGTAAATGTGGAAACCAACTAAATCAAAATAGCAGCATTTAACATTTGCATAAAGGAAGCTGTGAATAGTTATCCTGATCAAAATCCCTTTTAATACTGTCTATATTTTCTGACAGTGATTAGAATCTGATGCTTTAAGAACTTCTTCCTTTAGAAACAAACATCTATTTATATGTCCAGTTTGAATGTAGAAATACTAGATGAACACAGATGCAAGCAGTGCATCTGATGAAGCTGGGATTACCAAAGTAAAAACAGATGGGCCAATTATAAATCAGCTGTGGAGCAACCTGATTGCTTAATGGAAAGATATAGGAAATCCACAGCAAGTTTAGGTTTAATGGCACTGTAGCACCTCCTTGTACAAATGAAATAAAGGTACAGGACATGGTAAAATACATATCTGCATGAATTATGAAGTTTCTAATACAGAACCAAAACCTGATATCTTTTACCCCTAAAGGTATATGAATATTTGCTGGATGATCCTTAGAACACTCCGATTTTTCCAGATATATGTGTTAAACTAGTTGCAGCAGAATCTGTTATTTTATTAATACTTTCTTGAACACCAGCCACTTGTGTTTGTGTTGTAAGAGGAAAACAACACTCATTGCCTTATGGAGCTGAAGACATTCAAAGCTCATAGTGCTTTCTCAAAAGAAAATCAGCTTAACATCACTGTTGACTTCCAGTCCTGTGCTTTAAAGAGACTACAAAGAACTTTAAAGCAAACTGCTTTACAGACATATAGGATTCACTCGCTACATGCAGGAGCTCTAAAAGCAGTCCTGGGACATCCAGTGGACTAAGCTGTAGCATTATCAGGCTGACAAATAGTTTTAAGAGCTTCATCTGTACTTCCACACAGTACTTCTACATCCGAGTGCTGCTCTTTAATTTAAAAATAACATTGGAACATAAAAATAACGTTCCCTTCATCTTAAGTTAAATAAATTCATATTACTAATTTTAACATGATTTTATTCTCAAACCATAGTAGTCCTCTCTATAATATGTCTAAATTCTGGAATAGAATATGTTGCCTATGGTATGGCAATTGTACCATTAAAAAAAATAGTCAAGCCACTACTTGACAACTCTTTCACTTGCTTTTCACCTGCTGTTAGAGTCAGGACTCTCTTGATAGTCTTGCTTGTGCTGGGTAATATCAGAAAGTTAGGTTTGCAAATGGACCTGCAATTTCAGCACAGTAACATAGCTATTTTATGAACAGGCAAGGATATGAAAAATCTAAACCATAATTTTCAGGAGGCCTCTCTCACAGTTGCATGCCATGCTCAAATCACAATTTACAAGTGCCTCACTTGGGCGTTCTGACTGCACCCATGTCATCTAAGTTTGAGAAAGGTGTAAACCACACTCCTTACTCTTCAGGGCTGCCAGAGCCCGCCTCTCTGCAGTAACTGGCAGAAGTGGTCAAAATATCTATTGTGCTGAAATGCATTGTCTGACAATCTGTTGAAAGTAGCAATGTCATCTCCATACATGATCCCACCCCATGTCAAAACAGCCCATCTCCTCTCCTTGTGTCTGGTTGTACCAGCACTAATTAATAACTGCAAAAATATGTGTTTCTTGGTGCAGTTGGTGCTTGCGGCCAATTCATTCCATGATGGTATATTTATATTCCCATAAATAGTTGAAGTGATGCTCCTGTGGAGGCAGCACCTTGCAGCATGAGGATATAAAGGTTCACCCAGAGCATGGGAGCCAAGATGGGAAGACATCAAGGCAATACTGCCACTGTGGTCAATGCATTGTCAAACCATAGCCTAATCTGAAAGCTGTTAAACAAGTGTTCTAACTAAGCTACACTAAAAGGACCCCTGAACTCCACAAAACCCTCTAATTTTGCATATATTCTACAATCTAATGAATGAAATTACAGCTAGAACATGTACAGAGAAAGATAATTGGACACATGATACTAATCTTGTCCTAGTTGGTCTTTACTGGTTTCAAAAGAACTATTCCTAATGTTCTATAATGAGAGTAAGCTCATAATCTAATTGTTATTTGATAAATTGTTGTTTCTTCAAAAAGAATGAGTTTTAGTTGATTGTTTTGAAATAGAGGCAAAAAGAACGTAGCATTTTTAATACAAAATACTGAGCTTTCATATGAAACCAGTAGAGATCAATTTCTGATTTTTTTATTAGACTCAATGAAATGTTATCAAATAACTCTTTTCTGTCAGCAAAGTGAAATTAAGAAGCAAAACTTATCATATACATCAAGTTGAACAGGTCAAATAGAAACAGGCTTCAAAGAGGATTTGTTGTTATGCCTGAGTGGCTCATAGCTGTCCTGCTTAGTGTCAGGTAAAGGTGACTTCCACACTCCTAATCCATCCTGGTTTGCAGAATCACCCTGACTCTTTCAACTCTAATTGCCAATTACTGTAGATTAAATCCTTTCATCAAGATGACAGCAATATCAGTATTGCAACTTTCCACAACTAACTGCCAATCTACTAAGTGTCCATGTAACTTTGAAATGCTGGAAGCATTGGCATTCTGTCAGCTGCTATGGTACCTTGTGGCAGCCATGTTTCAGTTGTTAACTATCTCCTGTTCTACTCCATGGCCTGAAGCGTCTTGCCATGAAGTATCTTCCAAGATATGGGGTAGACTGTAACCCACTGAGATACCAGAGTGTGTTGCAGATAGGGAAGTCTGGCAGGGAAATTTGGCTTTCAGTGGAGAGCAGACATGACACATTCAGTCTATAATTTTCTGATGATACCACAGAATATCAAGAGCTTTCAGCCCAACAAGCTCAAGCAAAGCCCCCAGACACTTCCAGACTAAATTTCTGAGAAACTTTCTCTTCAGCAATGTATTTCATTATTTCTTATTTCTACTCTTTGTCTCTATTTATTGCCAAGAAATAAAATAATTCTCTCTCACTTTTTTTTTGTTTGACTGGTATTGATGAATGTTCAATGTCATTTATTGTTGAATCAACAGGAGCATAGGAAACACCAAAAAGTTGCGAACAGCACCTCCTTATGCCACAAGTTTGTCTTCTTTGTAAAATACTTAATCTAGGGCTAATTTTCCCTGCAGTTACCAAAGGCTATATAAATACAGACTGATTATATTTAAAATAATGCAGCTACAGTAAAGCACAAGAGATCTCCCATGTTCATATGGTCTTTCTTTTGTGCATATTCTGTAGCGTATGAGCAATTTCTGAACTTTTTTTGCATCTTGCCTAATACTTCTGTGAAGCATTATTAACCCTGTTTTATAAATGGAAGACACAGATGCAGATGTTTTACGAGACTTCCAAAAACATTTGGAAACTTTGAAGTAGGCAGTCCCAATCTATGAGAGACTGATTGGTATTTCTTCACAAAATTCATCACACAAAATGGGGATACACCAAGTGAATCCCCATATCTCCATATCTCCATATCTTTCATGGTCCTACATAAAGATCATTCATCATTGGACTCATTATGGTTAGAATCTGTTTCCACAGAAGACATTATTTCTGGCAAAAAGCCAGGGCTGTCCCCAAACCATTATGAAAAGTGCCGTGAGACCTTTAACTTAACATTGGATGCCTGCCAGTTCTGGGTAGAGATGTGTCATCTGAATTTGAACTTTTCTTCTTCCCCAGAGGCAATAAGAAGTTCTACCTGCAAAGCAAAATAGATAAACACTGATGCAATTGAATACATTTCCAAATTTCTAAATAAACCAATCAATAAAAATAAAAAATAAACTTCAATGTTTACAGTGTGCTGGGAACACAGAGAACTTCCTCCTCCAAGCTTTGAGAATTTTCTCTACAGGTCACTGAAATCAAATACGATCAAGTTATTATCCATTCAAGACTACAGCACAAAAATGTCGAGATGTAAATAACCAAGCATAGAACTGTATTTAAATAAATTACAATTAGATTTACAAATTAGATTTTATAAGGATACCTGCAAAGATCACTCTTCTTTTGATTCTATATCGCTTCATTTGGACTGCTAATAAGACACTCTATGGAATAACTTGAACAGACAGAAAAAATCTGTTTATTTGCTGGAGATGACATGATATTTTCACTTGCTATTTCTGTTGCTACATATTCTATTTCGGACTGGTGTGTGGTCTTGCACCAAAGAAAATTTACTTCCTCCTCATAACACCAAAGACTTACTTTCAGATAAATAAATGATGTTGTAGGATCTTGAAGACTTTACATAAATAAGAGAACATATAGGATTACAAATGAGTAAAATAGTGGCTATAAAACCAGAGAAATATTTGAAGGGGCCAAAGAAAAGTAGTCTGTATGCCTGTAGGAAGAGAAGAAGAATGGCTTCTGACCATAGGCCTGAGTGTTTCAGGTTCTTCAGCATCACAGGAAACATCACTGAAACTAAAGATGAGCTAAAAATACAAGAGGATTATATCTGTGTGACCTATCTGCATGGCAGGATTTAGTTTATGTGTCCATTACTTTGAGGGATATAAATGTGCAATAACAACTCCAAATACAGACAAAGGAGGAGAATGGGAGCGAAGACTAAAATCTCTTGTTTATGTTTGAAACAGAACTAGATCACAGATTGTATTTTCAATTTAAGAACAAGTAATTCTTTCTTTGTTTATTACAGACGTCAAGTATCCATATATAACAACATATAGACAAAGACAGGGTTATACAGGGGCAGCAATTATTAATGGACATCATGGAATGACAAATAAAGAGCTATCTCAAAAATGGTATTCATTGCACACAGATGTCTGGACCATGGGCAGATGTCTTAAATTGTCTACACAAAGCGCTTTTGTACTATCACAGTAATCTAAATTGCTTTGCATTTGGTTCCAGACATTTCCACAGATTGTTCTCCACTGCACATAAATTCCTACTCTGAAATTCTAACTGGACATTAAGGGCCAGATTACTTCCTGGAGTAACTCTTTGGCTTAGTTCGTCCTAGTTTTATTGAGCCAAGTTGATGCAGCCAAACTTTCAAAATGGTACTCCTAGTTATAGGAAATCTCATACCTAACTCCATAGGTTATGGTCCTGGTTCAGAGGAGGGCTTCCACTGCACTTGAAACACCATGCTGAAGGGGATGACACAGAAAGCACAAGCAGGAAGAAGGTGGGGTGGAAGTATGGCCTCGTGTGTGCTCTTTGTGCAAACCACCACGTACTTCACAATGCAGTATGCTCATGGTTGACACCCCTTGTGGGGAGGCTTGCTTCAAGTCTCCTTCTGTACCCTATTGAGAGAAGAAAGGACCATCATAGCATGACTTAAAAAAAACTTTAACTCAGGACATTTGTTCTCTTAAACCTGTTGGTCCCTGATTTTATCTGTGAGTTGCCAGCTAAAATGAAAATAATTACTGCCCCTAAAAATGGGAGAGCCCCAGGGAAGCCACCATGCCACCCATCTCTGAGAAAGATGGCTTCCTGACTCTCCGGGGATCTTAGCTCTACTGTACTCCCAGAGCAGGACTGTGCCTAGATGAAAATCAAGTCAGTGATTATTCAGGAAATCATTCATATCCCCAGAGGAGTCATATCTTGCAGCAGAGACAGCCCAGACTAAGTTGATGAGTTCTAGTTAATGGCTTCATTCTATCTAATGTGTCTGTTCTTGCATATATTGCTTACAGATAAAGTGTGTGTTTTCTGTCTTCCCATTTATTTATTTATTTGCATGGAAAATATTTGAATTAGCCAAGCATATAAACACACTGTCTAGGAACAGATTCATGGGAGGAGGAGGATATAAAGTGAGACAGATAGGATAGTTCATTTAATAACTATTATTCTGTATTGCAACCCTGAGAAGAAAATGAATAATAAATTTTCCAATGGACATTTTACAAGGGTCACTGTACAAGGGTGAGACTGCAAAATCTCTCTCAGTTTTATTCTTCCTGTTAGCAATGAGTTATCTCTCAGTTTTATTCTTCCTATGAGCAATGAGCTATCTATCACCTAATCTAAGAAGTACTGTGACTTGAATTTCATTTCTCATGCATTTTTGCTTTCAAAATATGCAAAATAGTTTTCAAAGTGAAGTTGAGTTATAGCCATACTAGATTGTGCAGACTTCCTTTTTTTCCTAATCCAGTGGTCATGACACTACATGATCTGACCCTTACACTCAGTTACTATTTTTGTGGGAGACCTATCAGTTACCAGAGAAAAAACTAGAAACATGAAAACATGATGATCCTAGTAAATTAAAGGGTAAATATTTCCACACAGTTGTTAGACCTGAATGTGTGTCTAATACTACATAATCTCTTCCTCTTCTTACCCTGATACAAATGAGAAGGCTAGAAGGAAAACTTTGCTAACCTTGGCAGTTTGGGCCATAGAGTTTGAGTAAAGTATTTTTGATTTCAAAATACCTTAGAAATTAGAACTGTGATAGAAAAACTTATTGTTTTTTACTTAAGTCAGTTCAAAACTTTGGTTTGACTATAAATCTCTCCATATATATTTATATTTTATACTTATATTTATATATATTTATCCATTTATATATTATATAAATAATCTCAGATTTGTGTTATTTTATTGCCCAGAGTCAAAATTATGGTCCAAGACAAGCTACATAACAAAAGAAATTCAAACAAAGAAACAAACAAGCCAGAAAAGTTAAGGTATCTAGGAATTAATCTATAATTGCCTGGTAAAAAGAAGAAAAATAAGAAAAAAAGCAGACTGTGTCCATGCAGGTAAACTAAATGGATAATGCTTTCAGTACTGCTGTGATAAGGCTGAGTTTTATCAGGACCACTGTAATTCTCCTTCCTCTTCCACATGCGGTTGCTAGTTGCCATGACCCTGCTGAAAGTGCAAAAACTGAACAAGACACCACCAGGATGCTGCTTTGTCCCATAACCTCAACATGCATGTAAGTACTGGTAGGCTGAACAGAAATATGGCTAGAGACTGTTTGGTGTAGAAAAGCATAAGCCATCTGGACACCTAACATAGAATTAAGGTGATGGGTTTGCCAACAGTGCAGATCTGCTTTAAATGTCGGGTAGAGCCCATGCAATCTAGAGGAATTCTCAGATACTTCCCTAGTGGTACTTAAAATCAAGTTCTGGAAAAGTGTAATAACCTTTTTGTAATAACTGCACAGAGAAAATAGGCATAATTTTAATGGCTACCTATACAGAAATAATAAATACAGTGTGCTATGAAATGCTGAAGCGCTGACTTCCTGATCATGGTTCTATTTATTATTACAATTCAGTAGTGGATAGTATAACAGTGCTTTTCAGAAAACAACAACAATAACAACAAAAAATTGTAAAGTTGAAAATTCATCAGACAGGGATATTTCAAAAGGAAACAATGGGAAAACAAGTTAGCTGGGGATAAAACTTGTTTCTGGGGTAAAAACACTATCTTGGAACATGGGAAACTTTGTTTTTACTTTTTATTTATATATATATATATACTTCTAAAGATGCAAGAATAGCACAGTAAGGTTAGCTGTAATAAATAACTTCAGCATTAATGCGTATGTTTGCTTAAAACGACCTTGGTGTAACATTTGTTAGATTTAAGAACAAACACTGAATAAAAGTTGAAAAGGTGCAGCTGGCTGGCAGATCAGGGAAGAGCATCCCCATAGGAGGGTGTCAGGCTCCCTCTCCAGGACATTGATCTTAACTACAATTCCTTCAGCTCTTCTCTCCTATGCCTTCGGATGTGCAGGGGAAGGAGCAAAAACACAGTCACACACATAAGCCTAGGACAAAAAGATCCCCAATATAAAGAGTCTAAAACATGAAATATATAACTGAGAGACTCCTGCAGATCTGACCACTCAATGATGACATGCACAGATACACACAAAATGAAAATTCATTATTCCTGGTAAAGTTGTTAGAAAGCACAGAAAGAAAAAATGGAAATACTGCTCAAAGAAATAAGGAAACCAAAGCAATGTTTTGGCCATGAAAAGGGAAAAATGAGAATTGCCACGGGGGAACTCTCTGACTGTTAAGGCTCTATTTGCATAGAATGACTGACAGTTGGACTAAATGATGACCAAGACAAGGAATACTGAATTTTTGCACTCTTTATTATATACAATAATAAAACAATATTGGATCTATTGTTGTTTGTGCTATTAATTTTGCTACAGCTACATACAAACAATGCTCAGCTCAATATTTACAGCAAAAGCAAACAGACATCACACCAACACCTTCACTCACTAAGTGACCTGACTACAGTATAGCCATCAGCATCTCAGCTCATCAGCTCAATGAGTGTGATGGTCCCATGCATCACCCATGGTTGTATAAGCCATATTAATAATGTATATTGCATTAACCTCTGTTAATAATGGTGGGAAGCCATCGCTGATCTGGACCCAGGGCCACAGGAGTAACTTCTCTACATTCAGCAAGCAGCAAAGGCAGGGTCTTTATCTCTGATCTGCTTGTATTCAGAGCAGACCTCTTCCTTTCTCACAGTTTTGGAGCAAGTTATGCTAAAATGTTTAGTGGGTGACATTGATAGTAGGGTGATGGTTGGACCAGGTGATCTTGAAGGTCTTTTCCAACCTTAATGATTCTATGATTCTATGAAATTGGTTGGCCATGACTAATAAAGAACATTTCTGGTTGAGGTGTCCCATAGGCCACCCAATCAGACACTTCTTCACTTGGTTTGAGATGTCCAGCAGCACCCAGCATATGTCACCTTCAACATTAGTTGTAACCAACTATCTCAAAGGTCAACAGTTTCATTCTTTCTATTACACTGCTTGCCCTAAAGCTGCAGGTCACACATCTGCCTGTAGAACACTTCCAGGGAAGGTCTCCAGGGAAGGCCACGGACACTTCTCTACGTGGTGAAAAAGAGGTAACCCAGAAACAATGAATTGCCATATACTTTACCAGAAAAGCACTATTTATCCTACTGCCTATACACAACAGCAACCTGCTGGTTAGGAGCTGATGAGACCCGGATAGGGGCAGATTTAACCAGTAAAGCAAATGAGCAGGTGACATGAATTATCAGTTTGTAGCTAGAAGGGAAAACAGCTGAAAATCAATTTCATCATTATAAAGGTGACAGCGTTTCCACATCATCCAAGATTTATGAGAAGATACGAAAGGCTTTAGATTTTTTTTTTTCTTTTTTATAGAAGGCTGATGAAGGAGACTTGCATTTCTATGTTGCTATAAGGGGAAAAGCAGCATAGGCAAAGCAAATACATAATGGAGTTAGGTCTGGTGTTGAGGTGAGAATTTCATAGTGGTTATCTTTTTGTAGGCATCAGATATGTTAACTGCTCTATTTTATAGTGTGTTACTTTCTAGTGGTAACCAAGGAATTCCCATTTTGCAGTTTTCAAAACTAGATCTGTAGCTGAAACATCCAGACTAGAACTTCTAAGAGCAAAAATCATTTAGCAAGCTGTTGTTACAGTAGGAGTTACTACTAATTCCTGTTTTCTCATACAGGTTATTAGTGATAGGGACATTCATTTCTGAAACATGGACCCATGGGAGATCAGGTAAAGCTGCTGTGAACTGTCTTCACATAGAAACTTTTTTTTCTTTATTATTATTGTTATTATCATTTTTTTATTTCCTTTCAGTAGGTTGGAGAAGGATTTCTTTCTTTTTTTCTTGCTCTACTTGTTTTGCTCTATTCCAATAAAGATGTTCAGCTTGGGGCAGCCAATTTAGTGGTTTCTTGAACCTCTTTCATAATCCTGTTTCTGTTGCTGGCTGCTACAGGTAGCAGTGTTGGCTGGCCAGGCACGGTTACACTGATTACACTGCTATGTTTTCTCTTGAAAGAGCTTCTTGTTTGTTTGTTTTTTTGTTTTGTTTTGTTTTTTGATTTTTTTTTTGTTTTCTTTTTGTTTGGTTGTTTATATATATATATTTGTATCCTCTAACATCCCTTGACCAGAGATTCTGAAATATAAATATTATTGTTATTTACAAAGCGGAATGTTTCAGGTTTCTCTTTGTTACCTTCAATTCTATACTTACTGATTTTTAACACAGGACCCATGAGTGCAGAGTGCTCGGAGAACTTCTTGCGTGTAACACTGAGGGTGGAATACTTTGAGGGCAAATACTTATCTTTTTCTGCTGTTGGTAAGTTGATATAGAAGATCTTGGAATTGCACAAGGTGATGTCTTAAATTTTTTGAGGTCTTCCTATACTAGAATTCCCTGGATATCATGAAGTATATAGAGCTGTTGGAAGTGTGTTGCACCTCATTATTATTTTTTTTTTTAAAATGCCTTTATTTATGTATAACCTTTAGCCTTGTTGAGTTGTAACTTAGATATAAAGAGTCTAATCATGGTTGTCTCTGCACTCAAACTGAAACGTACCATGTAGGAAGACATGGTAGTTGTTAGACATGTTGGTGGATTTCCCTCCTGGTAAAAATATGCCCCAGTAACCACACATACCATTTGGAAAGTACAAAAGCTGAGGATGACACTATGCTACTGGTTTTGCCCAGGTGATTCTCCACTTTTTTGCTTATAACTAAGGAGCCTAGTGGACTGGTAAATTACCTGGGGCCTCTGACTGCAGACTTCTAATCAATGAGTGGTATGTTTGAGTGAAAAGCACCACAGGGTGCCCTGGAAGGGTGAAATGAGTTAACTTTGGTCAATAAAAATAATCAGGTGTAAGATATAAAAAATGTTAACTCAGTCTTGAACTAGCTCTCAACGTTGGCTATCTGACTAGGTATTATCTGTTATACTGCATCCATCTTCTCAGAATGTTAAACTTGTCAAATTCCTCTTAGCATGTTTCTGTTTGAGCATCTTCATCCATACATAAATAGACTGCAATTGAGATATGTATAGCTTGATAGTATAAAGCTTTTATTTTTGGCTTAAAATCAATGATAATTTTGTAGCTTAAATTCAAGCTAAGCTTTAGTGTGCTTGTCATTCTGATAAGACTCCTGAAGAGCCTCCATTAGCCAGCTAGGCATTAGAGAGAAACAAGAGTGTGGGCCAGCCCCAGAACGAAGCCCCTGTGTTGCGAGTTGTCATCATTAATCAACCATGACAACTTTGATGCTAGTGATCTGTCTGGTCTGTACTTACTGGGGCTTCCTCCCCAATCCTTCAGGATTTCACATCTTCCCATATTGTTCATTTATCATCTTCAGCCTTTCAACTGCTATGTTTCCTTTCCCAGTATGTTTATAGCTTTACCTTTATCTTTCTATTGATTTTGATGCACAACTTTACCTCTTTGCAACTTTATCTTAAGTTTTACCTCAAGGTATACAACTGGGCCATAAAAGAACCTGGGCCAGCTGAACTCTAGGGGCAAGGGAAGACTGCTGAGGGAGTTTGCAGAGCAGGAGTCATACTTATTAATACTGATCTTAACTAATTGCCTATAGATCAATCTGGCATAGCCTGGGAGCTAGATGAGGACCTGGCATCACAGTGTGGCTATACAGTAACTTACAGCAACTGGAATAACATTGAGTTTCGTGCTTCTGCACTAAGCTGCCATTCTCACTTGGAGGTAAGTATAATTAATATAGGCTTTTTTTTTTTTTCTGTGTATGAACTTTACACAAAAGATTACCACATTATTGGCAGGTATTAACTGAAGGGTCATAATGTCTTGGATGTCTATTAGCAGAGCATTTAGTTCTCCTTAAATGTATCCAGAGATCTGAGAATACACCATGGTATTGACATTTCAATGCCCTACAGAATAGGACAGATGAGCATATGAAGAAGCATATTACATATGTATTCTAGAAGTGCAAATGCCTTCTACTGGATAAGAATAGGAAATGTATTTGTGTTGCTATGTAGATAGATGCTTATATGTATATAGGCTAGTTAACCAAGGAAAAAACAATAACATTTCAGTATGGAGGTGCTTTTCTGTGCAAAGTCTGATGGGTGGATTTCTTAAGTTAGGTCACAAGGATAGCTGATGTCCTACTGGGAAAAACCTGTCTAACAAATGTTTCCCATGTCCATGCAGAAAGATACTTTCACAGTAACTATACAAGTAAAAGCATCTCATACTCCTGATATGAAAAATGCTTCAATTCACCTAAAAAGTGCAAGTTGTCATTACGGCCCATGGAGTCCGAGAGAGTTAGTATGTGAAACTAACTACATGGAGGTAAGCCCTGCAAGACTTCATCTTTGGAATCAGATTAGATGCTAGGAATGGGAATTGGAACAGAGTTTGAATGTCACACTATGAAAGACTGGTGAAGCTACAGCAGCATCTTGAGCTTAGTGATGTATTTATGTTATGTTCAGACATCTGAATAGTGTTAGTAGCCAATAAAGTTGTGAAATAATATTCAAAAGGTTAAGCTAATGGATTGAACTAGCTGAATGGTGTCTCAACAAATGTTGAGATAACAAATAAATCTTCCTTCAGAAAATACACCCACTGAACTTTCTGGGGAGAACTGTAGAGAGGGAAGAACAATTCCTCTTTGAAGAGGACCTAGGTGTAAGAATGAAGCCCTGGCTTTAGCTGGAACTAAAAATGCTGAAACTAGAAAATCGATATGCTTTAAAAAAAAAAAGAGTAGTCTCCTACTGTCCAGAAAGTACTGAAAAAAACTTGATGTTCAAGGCCAGGGGGTTGATGGTGACACTCTTCCTTAGATTGGCTTTTTTTCATTCAGGTTTCTGTCAGGAGGGAAGTTCCACAGACTGTAAACGATTTCATTCAAGAAGAACCTGAATACTGGACTCTTGCCTTTCCAGAGGTAAAATTATAGGTTTTCTTCCTAATAAAACCTAGTGCTACTTCCAACACAACCATCTTTCTATGTCCACACAGTATAAATTCTCCTTTCGAAAACTACATTTAAGTAGAAAGAGCAGAACTTCTTTACAAACTGGTTTTAGAATAGAGGTTTTATATATATTGGAAATACAGGCAGCTGTAAGCCTTATCTCCAAGGAAGAAGTGGGGATCTATTTCTCAGACAACCTAAAAATCAAGTCTTCCCCAGGCAAAAGGGTACGCAAGAAAAATTCTAAGAACCCATGGCCCAAGAATGAACTCCAGATTGACTTTTTTCTTCTTGGGCCCTATATTTTCAGTGTAACATTGTAGTTAATCTCCTGCCCCATAATTTATCTCCATACAGAAAGAGACATCTCTATTTTTTTCAGTACAACATCTGTTTGCTTTTAATATGGAAAGCTTTCTCTGTGTGAGAGGCTGAGCAGGGCTAAGCTTGAGGAGTATCACATTAGTAGTATTTACAATAAGTCAACAAAACTTCTGTGCAGTTCAATACATAAAAATCATCCAATATAGTAAATAAGTCACTTTGAACAGCTTGTTTAAACTGTTAATGAATTTCTATGGGCAGGCTAAATCAGGAGAAGCCTCAATATGGCAAATAGTGTTTCATCAACCAGAAGAGAAAAGGGCTCTGCTTGTGAGTGATGCTTGGAGTGCTGGCTATGGACTCAACACCACGGATACCAGGATTCTGCTGCGAGTACCATATAATGCTGCACAAACCCAGCTGGTCAAGGTTGGTACACTCAGTCCAACCAAACAAGTTGTCAGATTGTATAGGTCTAACCAGATCTCTTCCTGCAGGTTCAGGGAATTACTTTTTCTGCAGTGAGATCGAGTACATTCCACAAACAGCAGTGGATGATCCTGATGGTGGATACTGCTGTGGCATGTCCTGTAGGTAAGAAATGTGGTACCTCACCCCAAAGTTTAAATGTACAGGGAATGTCTGGTAACTACTGTAATGAGCTGACAGCTTTCTTATCTGGTCCCTAAGATGGTGTGGATTACACTAACAAAACAATCATCTGGACTGTTCCAAAATACATTCAAGCACTCTGTACTGGAGCAACTAACTTTAAGGATGTGCTTGTTGAAGCTGGTGTGAATCTACACAAACTCTCTGCCAAAGAAATGGCTTCCAGGAAATATGTGTTATCTAATGATTTAGATGCAATTACAATGAAGGTACCAATAGGTGCAGAAGGTGGCTATTACAAGGTTAGTAAGTTATATTGGATGGCAGGTAAATTATTCTGTTGTAACTGTGTGGTGGTGGTGTTTTGTTTTCCTGGGGAGGAATTTTTTTTTCCATTCTATTCATTACAAGGGAGGGGAAAAGGTTGGGGAGGGGCAGAAGAGGGGAGGGAGGGGAAGGGGAAGAAAAGGTATATCAAGCATCCCATAAACCCTGACCAAATGGCTCTTACTAACATCACTTTGTGAAAACTTCTTCTGATGAGCAGAGATGGACAGAATCCCATAAAGAACTATGATTTTTATCTTTCCTCAGGTTAACACAGAACTTTTGCCTTTCAGTCCTGATGTCATACTCCTTGAAGATAGTCCTAGCTGGACTATAAAACATGCATAGATTCTGTCATATTTTCCACAAAACATTTAAGATTGAGAACATGCCATTTGTCCTCAAGACCACATTATATCAGGATGCTTGGAGGCTATGTCTCTAAATCTAGTCCCTTGGAGTGAACTCAGTCCTGGGCAAGTGTTATAGATGAACTTCAAAGGACATTGCAGGAGGAGCCATTTCACTGGTAAAGGTCCCCTGCTGTTTTGAAACTAGGAGGTGGGGGAGAACCTTTGGAAGGTAGTCTTTTGAGTATCCTGAGATAATATAAACTCTTAGAAAAATAGAGCCTGTAATAGTGATACAGCAAGCATGACACAAGAGTGCATGATTTCTCACAGGTGTTGGCTTTTCAGACTTCCTTCCTAGCATAAAAGCAGAGCCACAGAGCTGAAGAGGACAACTGTTTGGAACTGTAGCTCTAGCTGACCCTGCAATGCTATGATACAGCTTTCACTTTAATATAAAGTCATGTTATATTAAAGGATGCTGACTATAAAATTCCAGACTTCTGTGAGCAGTGGACAGCATGGGGCAAGATACTGCATCAACCTGTTCTTGGAACACCAGTGGGAGGATAACAAATGGGGACTAACCAAACATACCATCATCAAGGAAATAGAAACACCATTTGAACTAGTAGAACTCACTGTAACCAACAGTAAGTATCCTAACACTGAGTTTACTGAAGGTTTTGGTACTGAGAGGAGACCAATGCTAGTATGTTCCTTTTCAGATTCAAATCTGAGTGCAAGGATAACGAATGTGACAGTGGGAATGTTCCTCCTGGATGTGGAGCTTGTGAACTTGACCATTGAGGGGGCAACTGTCACAATACCTGAGGCTGTTCAGCATGGGTACCAAACATCTGAGATTAGATACGCTAATCAAAGCAAGGCCTATGTAATACAAGTGCCATTTGATGCACCAAGCATTAAGAAAGAGGTGTGTACTTAGAAACAGCAGCATATCATGGTGTAGAAATGATATCACTCAGTGATTTTTTTTATTTCTAAAAATCTTTTTTCAGTATGTGAAAGATGATGTAAGAACATACAAACTGAATGTCACACTGGAGTTCATAATTCATCCAACAAGTGAGACCTTCTCTGTCCCTATCGTTACACTGTCTGCTGTTAAAGATGCTGGTAAGCTAGTGGAACCTGTGCAAAACTGTACTTATCTGGCTGCGATTTACTGGGCTGTGAACTAAGCTGCTAACTGGGTGAAGTTCAGCCAGTGATGTTGTCAGTAATAAATAGCACTATTAAACTCTGGCACCTAGCATGCTGGCTGACCCTTAGCTGTATTACAGTACTGCCCAGTGCAAGGGGATTTTGTGATGAGAACAACCTCCATCTCCACATCACGCGTGGGAATGTGGACCAAAACTGGATGCCCTCCATCTCAGGCCGACACCTGACCCCAGAGGCTGCACAGAAGTACAACTACAGCCTGAGTGATAATGGCACTCACTTGGCCATCTCTGTCCCTTTCCTTTCTTCCCTCCTGGACTATGAGGTAAGGATGCCAGTCTGCATCAACTAAAAGATGTGACAGCTTTGAGATGAACATGATATAATATGTCCTTGTAGATTAAATGAACCTTCCAAAATAAAGCTTCCCTTTAGATAGGCTTCAGAGGATTAAAGGAGGACTCTTTTTTTTTTTTTTTTTGTCCTTGGAAGAACGCTTATTTCCCTTGGCTAATGTTGGCAGAAGTAGCCAGGAGAAAACAGTTTTCAAGTACTTAAAGGCTGAAGAACATCTTAATGGCAATTGCACAGGCAATGACACTGGTGTTGTATGGTGAATCTACTGAACAAGTTCTGCATATGCTTCTAGGTTAAGATGAAAAAATCTCTTGTGGACTTGGTTTTGGTCAAAGACTATTACCTCTGGCTTGTTATAACCTGTTCTTAGTTCTTTAGTTTTTCTAGAAGAGTAGTGGATCTTTGTTTAACCTGTGACAATCCTCTCTAGGATATTCATACATCTGGAGTATTGGCTTCACTCCACTTAACCTTGAAAGATAGAGTCACCTTTGCTAATAAGAAGGACTTCTCAATTTCCTGCAGATTTTCCCCTTCAGAGCTCATACGTAAGTACACTGCCACTGATATGTTTAGCTTTTAATGCTCTTTGAGTTGCATAAGTCACATAAGCCCACACTGAAATGTTACTAGAGTTTAGACCGTATCACACCAGTATATGTTTGTTAATTTTTCTAGCAAGTAATATGCTACAAGACAATTCAACTTACTGTCTATAGAAAAAATCCTGCCTAGTACAAGGTTTGGGAAGGAGAATAGAAAATATACTTCCTCTCACACTTCCAAAAAATAAAACTTTGTCAAAGGAGTTTTTTTTTTTTTTGGGGGGGGGGGGGCTTTTTGGTTTGGGGTGTTTTCCTGGGTGCTTCTTGTTTATTTGGTGGGAAGATGGGCATATAGGGTGTCAATTTATAAATAGTCACTGAAAACCTACTCATCTGGATTGAAAGTACTGAATATCTTGCCTAGAAAAGTCTATGGGAGAGAATAAGACATCCTAGGAAGAGAATGGTGAGTGAAATTGTCACCTTAGTCTGTGTAGTGCACGCTCTATTGGTGTTAGCTTGAAGAAAATCAAGTGTAAGTACTGAAGAGCCTTATTCAAATCTTCATCCTCATGAGCTGCTAGAAGTCTTGCTAGAAAATCCATACAGAACCTCTTTGTTGTACTAAGCTACAGAACAGATAGAACTGGAGTATGAAGAACTGATTTGTACTGAAAAATGTGTCTCTTTCAGAGTGCCTTCCCAATGGCACTGTGGTTATTACTGCAGTGAAATTGGTAAGACTTGCAGACCTGAACACCAGCCTCCTTGTGTTAAGTGACAGAAACTGCAAGCCCAGCCTAGTGACAGAGAAGACTGCAACTTTCAAATTCAATGTGAATACATGTGGAACAAGAGGAAAGGTGAGTGCTTAGTGACATGAAGTTTACTCTTTATTGGGACAGGTTTAGCACTAGAACTACCAGAAGTTCAGAGCTGAGTAGAAGCTGCAAAAGGTCACAGCTAATAAGTAGTCACTTTCAACATGAGGCATACCTAATCTTTTCTGAGGACACCACATTCTGTTGGGCTGAATTCTGAAACCTCACTTTAGTTGGTGAAAGAAACTTTCAGGACCAGATGTGCTTGTTTTCTAAAACCAGCATGTAGTTTGACATCTCTGAATTGTTCAGGAACAGTCTTGAATGTGAGTTTGTGTTGCCAGTATGTATTCATAGTATGTGTTCATGTCTTACAGAAACTGGTTAGATATCACTAATGAATACCTAAACCAACACTAGAGTGGGTTTCCTCTTCCTGCTACTTACTGTTTAAATAGAAAATAGAGACAAAATAACAGAAGATCAAATCACTTTTAAATTCCAGTCACAATAAATGCATCTTACTTCTCTGAATGCCAGGCACTGGTTCTGCTAACAGAATCAACAGAATTGCTTTTTTTGTGTCCCAGTGCACTTCTTTCTGGGGTACTATGTCATTCAAGATACTGTTAGTTAATAAGCTTGTTCTTGATAACGACTTTTCTGTTAGCTGTGTCTTGCTTTGGTTCAGTAGGTACAGGACAATAACTTCTGGCCACTTCCAAGTGTACTCTGCTCAGAGCCATCTGCCAGTCAAGGGATGTGGATGTTTTGTAAAAACCAAAGTCAATTCTAAAGTAACTGTACTGTTTGTAACATATGTATTCTTTCAGTTCAATAGCACATCTATAACATATGAGAATGAGGTAATCTACTTCAGACCTGGAAATGATTCACCAGTATACAAGTAAGTGACATTTCCTAGAGGGAGGCTGTCCAAGATGTTTCAGTTTCTGAAATCTAATGCTAAACATCTTCCCTTAGATTAAAGTTTGTATGCTTGTACAAAATCAAGCAGACTGTTGATGTCCAGTATGAAACTAAGAAGAACCCATCATCCAGTATTAAGGCAGGGTTTGGCTCTCTTGACCTCTCACTGAAGCTTTTTAAAGGTAAACTTTATGATTAGAATTTTTAAAATGGATGAGATTGAAAAGGACCTCTGGAGGTCATGTTGTCCAACTCCCCTGCACAAACAGTGACCTAAAGCAAGTTGCCCAGGACTGTGTCCAGGCAGCTTTTGAATATCACCAGGGTGAACTGAAAAATCTCTTCAAGGCCTCTGAGAGACACTGTACCTCCAGAATGCAACAGAAGTGGTTAAGTGAATCATATCATGTGCAACCAAGTCTTATGGTTTTTCTGCTTGGCATGAGCACATTAACTTCTGTGTAGTGGATGTGATGGCAGTGCCTGAAGTATGGAGAGAAAAAAAGCAAGTGGAGAAAATAGCACTGACCACAATAGCCATAACTTCTGTCAGAAGGAAGCTACATGCATTACTGCTGTAAAATAGTAACACTGATGGCAAAAAGTTCTAACTGAAGTCTGAACAAAACCGTCATTCTGACTGGAGTGGCCCTGATGCTTTTGCTTTGTTACCTTTTTACAAGCATTTCTGAATGAGAGTCTGACTTAACAGGTTTTAGAGAAGGAAGCTTCTCTCCTCTAGATATTCAGAGCCAAGAAATACAGTTCAAGTCTTTGTTTTCCTTACTAGTTCTTATTTTTCTGTCATCATAACCCTATTTGCTGACATCTCAATTTTTTTTTTGTGCTGCTGTGATAGAGTAAATGGGGGTGGAAAGCAGAGTGACTCAAAGTTGGTGAATACCTACCCTGTAAAAAGGAAACTCTACCATCAATGCTTTTTTTCCTAGATAAGTCCTATTCTGACCCCTATCAAGAATTGGAGTATCCTGTGGTAAAATACCTGAAGGAGGCACTATATTTTGAAGTAGAACTGCTCCAGCCTGCAGATCCAAGACTAGAACTAAACCTGGAAGACTGTTGGGCTACAAACTCCCTAAGTCAGGACAGCCTTCCACACTGGCCAATCCTCATAAATGGGTAAGGAGAGCTTCCCTTCTGTGTCTGGTAACTGCTGAGCACAAAGACCCTAACCTTAGAAGGAAATTGTAAGAGGAGAGTTCACCTGGGAAAGATTTTTGGTCCTGATTCTGTATCTGCTGCTATGTTGTGAAAGGCATGAGGGTGCTTGCACACAAGCTATGCCTTCTGGTACCAGGAGGTCAATAAGGGTGGGCAGAAATGTTAGCTTCTAGCTAATCTTTATGAAAGAATAAGTAATTATTACTACAGCTAAATACCATGGCAAAAGAGAGGTCCCATGACTGGGAGAGGCTCTATCTCTACCACTATGGCCTGAAGAAAACAGGGAAGTTACTCAGCATTTCACCTCCTTAGCTTGCATAAGGACCTTGTCAAAGTGATGGTTTAGATTAAAGATGCTTTCTTTAATTTTCCCAAAAAGGTGTGAAAACAGCAAAGACTCTCACAGAACAGTCTTCCACAAAGTAAATTACAGCAACAGAGTAAAATTTCCTCAGCACCTGAAGAGATTTGAAGTGATGATGTTCACCTTTATAGAAGGCACAACTCCATTACAAAAGCAGGTGAGATATCTCTGGTTTGTTGTGCACTGTCAGTGGTCTCAATGCATAAGCCTGGAGCAGTGCATGCAACAAATGCTGTAGATGATCTCAGCTGGCCCTGTGCTGTTGGGGGCTGTTAGTCACCTCTTTGAAGGCTTAACTATAGGCATAACAAATAGAGACTAGGTACTCACTAGCATTCACTTCACCTCATTTGGAATCAGTACACATCCAGTATTTGCCAAATAAGACTCCCTGTACACACTACAAATATTTTTACCTTGTAGCTGTATTTCCACTGCAGTGTGGTGATCTGCAGCACTATGCCACAGCCTTCCGACTCCCTTTGTCAGAGGAGATGCAATCTTGGAAAACATAGACTTGGTAAGAAAAACACTTCTTAAGTCATTCCTGAAGCTTGCTCAGCAACACAGCACATGCTCTCAGGAGTTTTGTCAGATGGCAGACTCTTAGTCTTAGTGTGTGCTGTACAGAATATTAAAAGCTGAAATGTCTCCTTAGACCGCGGTACAGAACCACAACCACATGGACAAGCGTCATCTGGGGCAGTGCTTATTAGGAAGGAAAACACGACCAGTAGAGGTAGGTATTGCTTTTAGATCACATTACTGATATACTGAATGTACTGCTCTTGTAACATAAAAGGCTTCTGTGCATTTCTCTCTTCTCTGTAGGTGAATACACTGACTTTTGACAGACTGAACAAGAACTGTTTAGTTTTATGAATTTACAGTTAAATGGCCTATGCAAATGCAGTCTGTCCAGATTTTCAAGTAAGAACACTGCAAAAATATCTTATTGGAAAATACATTCAGTGTCTGCTGATGAAAGGGTCAACTAACCAAGTACAGCTGAATCTTTGTCTCTTAGTCAACTTTAGTGTGTTGCTCTCTTGTGCTCCTCTAGTCTAGTAGTCTTCCTCTTTGTGTGACTTGCATCTGACCTGGTCTTCTCAGCTAACCTGTCTGAAACTTATCTAGTCATTTTGCAATTGGAAGCATCTCTTTTGGTGTAGAGAGGGAAAGGTAGAAGCAGATGTAATGTCAAATCCAAATCACTTGTTATTACACTTTTAAAAATTTTTAAGATGAATAAAGTGTTGCAGGGACCTTAATGTCAGTAAGTCTTTTCTGAAGCAAATGGGAATAAAAATATTTGATTTTGTAGTGGCAACTGTCAGAAAAACTGTAAGCTGTGGATTTCACTGGAGGATTGTGGCTCTGCAATGTCAAGTTGCCTTCCTTGGTTGTGGGGTAAATCAGTCACAGGTAGCATCAGTAACTCTGCTTAGCAGAGTAATCTGTCATTCTAAAAGAAAACTTTTAGTGGAGACTTATAGTAGTAATGATAATACATGGACTTCATCTATGAAGTGTTTAGGATTTTTCCTTATTAGAAGGCATGATATGTAGGCACTCCTGTAAGATAATCCTGTCCTTTCTTTTTTTTAATGGGTAGAAAATTTCTTGATTTCTTTGCATCTGAGTAGTGATATGAAAAGAGTTTGGATTCAGTACTGTATTTTCCTGTTCTAAGGAAAGATTGCTTAGCATGCATCGCTGTTGCTTAGGGCCAAAGACAAAATGGGTGTACAATGCTGTTTGCTTTTTAACTTTATATCAAATGGAATTCTTCTACAAGGGATTTCTGTGAAAGGTACCTTGAGCAAGAAACTATTCCATGAATCTATTTGTACCTTGTGAAGAAAAAGATTTGTAGCTCTGCTGTAATACCTGTACAGAGATCCCATTAAACAGCTTATAATTTCAAGATCATGTTTGAAAGTCTTGTCCATCTTCCAGTTGCCTGCTAAGTATATTTGTAGTTGACGTGTTTATTCATTCTGGAAAAAACATGTGGGCTTCATGATGAGTGACAAAAAGACCCTAGCTGTGCCTCAAGATTGTCCTCCAGTAGAGGAGGATACAATGCTAAATTAGTCTTCTTTCTGCTCTGGTTGGTGAAGACTGAAGTTATGAAGCTATGCTATTGAGGAATGAGATGTAAGCGTCAGCAAGGAAATTAAAGGAAAATGCAAAACTTGTAAGCCTGATGAGACTTGACAGGCCAGTGATTTTGTGCTTACTGCCTTCCCCTACATTAACTGAATGGCTAAAGCACCAGCTATTCCTCAGTCTGTGGGCATGAGCTATTATGAATTCACAGGACACATCTGTAATATACTGCTAGGGCTTTGCACCTAACAGAACACAAGTATAGTCACTTTAAGTGGTGTTGCAACTTCCCTGTATGTCTTATATCATGCTGATTGTGTCCCAAGAAATGAGCCAAGAAATGCAGTGCTTCCCCTGGATAGAATAGTTGCAGCACAGCATGGGCTGCCTTGGATAGCCTGATCCACCTTCTCCCCTCTTACAGCTGTGCAAGGGTGGGGAGGAAGAATGTAATAGCCAGGAACAGATGTGAGAACCACACATGAGGAAGGGGCAGCCTATTGTGAACTCTGTCCTTGATGTGGTTTTCTGAGCCTGAAACTTCTCTTCAAACCAAAACTCAAGGGTGAAATCGTTTAATATAAATGCAGTATTTAAAGTCTTTCACCTATGGAGATGTGTTCCCCTCACCCTGGATTAGTCGATATCTCAAGATTCTCCCTATTGACAGTGATTTAAGAGCTGTAAAAAAAGCTACACGATGCCCATTTAACTTTTTCTCTACTCTTTAGTCTTTCTAAAAATTGTTCATTATCAATTTGCAAAATGAGAATTGTTAATAGATAAGATGGTTCTTTATTTTCTTCACTGACAATTCAAAAAAACTTCTTTCCAAATTTCTTTCCATGGCTGAACTAAGATTCATGTAAACCTTGTCAGATTTTACAACAGTATGTGAGACAAAGTTCATTTCATTATCAGCAATTTTTAAAGACAATGTGACAGTAGTACTTTGTCTACCTTAGAGGTCTGTTTATATTAAAATCAGTAAGCCCTTTCCTGGTTTTATATATTTAAAAAAAAAAAAATCCTCTTCAAGTGTTGAATCAACACCTCTTTGCCTTTTAAGTGGATATTTTATGACCACATGCTTTTCCCTCCGGTATTTGGGATGTTATTTTTATATCCCTGTTAACACAAGTTGAAAGGAGATCAATCTTCTTTGTTTATGCTTAATGTCTCTTACAATTTCAACAGGTGAATGATAAAAATCTAAGGGGAAAGAAGTCTTGTGATTTGTTTTTCTAAGAAAATAGAAACAATAATGGAATTCTACTGCAGACAGATATTTCCACTTGAAAATAATAGTGATAAGTCAGTGCTATAACTAGCCACACTGTATCTGGCTGTTGAAAGAAATGGTTCTCTTACTGTACTGTAACTTTGGCCTGGATAGTGTTTTTAAAACTATGTGCTGCTTTAGTCTCTTAGTTAATAGTTGTTGCTGTTCTAAATATTGGAAGATTAAGAAAAGCAACACTTGTTCTCTGACCCAATTCACTTTGGTACATTTGTTTTGTTTATTTTAAATCTTAGTGTCTTCATTAGAAGAGTAAATGTCATGAACATATATCAACAGCAAAACATGTTCTGAGAGTGAACTAAGTATGTGGGAGTCTTTGGTTCAAGTTTTTTTCTACCTTTTTCTACCTTTCTTTTTTCTGTCAGTCTTCAGATTGTCATTTCCTTACAGATTCTACTTCCATTTGGGCATGCAAGTCCAGAAACACCTAAGCACCACACTAAGTACATGGACAAATCCTAGGCAGGTTCCTACTTCAAATGTTTCAAAGCATAAGTAAGCTGTATCAGTCTCTTTACAGTACTTGGTGTAGTGATAAGAAAACAAGCCTGGGCTCATGTTGTGTAAAGAAACAAAAAGGCATAAGCTTAACCAGGGAGAGTTTTCAGATAGACTCCATTGGACTCAATTTTTCTAACTCATGGCAGCAAAGCTGCTTTATTGGGAACTGCATCTCTTCTCCATGACTAAGTTTTGTATCTGTTATAGCCATGAATTTTACCTGATTTAATTTTACTAACTTACCATAACTGCAGAGATTTAGATCTTCAGAAGTTGGGATGCATCTGTACTCATACATTAATGCATACTATGTATGTTTTATACACATATACATCTCTATAACTTTCTGCTATGCAGAGCTAGGGTTCCCCTGAAGAACTGCCTGAAGCCCCTTAGCAGGAGGCTTTCCTTCCCTCAGATACACCTATCTGCAGCCCTACTGTGTAACCATAAAACTTCTTGGCACCTATGTGGTGCTCCTCAGTTTAGAATTTCAAAGTGTGGTGTGGGGGCAGGTGGCCCTGAGCTCCCCCCTGGTCTGCAGCTCACGGAGGGTCTTGAGGCAAGCTCTGGCTCCAAGTCTTTTAACTGCTGAGGAATATTCTCTGAGGTACTTACCCTTTCCACCAAGGGGCAGTTTGACCTCCTTATCTTCACTGTGTATAAGCAACATCAGTGCACTCTTCATGTGGTGGGCAGTAATGTTGCCCCTCTCCTGATCTCAAAGGGAAAGCCTGGGCTGAAGAATGGAACTGTATGTGGACTGGGACTGGACTTCCTTTTTGCATATGAGCTCTTTACTCAATAAACCATATACCTCCAGGTGCACTAGAATACTGGTCTCTGAGGTACAAGAAACCAAGAGCCTATTATCATACGGTTCCTGTTGGCAACACTAATTCTGATATTCTTAAAAATATAGTCCAAGTCCTGTTCTTATCATGAATATAACAAATCAGACCATCTCTTCACATTCAGTGAAATGTATATGCAAGAAATATGTATGTAAGAATTAGAAAAGTAGAGTTAGAGAGAAGCTCTATATTAATGCCGAGCAAACATAGCACATCCTAGGAACTCCAAATCCTAGAGTCAAAGAATCAGAGAATGATTTGGGTTTGAAGGGAACTTAAATGTCACCTACTTCTAACTCCCCTACCATAGGGGTGCTGAGCGACCTCACCCCCTGCCCCACCTATCTCAGCCTGCCTTATAGGAGCAGTGTTCCAGCCCTCTGACCATCTTCATAGCTCTTCTTTGGAACAGCTCTAATAGTTCTACGTCCTTCTTACACTGGGGGCCCTAGACCAGAGTGCAATACTTCACGTGGGCCTCAGAGGAGAAGAACCATCTATTTTGAGGTGATAGGTACACTCCTACAAGTGTGAACTGAACCCACCTCCACCTCCTGTGTTGTGGTCACTTTTTCCTCCTCATTTGCAGGTGCAACAGGAGCTTCCCTGAAAGGGGAGTGGCTCTGTGAGTACTAACAAATCAAACAGTGCAAGAGTATAGCATGTGCTACTAAATTAACCCCCTCTTGGACATGGACCTTGGTCCTATTGTAACACGGTGATCCATTTAGGATAGGCCAGGGCTTATTCCCTACGGGCACCTTATGCACAGCCACCTTGTGCCAAAACTCGTATTTAAGGGTATGGCAGCAGACACTGGACTTTTGGGGCATAGAGAGTGGGCACAGGTAAGGTCAGGTTCACTAACACAGAAGTGGTAAAATGGTCCTGAAACTCAAATGCCTTTCCTTTGTGGTTACTTAGAGCTGCTGTTCCACTTTGGACTCTAAGGGAGAGTCCAAAGACTCTGCAGACACCCAGAGAGATATGGCCCAGCATCTAAAGGGCCTTCTTTTTTCCTGCAGCCAAGGTGGGGGTGGGTAGGAAATGCCAGCCCTGACCCATTCCTCAAATCTGCAGGCTGTCGCCTTCCTACTGGGACAGTCTTTTTGCATACAGCATTACATAGTTTTGTTTATGAGCAGCAGTCTTCAGAAGCCATTAGCTATCACTGTCTTTCTTTATAGTTGAGTAAACTGAGGCAGTAATGCTAGATGACCAGCAAGATTACAGATAAACTAGCCATAGAAGTGGATGCTGTTACTTCCCTTCCTTTGCTTTATGAAGAGCTGTAAACAGTTATTACTTGTAGTTCCAGGTTTGGAAGATTTAAGGAGCAAGGTTAAAAGACTTCCCAAATGCAGAAAATATATCTGGTATAGTATACTGGTCTATCAAACCAATATACTTCTGAGTGATGATGGTCTACAACCAGGATGACAATGATAGAACTATCCTTTGTGTATCTGCTTGTGGCTCACCAGCACCAGTGAGCAGGTACCCTCTTTACTGCTGTCACCTACAGTGAGAGTCTTTGTGAAAGGACTCAGCATCAAGCTCTCAGTTCTGGCTCTGTGAAAGATGCTGTGGCCAACATACAATTTCACTTCCTTAAACAGTAGGAGGACTGAATAAATAAATAAATAAATAAATAAAAATCCACATTGATCTTTCCTATCCTGAAGCCCAAAAGCTTGTGAGAAATATGTGGGTTAAAACAGAAGCATTGGGGATATGCTTAAATGTGAATATGTTTTGAGTGACACTGCTACCTGCATAAATTTGAACTTCGCTGTTGTTTTCAGACAGTGATGTATTTCACACGTTTGCTCCAACATGCACAGGTCACGTGAGAAGAACACTGTGTCAGCTTAGGTTGAGCCAGGGAGAAAAAGTGTACAAAACCAATTATATTTCACTCCAAACAACCAGAAAGAAAAAAGAGAAAGGTGCAATAAAGTTTTAACTTTGCAGAGCTCTGCTACAGGATGCATTCTCAAACTTAGACCATCTGCCCCACACAGATGTGTTGATTGATTCATCCTGGTGAGACAAACCTGTTAACTCCTGCCTGCTGCTTTCTCAGTGTCTTACATCTCCCCATGGAGAAAAGGTTAATTTGTCTTAATTAGCTCTGCGCTGTTCAGCCCTGCAATGCATCAAGTCTGCCCCAGGTTTTGCTCCCCTCTGTGCATTGCTGGTCTCAGTGTAGCCAAGTCTTTATAAACAATCAGCAATGAGATGTACAAAGCAAACATTTTCTCTTTGTTTTATCTGCAGTGAGACTTGCATGATCTCCATCATACAAAAGGCAAAGAAATTAAAGATTTAGACTATGTTGTCATTTGTTTGTTTTTTGGAAAGTTTCATGGGTGTGTTTTACAGGACTGTTACTGGTTGTAGGAAATGCCTGACGTGACAGCTTTTACTAAGGAGATGTTATGATTGTCAGAGTCCTCCTACTTTTCAGTACACCTTGAGGATAAAACTTTGCATCTTTCTGATATTCTAATCAATTTATCTCATGCCAGAGAGAAGAAAGAAGAGGAACAGAAGTCAGCCTTATTTGTTCTAGAAAGTTGATGTAAAAATGTCTTCCACAATTTATTAGGCATTGAAACTAAGAGTTTTATAGATTAAATACAGAAATATTATATGTTTCTGTATATATTAATACTGAAGATAGAATTTAACAGTAATTTATCTATACAAAATGACAGCTTATATTTCAGTTCCAGTATTTAGTGGTCATGGTAAGATTTTACCTATCTAACAGATATATAATACAAGATACAGACTATGACATTGATATTTATTAGTTTATGAGCAAAAATTTTCTTACTATTACTTTGTTTCTTGATTTTTAGGTACAGCAGAAATGTGGATAAATCACTTAAAATAGCTATACATGTTCTTCCTCGTCCTAACATTAAAGTGCCTACAACCAATACAGTTATTATCCTTATATAGGTTTTTTTATTTACTTTTTAAAAAATCACCTTAAAACCTATGGACTTACTATTGTCCTCATTAAACAGAAGATCAGTCAGAACAGTGATATGTAAATCCTAGGAAGCTTAGATAGCTTTTTGTTTTGACTTTAGTATCAGAGTAAGCTTAAAATTTCTCAGAAGATTATTATAAAAAAAAAAAAAAAGGAAAAAAAAAAAGAAACAATAAAAGCAAAAAGCAAGACTTCCGTCTCAGCGACTTGTAGCTCAGCTTTAAGGCAATCCTACATCACCTTCCAGCATTGCATCCTGTGTACACCAGTGACCCTCACTCCCCCTCCCTCTTGTTCCGCTGGCACCCCGTGTCACAATACTCCGGTGAGGAAGAAATTTTGCTGGTTTTGTTTGTTTTTTGTAAAGGCTCTTCCACAGCAGAGCCAGGGGGCAGAAGGGCAGATGTTCCAGGTGGGGTCTACGCCCTCTTGACGCTGTTGAGGAGCTCCGTCAGTTCGCTGATGTACTTGATGGTGTACTTCAGGGTCTGTATTTTGGTGAGGGGCTGGCCCCGCTGGCTGTAGGTGGGGGGCAGGTAGTTACGCAGAGTGTGTAGCGCGTCAGCCAGGGTCCTCATCCGCAGCTTCTCCCTCTCGCTGGCCTTCCTTCGGCGCTGGGCTGACATCCGCACCTTGGTGCCCTTGGGCAGCCGGGCCTGCCCGGGGCTGGGCAGGTAGGCAGGGGGGAAGTCCACCAGGCCGTATCCCACCAGGCTGCCACCACCGTAGTGGGTCTCTGCTGCTGCCGGGCAAGGGGATGAGGAGTAGGACTCAAAGGACGGCGTTGGGGACAAGCTGTGTGGAGAGGAGACAGGGTGCAGCTCAAAAGCCCCGGTGGCGTTTTTCCAGTCCCAGGAAGATAAGCAGACGGAGTGCTCCGAACCCAAAGCATCTTCCATATTTATCAGCGTCTCGTGCAATTTGTCCATCCTGGAGGAGCGCGCGGGAGAAGCAATTCCCGCTGCCCGCCAGCAAAGGCTGGAGCCGCTAGCTGCCGAGACCTTTTTATGATGGAGGGAGGAAAGTGACAAAGTGGGAACGTGGGTTTGGCGAGGGGAGTTCAAAGGAGCACCACAAGTGCTAAGATGGAAAATGAACTCCTGATGTGCTAGTTTCTTCTCAGTGATAATTATCAACCTTCAGCTAAAAAGCCTTTAAGCTAACAGGCAACAGTGAGAAAGGAGGAAAAAAAGATTATCTTCTTGCGACTAAACCAATTAAGGCTGTGCATCAACATTTAACATTGCACTGGGGGGATAAGTGTTGGGAGAGGAAAAAGAAAATTAACAATTTTACAAAACAGTTAGCAGATAGAGAGTTTAAAGATAGGGAGCGTTAACACAGCCGCTGAATTTCAACCATTGAGCCCTGTGTTCTGTGTAACTGAAAGCAACGGCACTACAGCAGTGATGATTTGATCCATGCAGAGTGCAGCTGAGGTAGTCTCTCATTAAATGTGTCTTAATCATGGAAGTCAGAGATGGTTGGCTTGTATTTTGGTGTGTTATGGCTCTGTGGATTTCTTTTCTCATTAGATTGTCATTTCTCTCTGACTCTTTTGGTTTTCAGAAGATTAAAGGAGAAAAGCAAGGTATTCCCTGTAGTTTGCACATTTATTTGTAATTTTAAATCTTGGGTTGAGAGGCAAAGAGGAAATTTATAATTGTAAATAAAGTCAAAGTCCTATTTAAAAAAAAAAGTATGAGGATAAAAAATTTTCTTTGAAAAAAAAATGTCTAGGAAATAAAATAAATGCAAACTTTCGTCCCAGACAAGGGTTTTATATATAAATTTCATACAAACTAGTATACAGTTTAGACATGAAGGAGAAGAATATAAGCTATTTTTTAAAAAAGTCCTACATCTAGGAATCTGTACTTCTGCCAAAAAATAAAAAAATAAAAACTAATTAAAAAAAAAGCCCTTACTGAATACAACAGTGAAGTTCTATGTTAAGAATTTCAACATAAAATGCATATCTACCCTCTAAATTAATAGCATTAATAATGAGCACTTTTCATCTGTAGGCCTCAGAAGAGTTTTCAGTGATGATTAATGATCTCTGTTACTCTGGGGAAATGGGTAAGCACAGTCAAGGAGGAACCTGCCCAAAAACACAAAACAAATCATTAGGAGAGCCAGGAAAACTATCCAAAACTATTGGGCTCTGCAGCCACTGAGCAGCTCAGCTGCCAGTCGTGACTTTGTATTGGCTCATAATGGAAGCAAAATATAATATATAATGAAAAGAAAGAGAGACAGTGCCAACCTAAAGGAAACAGAAAAGTAGGGGAGGATTTATTTTAGAGCTTCTGTGTAATGATCTGTATGTGTTCCATTATCCACTCTGAAGAATGGGGAGAAATGCCTCCAAATGGCCCGTAGCCAAAGCAAACTGGAATACACAATTTATTTGTGATTGTGAAATCCTCACTGCAATCACTAAGAGAGAAAAAAATTATGTGCATTTAAATTAGGGGCCAATTCAATACTCGCTGAAATATTTTGGAAGGCTTTTACGGATTTTTGTTGAGTTTGGGAATGAAACATTGGGAAGCAGCTTGCAGGATACTTACTGATTTTACAGAGGTGAATAAGAGGGAACCACAAAGTGAAAGGTTTCAGCATTTCAGCCCAGTCTGAGATGGTTTGACTCTGATGAAATGTACTCCATGCAGAAACTTAGGGCACAGCTTACCACAGTCAGTATTGCTTTAGGTTTTATGGTTAGCCAGTGGTGTTCTGATCTCTTATTTATTCTCTCTTTAAGGAAAATGAGTTGAAACAGTCCTTAGAATCACAAATTCCTTCTACAAATTAAAATTAAGACAAGATGAGCAACAGATACTGTCTGTGACTTCAGTGAACTGAATGAGCTTCACTGAGCATCCTTTTGATGGTCACCAAGTCACAAGTTAGAAGCAAAATCGAATTTAGCATATGTAGGAGACTCATTTTTGTGCTAGTTAAAATCTCTCACCCACTTTTTCTCTCTTACCTTCTCAATACTTGTATTTCATAGTGCCTTCATAGTCTGTGTATAACTGCATATATTTGTACATGAACCATTCTTCTCCATAGTTTTTGATTTTGGAATTATTAAACCCTTAAGCACGGTCAAATGTAGACGCAGAAATGTCAACAAATCACTTATTTGCTGTCTCTAAACAATTCATGCTGACAGTTAATTTATACCTTCAATATGGGTAAATGATGGAAAATATTGTTTAGATACCAAAAAGAGAAGGAAAAAACTGCTTGTCCAAGATACCATTGCTGTAAATGACTGTACACAGTCAGATTTCATATTTGTATTTTTATATGTAGAGATTTGGGATGAGATTAGCTGAGATTAGTAATATAAATTATAGCATTATCTATTTGTTGCTTTTCTATTATGTCTTCTGGATAACTGTTTAGAGCTACTAAGGCAGGATATTAGAGTATCTAGACATCTGATCTGATTGCATGAAAAATCTCCGTATCTTCTGTGCTTACAGCTCAGCTTCTAAGCTTGTGAACGGCTACATGGGAAAAGAACATTTACAGGCTTTTCTATATTAATGAATAAACAGGAGTAATGCTCACACTGCCTTGCAGTTGTGCTTCCTGTTTCCTTACCAGCATGCTCCCAGGCACCATTTCAGCTTGAAACCAACTAGTCATGTGCTAGACACTGCCTGACTCTGGCTCAGGGGATGACACCAAGGACATAGGGGTGAGCAAAGAGAGTTTACCTGTATGAAAGCAAGCTCCTTTTCAGAGCCAGAGAATAGGCTGCAACACCTTTTGCTCTGAAGGCATAGATGCAGCCAGAGATCTAATTTTGAGAAATAATCTCCCGTTTCTACCCACAGTCCCCAGGTTTCCAAAATGTACTTGCGTAAGTGTGCCTAGGTTTTAGCCAAATTGAGAAGCTATGGAAGGTCTCTATCCGTGATTCCTGAATGATCTACAACCTAAATAGTTCAACAGAGTGTCGTGGTATTTAGCTGTTCTTGGATGAGATAATTTTGGACAGCAGCTATGTCTCCATCCGCAACATGAGAATCATCAGTTGGGAAATTATCTCACAAAGTAGTGAGACAATGATAACAGGAGAAAAATATATACTGGCAATGGTAGAACTGTTCCAGTGTTCTTTTATACAGGGCTTTTTTGTATGTATGTTCCTCTGTATGACACAGAGGAACACATGGCTATGGGCTGAATACCAGGTATATTTTTCTGTACCCTAGGACTATTTGATACTCTCCTGTTAAAGAGCTAAGAAAGTGTAATATTTCAGGTGGAGCCTTCCTAGAATGTAAATACATGCAATATATATATATATATATATATATATATATATATATATATATATGTTTGCAGTCTTTATTTTATGTCTCACAAATTCTGGGAAGTCACTTTTTGTCAGTAATGCCAAAACACTGAAGGGTGAAGAGGTATGAGGCCAACACCAATGAAATACTCACAGACACTTAAAAAATGATAAGGGATTTTCTGTTTGACTGACAGTTTTTTATTTCAATTTTGGTAATTTATTCTGCAATATAAAGGCTAAAATCTCAATGTTCATCTCCTTTAAAATGAAAGTTTCCCTGCTCAGATTTCTGCCTTTGTTACAGAAGGAAGGAGAAGCATGGATGGACCAAAACTTTTTCTATTTAAAAAAAAAAAAAAAAAAAGTTTTTTTTTTTTGTTTGTTTTGTTTTGTTTTGTTTTGTTGTTTTTTTTGCACTTCGCTATGTGTCTGCTTCAGGGTTTAAATTGAAGTTTTAAAGAAGGTTTAAAGAAATTAAAAGTTTAAAAAAAGTTGTCCAGATAGCCACTGTCATCCACAGTTATGGTAGGTAATGAATTTTTATGTAGTTATTTAAGGACAGATTCATATTTTTCTCTATAAAAATCTAGAGTAGATCTTCACCGAGTTGTGAGATTGGTAGAGGAAACAGACTTGAAATGATAAATAAAAAATCATATTGAAAGGGAAGAATGCAAGCTAAAACTGAGTAAGCATGAATAAATGTATTTTGGTAACATTAATCCCTTAGCAGTCAACCTCCTTGAGAGTTAGGACAGAAGTCCTGTCAATGTTTTGCAGATCATACAAATAGCCTTGTAGAGCACTTAGATGATATTATTTCAACTTGCAATTTGTACCATAGGGAAAATAAAAATCTATATCTGCAAAGCTTTTAAAGTTGCTTCATCTCTTATTTAACCAGAGGTTTCCCAGGTGCTAGGTGCTGTGCCTCCCACTCATTGCAGAGGTGGCTGTTACAGTTCTGCTTTGCACAAATTTGGCTGCCCATATATAAAATGTGGCGGGAGCAGCTGCAGGTCGCACTGACTTCAGCAGACACAGCAGGTGTTCAACACTTCTGAAAAGTAGCATTGGACACCTTGATTTATGCCCAAGCTTGCAATAAAGGAAGAAAAGGATCACCACGTTTGTTACCAGGAGTCACATTAGGCACTGAGTGATGCTTCTCTCTTTTTTAAGGCTTTTCCTTAATTTGGATAGAAACTTTTTTTTTTTTTCCTTTTTTTCTTTTTTTCTTTTTTTAATGAGTAGAGTTTGCAGCTTTTTTGTAGTTGTGGAAGAGCACCCAATCTCAACTTAAATAAATAAGACTTATAAGACTTGAAGATAAGCAAGCCAGACTGTGTCAACAAATACAGTTTTATTTATATATTTACTTATTTTGAGGACAATATGCCAAAGACTGTGCAAGAACAGCTAGCTGCAATTCCCAGAGGGAAGAAAGGCAGTGAGAGAACCAGGACTGATCCTGAGTCCACACCTATAAGAGGGAGCCCCCCAGCCGTTATTGCAATCCATGAAAACCAAGTGCAGATTGGATCCCTGATTGTTATCACCACCTTTGGCCAAACAAACCCAGTGTTATTCATTTGTAGTAAGAGTAGAAAATTGTGATTTCTAGTGCTGTTTAAAATCCTGCCTTAAATATTTAAACCCTTTAGTGCTCTCAACTCCAAAATACCAAATTAAGAGCCTGGTGATGGAGGAGAAACACTTAAGTAAGTATCAATGATTTCACCAGGGCTTTGCACAGGGACAAGCATCTCTCCGCAGTTGCCCTGGCAGGATCAGGACCTATCTATTTGCTTTACATCCTCACATGTAAGTATTTGATCCTCCAAATAGTGGCAGTCTCTATTGACCAAAAAGTGACATCAGCTCCGCAATTCATTTAAAACATCTGATCTCCAAGCAACTGGCTTCCTAGATGAAAAGGCCTACGTGTGGAATTTACACCTATCCACCTTTTAAGTAGGAAGTTTATTACCTAGTGGTTTTCAGCTGATTTTTCAGGAATGTCTTTTTAATACCCCTGTTAACAGAAGTTGAAAGGAGGTTAGGCTATGTGGTTGGTCTTTAATGTCTACTGGTTACTTCAGCCAGAAGGAAAGGGAAAAACTGGGGGAGGAACGGGAGTCTAACGAGATTTATTTTGCTCAGAAAATTAAAAGTAATTGGTATTATCAAAATAAAAGAAGCTGTTTAGGTGGGAGAGCTCCATTTTCTCTTAGTGCAGATTTATTGTATCAGCTTTTACATTAGCTTTTAGAAAAAAATGTCTACTGAAATGGAGTTGATGCATTTCAAAGTTTTTCATAGGAGCGGTGGAGGGATACCTGTTGTAACTACTAAGATCATAAGGAATATCTCCTTTCTACCCAAAAGCATAAGTTCAAGTTGCATGAATGATAAAGTACAATATAGTTTATTTCCAAATGTTTCTTATACCACCTCTGTGAACACCCTCATGATTGCTTTTGCCATGTCTGATAGTGGTTTCACAGGGCTATTTTAAAAATTGAGACAGCATGTAAGGGTCCCAGAAAAAGTTCGAGATTGGTACTATTGATTTCCTACTATTACATTGATTCTTTGTACCCTGCCCTCTAAATGGTTCATTTTGCAGCATGATGAATTTTCAAAAGCTCCCTGATTCTTATGAGAAATTCCAATAGCCAGGACATTAGCATTAAAATCTCAGTTGTGATTATTTCCAGTTGAGTTGCACAGCTGAAGCTGAGTGTTTGTGAAGCAGGCTATTTTTCAAATGCTGTGATTACATTTCTTCTCAGGCTGTTACTTTTCATCCAGCATACCTCACTGGGATCTGCTAATTTCTTGCTCCCCCGTGTCTGAGCACTGTGCAGAATTGCTGCTTGCTGCTATGAGAAACTGTATTTCATCTCAGTGCTAAATGAAGTTATGCTCTGAGCACAGCCTGAAGTTCAGTTTAATAATTATAAAACAGATCGATAGTCTACAGTAAGAGAAAATGTACAAGTGTTAGATTAGAAATATTTAGCTCTTACATATTTCCCCTTCTGAAATAAAGTGCTGTGTGCGTGCTGCAAGCTACCTTTCCCAAGCATGTGGTTAATCTGTGGGTGAGGACCATTGATTTTAAACATCAGTTATACATTTCTTGGCAAGTTGCTAAATCTTAATTTTAATCACAGTCATTTCCACAAAAAATGAGTCTGTCCTTCAATCCGCTGATTAATATTAATCATTAAGTACTTTTTTTCTTTTCTTTTTTTTTTTTTACATTTGCCTTGAATGCTTCCATGAATTTTGCCTCAGAAATTAAACATGAATACATTTTAGTAAAATTGCTCTTATTTTTAACAGATAAACTGCACACACAATAGGATTTCAAATTATATCAAATTGGGGAAGTAATTAATATATTGGAGAGCAGAGATGACGTTCAGAGAGACTTGGGCAGGCTGGAGAAAACGATCTGTGAGCATCATCAGAAGGTGCAGGGAGAGCAAATGCAAACTCCTGCAGCAGCCAGGATAACCCCACTCAACAAAACAGGCCCAGGGTGAGTGGCCAGGAAGCAGCTTTGCAGAAGAAGTCCTGGGGAAGAGGGTGGTTTGAGAATCTGGAGCAGGTCCAGCAAAGGGCCCCCAAGTTGGAGCACACAGCCTGTGAGAAGAGGCCCAAAGAGCTGGTCTAGAGCTGAGAAGGATCCAGGGAGACCTGGTGACTGCCAGCAACTACCTGATAGGAGAGAGAAAAGAGCAGCCAAGCTCTTTCTTTGCAGAGATTGACAGTGGAAAAAGAGACAATGAGCATGTCAAGTGCTGAGTCTTAAGAGCTTTCAGCCTTCCAGTGGTTTCTTACAGGTTTCTCACTGTACTTCTGGTGATACGGGACACCAATACTTGTACTTTCTGATTAGAATTTTAGAGGTTTGTTCTTGGGTGACAAGTATATGAGCACACAGGAATGTGTTCTCCACCACTGAAGATCTTGCTCCCTTTCTCTGTCACATGATTAGCTTTTATTTTCTGTCTTTTCTCATTTTTTTTTCTACTTTAAGCTTCCTCTCTGTGACTGGATATTATTTCTTTTCCTTCCTTCCTTCCTTCCTTCCTTCCTTCCTTCCTTCCTTCCTTCCTTTTCTTAAGCTTTGATCTAATTGATTATTTGATTTTCAGCCTCTTTCTCATTCTCTTTCTATTTGTCTTGATACTGAAAGTAGAACAGGATGTCTTTTTTAATGCCCATATAAATCATAAATCTTTGTTTATCTGCACAGCTGCATGGGTAAAGTTAATGTTAGAAGCAGGACACATTTAATTATCCACTTGTAACTTCCTTTTCAGGAAGTCCAAAGCATGGATTATAGAATAAACATCTACAGTAGTTACAGTACATAGTTATAGATAGGGGCTTAGTTAAGGCTGCAAAGTTGCAAGCAGTCATTTACTTGAGACCACTATTGTTTAGCAAACTCTTTTATTATTTTATTTTATTTTTAAACACATGAGAGAAACAAAAATACAAACAAACAAACAAACACTTCTAACTAGGAAAACTTATCTATGGGCCAGTAAATTAAGCTTATACTTATCTGTTAGGTCAAGAAAAAAAAAAAAAAAAAAGTGAAGGTAAAAGGAAAAGAAGGTGAAACTAGAACTATTGGGAAAAAGGGATAACCGATCAAACTCTTAGCTTGTTTGGATCTGAGAGCCTGTTTCACTGCATGCTGCTGGCTACCCCGTCACTCTGACAAGACACAGACACTTAGGTTTGCACCCTAAGTTTCTGCTTAGTTAATGATAATTGGGTTGTGTAAAGTCGGTGCATGCATGCATGAATAAGCAGGTATATTTTACACCGTCAGGTATGCAGATCTTGAGGGCAGCTGGTCCTGGCTAAAAGTCTGCTGTTTTGGGGCCCAGTTTGCTGCAAAGCAGGGAGAATGTGAAAACACTGCTGGGAGAGGCAGCTCAAGCACACAGATGGGAAATCAGATGGTCTGCTTTCAGACCTGCTGCTGACCTGCACGGTCACAGAGATCCCATCTTCAGCTCCTGCTCCCCCAAATTTCTCCCTGCCTTAGACAGCAACTGTGCCAGGGAGGGGATCCCCCTCTGCAGAGATCTCCTCCATGATGCCCACCACAGGGGTCAACTGAAAGCTTCAGGCACTGTCCGATTGCAAAACCTTGCATAAAATGGAGACATTATCAGATGGCCTATCTAAATTCTTCAGGCTTTAAACCAGTTGAGGCCCCCCACCCCCAGCTTCCCATGAAAATTTAAAGTAAATACTAGCAAATGGGTTGCATTCAAAAAAAAAAAAAAAGGGGGGGGGGGGGGGGAAATCTTAATTTTCCCTGACATTGACCTGACCTGTCAGGCTTGGATGCACACTCATCAGTCTCCTGCTTTTATCAGCTAGCTGACATTCTGTGATGAGTTGAAAGCAAAGTAACACAGATGGACAGTGCTCTCTTTTGAAGAACAAAGTGTACCAGTAACTGATTTTTAAAGTACTTTCCATGTGAAGTTAATTCTTAGATTGTGGGAGCATCTTTTAAAGGCGTGGGAGGAAAAAAGAAAAAAAAAAAAACAACAACATTCAACAGAGCTGATAGGGATTCCCTATTAATATGCATATAAAGTAAGCTAACATTTACATAGTCCCTGCTACTGTCAGTGTACTTCAGACACTGACTAATCAATACTCATTACACAGCTTTAAAAAGCCTAAGTATCCCTGGGGGGAGCCCCATCCTCCCAAATACAACATAGAGCTTGAAGACAGCTCTCTAAAGTCCTTGGAGCCTCCCTGAGCTCAGACAGGCTCTCCTCCTCCAAGAAAGCTCCCAAACCCTATCTTCTTTCAGGAGAAAAACAGTTTGGAGAAATGTCGTTGACTCTTGGCACAGGAAGGAATTTCACGTAGGCAGTTTTTAATTAGTGAACCCAGCCTTCCTTAGGAATCAGTTCTGAGATGGGAATAAAATGAATCCCTAGCACATGGACCTGGAATTAACCATTGCAATGGAGTAGAGAAAATAGCCAATTATATTTAATTTTACACAACAGTGAAGGATACAACAGTCCTATTTCAAATATTCTGATATGTTCCCTGTGTATCCTGTGGGTTCCTACTTTCTTTGGGGTAAAATAGTAAGAAACTATTATAATTAGAAAAAAATAAAACACTAAGAACATCCTTTATGTATCCTAGTTTATATGCTTGATTTTGCTCACATATGTTCACAATGCCTGTAAAGGCCTGATTTTTTTCAAGGTTTCCTCTTCCAGCCCAAAGATTGCTTTTATGCTTAGAGAATGATTATTGAAAAAAAAAATAAAATACAAATTGCTCCATGGCTGTCTTTTCTCAAGTTTGCTAGGTGCCAAAATTCTTGGTTTCCTACATGGAGATGTGCCCTTTTAACAGTAAATTCAAACTGAAAAAAGAAGCCAGCCTTTTTGGCTTAGCAAACATTATATCACACACTATCCTCCATGAGGACTTTCTCTACCTTAAAAGAAAAACTTATAAAATAAATTCAAGCTTTTTTTTTTTTTTTTTTTTTTTTTTTTTTTTTTTTTCCTATGCAGTATTAAGGACACTCAAATTCAGTAATCGAATTTTTGGCAACAAATTATATACTTATTTTTTCTATTGTACATATTCAGCGTAGCTCTCAGAGCTGTTGTAGCTCCTGGATGCTCCACCTGGTAGTCCGTGCATGTAGGTGTCTGGCCAGGGGCACAGCACTGGAGGGAAAAGATCAAAGGCCTATAAATGTGTCAAACTTTCAAATGCAAATCACCTGCCATAACGCTGCTGAGAACAAATCCTTCATTATCACCATTCTGTGAAAGGCTTAAATTAGCCTGAATTGGCTGAAAAGAACAAGAAAAAGAAAGCCATTTATCTTCCCGTGAGTTTTATTACCTTCAGGTTTATTTGGCTAATGGTCCAATAGCCCACTAATCAGAATATCTGCATAATAAATTATTCAAATGATTCATAAATAAAATATGTGATCATATAATGTTGGTATTAAAGTTAAACTGAGATCTCTGACAATGAGTTATTACAGGGTCAAAAGAGTCCTCGCAGTAAGGTATTTTTTTTAGTGGTCAAACTATGAGCTACTGTGATTGATGCACTAGCAATTATCAATTGGCTTCCTAGTTATAAGGTTGAATTAAATTTAGGGGAATTTTTTAAAGTTCATTTCCTAAGCTGTATGGTCTCCAGATAGACACCATATCCATCCTTATTTCAACCTGTAATTATTCTGAAAACATGAATAATTTCTTAATGGAGAAAAGATACCACTTTTTTTTTTTTTTTTTTTACTTTATTTTTTTTTCCTACTTTTTAAAATAGATATGTTAAGTAATGTAATAGAGTTACACAAGGGACGCTGTATTTAACTGACCAAAAGAGCAAGAGTTAAAAAAATAACAATACTGCACAACTCCTAATTCTGACTTATAAGGCAAAATTCTAACACTCTGCTTTGTTAAACAAGTAACTGCAATGTGGTTTTCTTAAAGAGAGCTTTATTGAGATCTCTGTAATAGGGTATACCTTGACCTGACAGCTCTTGGTCAGGATAGGGAAGGGGTTGTGTGAGGGGAGCTGGCTGGAGACCCCTCAGCAAGCACCTTCAGGAAGGGCCAGGTGGAACTCCCCAGAACATTGGTGGTAATTTCTGCACTTTCTTGTACCTCACTGACTCTTCTATGGTTTTATTCCCCCATTGACACGCTCCTATCCCCACAGTCACACACTTGCATTAGACTCTAAATTACATGATGGATTAAACACAATGTGCAAGAACAGTCTTTTCTCTAGAAATAACTTACAAGAAGGCTATGCAAGGTGATACAGACATCTACATGCATGTCACACCAGGAGGACCTTACTGCTTTGAAGTCTTTCCCTGTTCACTGTCACTCGCTGTACCACAAAGCATTTCCAAGTCTTGGGCTTGTGGTAAATATCAGTGAATGGGGAAGGGAAGTCACACAGCACAAACAAGGCATCTTTCCCTAAGGCTTCATTGGGTGGTATGGCTACTTTCCATACAGATGATTTGAAGCCACCCAGGGTCAAGAAGAGCACTGAATACATTTTTCCCTTTTCCAACTGAATTTCTCTCATTACTAAGAGCTTCTAGTGCAAAGACACCCCACATTCTCCTGATCTATCCAACAGAAGACCGATTACACCTATTAAGCAAAAGTTCTGCTCACTCTCTGGAAGCTTTCAGCTTCCTATAAAACCACCTGGATGTAAGCGACTTGCAGCCTGTACGGCTAACCAGGCTCTGTGGGGAGAAGAATCATTGCCACAGTTAAGCCACAAAAGCAGCTTGGGTACAGAAAGATGCAATTAATAAAGCTGACCCAGTGCCATATTGCCTTCTGTGAACTACAAATTGCCCACTCCTTCAGCAGCATTTAACATAAAAGATACTATGTCAGCAGTGTCATCCCAGCTCACAGTGAGACATCAGCCCTGTAAGTAATTTTAAGAAAACAGAGCATCTCCCATATTTCTATCTTGTGGGTCTTATTTGGTAGAGGCGATACAGTAAGTACAAAAACTAAAAATATGTTAGTCTTGATGAAAAGTCTTTATAAGCCCCTTTACAGCAGGGGTGCACATGGTTATACCTCCTGGAGCCCTTTGCTCCGTTAAACTTCAGGCTTTGGGGAATCTGAGTGCAGGGCTAATTTCCACCCACTGAATCCAGCTCACCAGCATGAAAGATTTAAAGGCAATATCTACAACGTACCACAGTGGGCTGAGCTACAGAGGGGCCTAAGGGCTGTTCCGGCAGTCGTGGCATCCTGGAAGGCAGCCTGAATTCGGTCTGATACGAGGCCACCGATTTCATCTGTTTTTGCAGCAGATAAAACTTGAGCCTGTTATTCATTATGTGTTACTACTGCCAGAGCAGCACTGGCATGCTGGGGTGGAGGGAGAAGGTACCATGTAAGGATTCATCTAGTAAGCTTTCCCACAAACTCATTCAAAGCAAAGCACGCTCACTGGTCTTCCCACTATATCCCAGAGAATAGCAGCAGCCTACCAAGGAGCTAGCCTTCACCAGGAGCGTTCATGGTAGGACATCTAATCTGGCTTCAAGCTTGGCTGGGGAATCGCTCTTGCAGAGGAAATTGCATAAAAAAAAAAAAAAAGCTAATGCATCTAAGTCATTGTAAATACCCATCAGTAAATCAGTGGTTAGCAGTTTCCATGGAACAAAAATTTCAAAGGAGATGCCTTTTTCCAGCTGTGCTCAGTCTTTGAAGTGACAAGACCTCCCCAAATCCTTCAAGGTAAATTGGGGTAGAGGGTGGATATGAGACTTTTAAAGAACTTTTAAAGTTTTATTATTTTAACTTATTGATTAATCTTAAGCTAAGTGAACTTCAGTACTGACAGTAGCTATGATGCAAGATAGGAGAGCAAGAGAGCTGTGCTAGAATGGTTCTGTCACCCACGGTAATTTTGTTTTCTTGAAACAGTTGAAGTGTTTTGTTTCCTGGAGGAAAAAGTGCCAAATCTAGCGCCGAGTTTACTGTTGCACCAGTAGCACTTAGGGTCGCAGCAGCTGCCAATAATATTCTAACTGTGGTTCCCTTTTATCTACTGATATATTACGGCAGGGTTTGACACCTTTTTAGACATGAAAAGACTAGCTTGTCTCGAGTAGCAGCTGTCCTGTCTCTTTCACAACCACATTTTCCAAGTTTTGTTCTTGATATAATAGCATAGAGCCAAGCCTGGGCAAATCCGCAAAATCCGCTAAATAATCTCTCTCTCAAATTAGAAAGCTTCTCTGTCAACTATCACAAAATTGTGTTCATCAATTTTATCAGTAAAAATTAGAAAATGTAATAAAAATGAATATCACTCTATCAAGGTGTGAACATGCTTAAGTATGTCAGTAATATTTTCCAGTGAAAAAAAGTAAAAGCAGGTGTAGCTTGATAGTGGGATATATAGGAGTTATTGTCATTGCACTTTTTTTTGTACATTTCTTTATCTATTTATCTATATATTCCACATAAACAGTACTTCAGTTTCTTTCTAGCTGATTCCCTATAAACCTGAAATAGGGAGAGTTACAATCACCATGAGGAATATCAAACAAAGCTATCCCCTCGATAAACTATGCAATAATCTGCTACATCAAAGAACAAAGTAGACATTTAATATTGCTTGCAAGTGGAAATAATAGCAGTTGCACTGCTAAGACAGAACATGCACTTCTGGGCTGGCTGTACCTCTCCAGGTATCACCCAAGCTGGAGGGATGCTGGCATGAGAAGTGATCAATTAGCCAAAGTACAGGGGCTGTTACGGTGCTTCCATAGGAAAACTTTCATGAAGAACAACACTTCTACTTGCCCCATCTCCACAGCAGGTATACGTCTATTGCTTTATCTGGAGAACCCTGATACAGCTTGTTTGGGCTGACCATGACAGATAAATGAAAATAGATTTAGGGGCATCGGGCTGATGCATCACATTCATTTATACCTATGACCAGTTTCATATGATACTGCAGGAATATTTCCTGCAGAAGGAGCTTATCTCTTACACCCATTCAATTTATTTAAATACAAGGGTTGCAAAGCAGGCAGCTTTGGTGCTATAAAAACCTAAGTAAAAAACTTGTAAAAACAAAAGGCCCTAATCCTTACGCTGAGTGAGTCACAGCAAGGTGAGGTGTCACAATACTTTTAAACCATATTTCCCCCTTTGTAGCAAATGGAAAATTTAATTGTGAACCACAAGTCTGACAAGTCACCCTCAAGGATAAACATTATGGCGATTTGCCGCAATGAGCAGCTAGAGTCTAAATGAGAGAGGGAATCCTCTCCTCCAGTTGTTTTCAAATTTATTGCTATATCTGAAGTGGTGGTGGAAAACTTACACAAAAAATGAGACATCGCAAATTAAAAATTTGAAGTCTTTATGCTTTTCGTGCTTGAACTGTACTTAGAAAACCATATTAATTTATATTTGTATAAAAAACTTCCCCCCCCTCCACAGTTATAAGCTTCTTATGACCATCTCATTTCTGATTTCCATTATCCACAAAACATGAATTTATCACAATTCTGGCCCAGTATTGGCAAATCATCTATTAAGGCAGCTGTTATAGCCAGGTTTGGAAAGCAAACACACACACACACAAAAAAACTCTTCCAAAGCAGCCCTTGCTGCCCAGCTGTAAAGAAAGATCTACAGCACAGACACCCACACACTATGCGTGAAAAATTTCCAATCCCTCTAGTAAAAGAACAGATTTGGATACATGGAGAGGGAACAAAAGTGAGCACAGCTGTATGATGATGGTATTTTTATTCATGAAAATAAAAAGGTACCGATTCCAACTTTCAGTATTCAAAATCAGCATAAGAAAATCAAGGACCATAAGAAAATCAAACAAACAACTCCCCCCCCCCCACCCCCCCCAAAGTCTGATCTGGCCACTATTGATCACTAGCTAGGGGATCCCCAGGTGACTGCTATACCACTTCATAGCATTTCTGTTCTCTCAGCTGCCCTCTCACATCAGCTGCACAGTGAGTCTCCACAAGAGACCATTTTCAAAACTGAAAACATTTCCAATATTTTTGGATTTTTTGCTTATTTACATAATGCATTTCTCATTTGGAAAACCTGCTACAAGCCAACTTTATCTACCTCTAGGCAATGTAAGAAACAACCGTTTTTGTTAATTACATTTTCTATTTCTTCCTTAAATACAGTTGAGAGTTTAGATTCCTAACTTCTAAAGCTTTGACCTTTATAAAGAATTAACATTTTCATTAAGGCATGGATATTATAAGTTGATTTCTATTATTAACATTATTTGTCAGTAAGAGTGGTCTTCCTTCTGGTTGGTGCATAGTAGAAGTTATGAATGCTTAAATATAGGCAAGGAAGCATTTCTAATAAGCTGCTGAAGACAGGATTTTTTTTTTTTGGGGGGGGGTGTCTATAACCAGATTGCTTGTGTATTAAAGAGGAAGGAAGAACACCTTCAAAAATGCAGTGTATTCAAGTTCAAGAACAAACATGTACAGTACATGATATTTTTAAAAGATTCTGCAATACCATTATTAGATTCTGATTTTCTGTAACTTAATCTTTATCCCAATATAATTAGAAGTGAATGTTAGATACGATTTCATATCTTCTGTAAGTAAAAAATGCCCCGATCTATAAGCACATGGTTATAACAGCCATCAAGTTTACTTAAATAGCAGAAGTCACAGCTACAAAGCCAGAATATCCTTAGATGGCTTATTCTATTCTTTGGAAGGTGCACACACTCAAAGAGCAGTTTATTATAGGGCATGGCAGATATAAATTTAGCTACGCTGCAAGGTACATCTGCTGCATGCCTCTGCCTGGTCCTTTAGAGATAACCAACACAACCAGTGTCTATTTTAAAACTAGCAAAATTAAGTTAGTGGGGCAGAATGGAAAATTTCATTTGTAAAAAGCTGTATTGCTTTGTCTTATCAAACGTATCCAACAGCAGCACAGGCACTGTTTTAACAGCTCTATTTTCTCTAAGCAGGACTAATAGCTGTACATGAAGCATTACTTGGCTAGGAAAAAACAGACTTCGTATTTCAAAAATAACACCTTTTGCTCCCTTGTATACTACAGACCGCTGCTTACATATGAAGTTCCGAACATGATGAAGCCCAGAATAATGGGTATTTGCCTATAACCTGTGATTTAATACTTTTGCTAACATTTTAGTTTCAAACTTTAGCACCAATATGAAATATTTCAGTACACTTCTTATTCGTCATGAATTTGTCCACTTTGAACTGACAGAGCACACTGCAGAAACTTTGAGAAAGACCTCGGTAAGAGCTGATGGTTCAGAGTTAATTGTTGTCATAATCTATTTTATGAAGGACCTAATTGATTTTGATTCTTCCTTTTAGTCTTTCAGACAGGGGAAGGGGACTGTCTGCCCACAGATGAATCTGAACATCACTTTCAGCTTGCTGCACAGGACTGGAACTAGTAACTTGTTCTGGACTTTCGGAACAATCAATTTCCACTACACAGGAAGGTTCTGGAGATATTTGCAATGACAAATTATTACCAGCTTTCTTAAAGTCGGTCTTTTTCTTGCTCTGTTTAATTATAAGTGCTGAGTCGCTGCTTGTTCTTTTGCTAGTAACAGTGTTACCCCTTTTCTCTGCAAAAGATTGTTTAAACTGTCCAGTGTTTAGCTGCCTTTTTTGTTTCTTATAAATTGGATTTTTATTAGTGTTGACATCATCACTGTCCTCACTAGAGGAACATCTGTTCTGACACACACTCTTTTTAAAAGAAGTTTTCCAAGCAGTCTGAGTACAAGTTTTTGGAAAGTGACAGCCAGTTACCACACCTGCTGGCTTTGGAGATGGGGGAAGCATTTCACACACAGTATACAATGGCTCTGTTGTTTGCCCACAGGGGGCTAGAGATGTTATATTGTGGTCTTTTTGTGTCATTTCATACATGCTGTCAGCTTCTTTGCATTGACCTTGACAAATACGTGCACCATATTCCCTTGAACAGGTTTCCAATAGCATATTTTTAGTTTCTTGCACTCGTTTGTTTAACGAACATGAGGAAGAGAGAGAATCTTTATCAGGATTCAATGCTGCCTTTGTGTGTTTAAACCCTTTGAGAGGCTCCTGCTGTGTTACATGTTCAGACAGCAAAAGCTTTGACGGAATGGAAGTCTTCCTAAGTATACGCTCACTTAAAGACAGCTTCTGAAGTTGTGCCATACCACCATCTAAAACTAACTCATCTGCACTGTCAGAAGGGTCTGTATCAGACTGCAAAGCACCAGAATATTCTGAGCTATTTTTCCCTGTTTCATGAGATAGTGGGTGTGAGTGCATTATGCATGCAGTCAAGTCAGATGCTGGATCACAGCTATCACACCCCTGGGCTGGTGAAGCGCTGAAGGAAGTTCCTTCCCAATCAATACTGCTCAATTGTAGATCAGCTGCTACAGAGGAAGACGACATCTCTGAACTTTTAGTAAATTGTGCTGGTAATACAGATGGGTCAGCCAACGTACCCTGTGACTGCAAGCAAGGTGATGCAGTCAGAGAAAGCGCAGCAGCTGATACTGGCACCTGAACGCATGTTACACAGGAAGCTGCAGCTATTGCTGGTTCTTTTGATTCAGTGTTACTCTGGTGTATCTTAGATTCAGGTGCAGTTTTTGTATCTAGTGCATGGTCTTGCACAGGAAGAATTTTACTTGTAGACTTAAAATTCATTTGAGACAGAAGATCAGTAACTTCATCACAAACATCTGATAATTCTTTTTCTTTTGGTTTGTTTTTCCTGTCTGAAAAAAAAAAAAAAAGGTGCAGATCAAACATGATATTGCTCAACAGTAGGAGAAATATTTGTTGCTTTTGATTCTGGTATTCTGGCAAGAACCATAAGTTCTTAAGATATAAACTTCTGGACTTACTTTTCTGTTTCTTTGCCAAAGCTTCTGACTTTTCCATTTGGAAAAGAGCAACAACATCTGGATAAGCAGCCTGAAACAAAGACGCCTCTTCTACTGTGATTACAAACAACTCCACAGGCTCATCTTCTGCATCAACATAATGTTCTAAAACAATTAATGAATTTATATTGGACATATATATACATGAGTATTTCAAAGGATGGAATAAAAATGAGAAAGAACAAAAGACTTCAGTATAAGGAAGATATGTAAAACGGCAAACAGCACAAGGTTTGAGATTTAGCTACGTTGTAACTGCTTTCTTTCTGCCAGGTGCCTGAGTCAAGAAGGCACATTAAAAATAGAAGTCTGTCAGCACAGAAGTTTCTAGCTAGTAGTTGTCACAGCTAAGGATACATAATGAAACAAAACATGAAACACAGAGTCCAGGTCTTATGAACATGTACCACAAAAAGTTCTTGAAAACGAAGCCCCTTGCTTTCTTGGTAGGGAGGTAGGTAGTTTTTTGTTTGAGGTTTTTGTGTTTGGTTTTGGCCTGGTGTGTTTGTTTGTTTGCCTTTTTTTTTTTAAAAAAAAAAAGTTTTGCTTTTGGTTTCAGGGTATCTGAAATATGATGCACATTTTCTACATCTTTCACAATTTCTAATCTTACCCACACATTGCTTCCTCATAAATGTCAAACTATTTTCCCCTCTAAATAATGCTTTTGTTCTTTTCCTGTGAAATTTTCAATAATGTACATGGAAACCACACCAACCTGGTTTTTGCCACTCAATTTCAAAACAGGGAATCCCACTTTTAACACGTGTCTTGACTATCCTGTAAGAACAGAGAACATATTAAATGATTATGTTTGAACAGGAAATGTAAAATTTAAGCTATTTTAAAACATTTGAGTATTCTATTTTAAAATGATTCAGAGCAAAAATTATCTGTGTAATAGTAAATTTTGCTTTTTAAAGAAGTTACTTTTGTGTATAAGTTCTCGGTCTAGGTTTTGAATACTGACACTTTTTTTTTTTTAATTGATATTGCTTAGAGTAGCAGAACTAAAAATCAAAATGCCATTTTGTAACATGCAACCATAATATAAATTTCTACAAACACTAGCTTGGTATCTTCAGCTACGCCACGGAAAAGGCTGTTGCCATAGACTGTAAATTTCTCAATGAACAGACTCATATTTTTTGTAAAATAGCATGAAGGAATCTAAGACATGAACTGAAGAGGGACTTCATGAGATTTTTCTAAAAATATTAGCTACGGTCCAGTTTTGCAGGAAGAGGCTGGTAATGACAGACTGTGATTCATCAATCCAGAAATGATTGATACTGACTGTTCTTCTCCTCCTTAAAATTGAAGTCTTTAAAATCGTGAAAGGCATTGAGGAACAGGGAACAATTACTAACCCTTCCTGCAATGTAAGAATTTGGGAAAAAAAAAACACCAAAAAAGCCTGTCATTTGATACTACGTCGAATAATTACTTTAGGACTATAAAGTTAAGTTCAGGAACCTTTTGCCAACAGACACTGTAGAGTCAGAAAGTTTAAGAAAACTTGAAAAAACAGCTTAAGAAAAGATTAGATCATTTACAAGAAAATGCTTTGAGGGCTGATGGCTTTCTCAACCTGGCTCAGAAGACTCCTGAGTAACATAAACCTGATTCAGAAGGACGTAGTTACTTGTTTTTCCTGTGTACCCATTTTTAGTGACAGGATACTTGGCCACTTCCATGAAGGCAACTGTCCTGAATGAAAATGTTTAGAGAAGAACAAGTAGCAGAAATGAACCGTATGCCAGTAAATTCATTAGACACACAACTGAATCTGCAGATGCTCATTTTAAGTCTATGCTCCTACCTTGAATCACTGAAGTCAATCAAAATTCTGTTAACAATCCAAGCAGGGAAACAAACCTTTAAAGCTCAATTTTGTGTGCAGATCCAAGGAAATACAGATGTAATGGAAAGTAACCATAGCAGACCCTATTAGAACTGAGGGAAACTGCTGCATGTGTTACTTTGAGCAGCAGCAACAGCATATGTATTGGCACATGGATCTGAATTTCTAGCTCTAATCAAAATAAGCACATAGCTTGAAAAACAGATGGAAGAAAACCATTATATGTTTGTAAAAATGAAGAAAAACAAAAGAATTTTCCTCAAGCAACAGAAGTAAATGTTAGGTTCAAGAACTCCAGTTACCGTATTGCCTGCAGTTGTTTTGAATTGATGTAACCAGATTTTCTCTGGTTCATATCATAAAGTGTCAACAGTGCTAACAGTTTCCTACAAGCGTAATTCTTTGCCCATTCCATCTTCTCAGAAGCAAATATCTGTTAGTGTAAAACAAACAAACAAACACACACTTTAAAACATTCTGTTACATATCAAATGTTGACAGCTATGTAGTAGGGACACAGGACTGAACGTTTGAAGTATTTAGAACATTTTATATGTTTGGGTAATGCTGAATAATATTTCACTGCCAAGTGAGGGAACAGTTATCTGGGTAGATTCTTCTGATGTCAGTAACAGGTCCAGGGAAGAGCTGTGTGGCAGCAACAGCAGGAATAAGACAGTTACTAAACACCTTATCAGATACAGAACAGCTATGCAAGGAGCTGTGAAAGTTACTGATTTTACATGTGAAAGAAGGATGAATACAGACCTTCATTAAAATTATGCTGTTCAACTGTAGTCCATCACGTTTTATATAACTTAACACACCAATTCAGGAAAATAAAACATCATAAAAGACCTGCCTTCAGCAGTAAAAATGTATAATAAAAATCATTCTTAGAAAATAACTCCAACAGCAAGCATATACAAACACCTTCTACCTTCACCCCAAAAGCCTTATTCCTCTCTCACTAGAAGAAAGAATATCCTGTAGGCTGTTTCACTTCTGAGCTTTGTGCACTTTGAATTAAAGGGCCTCTAAACTTCAAAATTGGCAGTATTGTGCCAAATACAGGCCTGCTATCTGGTTTTGGGAAAAAACGCATCATTAAGAATTAAAGCCTCTTCTGCTTGTTACTTACAGAAACTGCTAATCTTGTTAATACCACAAAAACATTATTTTTAGTGTTACAGAAAAAAGTCTGCAATCATGACTTGCTGTGAGTCACATACACAATGTCAGTACGAAGATGAAACAGGTGTGAGTAAAAACAAGAGCTGTATCTGTTAATACCTTTATGAAAGATGAAAGGAAAAAAAGGTTAACATCCCTGAAGCATTATGCCATATAGCCACAGTACTTTATACACTACAGAAGATGTAACATTCAGCAACTGAGTTTAATAACACTGGACAATGAAAAAATAGAATGGCAAGTGACCCTCCCCTAAGTTCTCTTACTTCTGCTTTTCTACGTACCTATTTAAATCGATTAATTTTTTGAAGTTGTCATTTTAGGCTTTCAAAAGATGAAGGATATTAAAAAGTTGCAGCAAGATTCTTTAATTCTTATTTCCAGTAAAATCACCGATCAAGATCAAAGTTATCACAGATGCATAAACAATAAAACCCACACAGAGCTAAACACCCAATAGTGTTATGTACCTGAAACGACAATAAATTTGGCCTTTTGCATTCCATTATCTTGATTAATTTATTCTTGTTTACAAGAAATTCTTGGATAACCTTGAGATAAAACAGAAAAAAGGCAGTTTAAGAGAGGGCAGAAAACTGAAATTCTGATTAACTGATTACAAGAAAAATATCTTTAAATAGGTTTGTTACCTCAGAGAATGGAAAGCCTTCACAACTATTAGCTTTTCTGCAGGTAAAACAAATGTGTTAGGAACTAGGCACAAACAGGTAAAACACATAGCTTAAATCCTCACCCTGCACATGAAAACAGGGAAAAGTAGTTTATTTTCAATACACTCCTACTTTCTGATATTGTCCTCCACTGTGTTTGCTTGTTTCATTTGTTCTAACTGATGCCATTCACAAGGGCAGCAGTACTTGGAGTCATTGGGTTTGCAGTATCTTGTGCTTTCACAGAGTTTACATCCACTGCGCTCATGTTCCTTGTAAGACCCTACAGAAGCAGACGCACAAATCATGATGAGAAGGAAGACTTCCAAAACCTCCAAATATACAAAATTAGTAGTAAAAATATAGAATTTGGAATACATATGAATTTGAGAAGAATAGCAGCTGTATGCAGATCTGAGTGCATTAGCTATATACTTACAATAAGAACTGACAAATACAAGTAAGACTTTATTTTTTTATTAAGATTAATTAAAAAGCAGTTTCACTCCTTATGCTGAAGAATTTAATACCTAAAAAAAAAACTAAGTAATCTGTGACATCTTCACAAACATACTAAGCAATGGATATTTCAAACAAACTTTTTCTTCTCCAAGTGGTGGCCTTTGAATGAGTTCACCAATCAAATGTGCTACTAAAATGAGGTTCCCTAAGACTAATTTCTTTTTTAAAAAGGGCTAAAAACTCAGCAATGCTAATGGATTCAGCTCTCCTTAGGCAAGACCAATTCAGGCAGGAAAAAAAAAAAAGCTGCTTGTCATGGCAGCACGGTTCCTTTATTCCTTTACTGACATTGTTAAAAAGGCAAATACCTGGGATCACATAAGGGCATTCTGTTAATATTCCATCTGCTATCAACTGGTTTCACATTTAGAAAAGGTAACCCCTGGCCTCAAAAAAGTATTTATATAGATACACACAGAGTTGACAACCTTAATGCAGCCCAGAAGTTGAATGACAAGAAAAGTAGTTTCTAATGCCAATCACAGAAATCCAGCCAACCAACAAACAACCCCACACCCAGAATAAAAAACAACAAATGATTAAGCTAAAAATAAAATTCAATGCTTTTTACACTGACCTGGATGATGACACTCAGAACAGTGAATTACCCTTTTAACAGCCAAAGGTGGGTTATTATCATACTGAAATTCTTTCCATTGCTCAAATCTAGAAGGATGATACTGAAAGTGTTACATAATATTTTAAACTTCTATACTTAATACTAAAAACAATACTCTTTATACGTCACAGGCATTTGCTCAAAACGCAGTTTTCTAACCTACAAAATAGATTTTTTTGTGAGCATATAGTTGTTAGATTTCTACTGTTGGCATACACATTAAAACCCAGAAAGCATTTAGTATCCCCTGTCCTGATCCACAACTCAATTAAAAAATATAAAATAAATTAGCAAGTCTGTCATCAGTTGTGACTTTCATTCCCGAAATACCACCATACACCTGCTAACTGAAAAGCCAGGAGTCAGCTGGTGTTTAAAACAATGAAGAAGCTTGCTTAGCAAACCACAAAATTAATTTAGCAAATATGAAGTAAGGAATGTAGTAAACTGTCCCTCAAAAAAAGAGTAAAATATTATTAACATTGTCTTGGAGATAATGCCCATAGCAGTAAGTATTAGAATAAAATCAAAGTACTTTAGCATGCAAGCTAAGTTTTCAATTTACCTTTGCAGTAAGTTTTGACCTCTCAAAGTCTCAATTAACTTTAAAGCTTGTTCTTTTCCAACTCCTGGAATGCCCTACAGAGACAGAAATATTAAACATCATTTAATGACACACGCAGTATACAGATTTTCATAAAGTGACTTCACAGTCTTATTAACAGAAATGACAAAATCACAGACATTGAGCGACATTGAAAAAATTAATTTTTGACCAAGTTATGTAGTCAGAGGTGGCAGATTATAGCTGTACTACCAGACACCCAATAGCAGCTAGAGATAAAACCACCTATTTTCTACTACTTTCTTTCTATGCATTGTTATTTTTTTTTTTTCATTTGTTTGGTTTTGTGCACCATCTGCAACTGAACTACCATATGAAATACTTGTAACATTCTTGACAGCTAAGAGAGATGAAACTTTTCAGAACTGTTTTGGAAAGACAAACCGAGACAGATTCTTTGGATTTTAAAATCAAAAGGCTGGAATCTCAGATGAAAAATATGAAAAAGCTTTGACTTATAGGAGAGTGGTTTTATGACAAAGAAATTGCTTTAATATTTGAAGACCTCAAGCACTTATGCTCTGAGAGGTGACTAAGAATTGTGCAAGAGCATTTTCTGAAAGATAAAAAACCCCAAACCTTAAAGAAGTCCTCCTTTCCCTTTCAATAATCACTTGCTTGATTTTGCTATTTACTACGTTGTTACATCTGTAGTATTCATGTCCTTTACTATGGGTAATACATGGGAACAGCAAATATTTTTTGAAGCTAGGTCATGGGCTGAAATCTAGGACTTTATAGAAATCCCTAGATACACTGAAGAGTTGCAGACAGTTGATAGAAAACAACCAGTTATTTAAAATCAAGAATCAGTACCAGAATATAAACAGTGCATTGAGTGTCCTTTCTACAGCACTAGTACAAACAGCTTTTTTTTTTTCCAAATACAACAACTGAACTGAATACATACAACTGCATGAAATAAATGTACTTTCAAAAGCAATTAGAAGTTGTCATTGGTTGTGCAGCCATTCAGGCAGACAGGTATTCACCTTCTGCAAGGAAAGTATCACTTCTATATGTAATCAACAAAGCAAGTGCAATTTTAGAGTGGTATTATCATTTATCTGTTCTGCCTGTCACAATGCACTCCTGTAGTTCAGCTTTCCCTGGAAGTTTCTATCTTTCTTTGCTCTGCCAGGTTGCAGCAACTCAAAGACCTCTCTCGTATTGCTGACTGTGTGACTCCAGAAGACACACGTGCAAGAACCTGGTGTTCCAGAAGCTGCTAGCTTCATTACAGTAAGTACCGATTCGCCACTACTTTCTGCCTCCCTCTCAGACTTGACTTTAATAAAAGAAAAAAAAAGGTTAGATTGATGTGCTCTGTCATTCAGCATACTGTCTGTTGTTTAAAAGGACAGTTTTATCAAATTGATACACTATGATTTAGGAGTAACTAGACATATACTGCAATTATGAATAGGAGCAACCATTGCCTGCGGTCACAGTATGATGACCTCTACAGAAATCAAGTTTCATACCACTTCATTTCCACTTCAAATAGCCATTCCAACACCTTCTGGTGAAAGTCTCAAAAAAAAAAAAAAGGCTTTCAGGAAAAAAAAAAAGTAACAAGATCCTTCTCACTTCATTCATTACCTCAAATTTACGAAGTAGGAGTCATCTATTTGAAAATCATGGAAAATCCCCTTTTAGTTCTATCAACAAATATGTCCAAGCTCCATCCAAAACTGGTGCTACTAATAACTACAGTTCAAAACCATCACTACTAACTATTCCAAAGAGCATAAATGTTTTTTCCCTATTTTCCTCAGCTACTCTACCAAGGATGTACTTTACATGCTAGTGGGTACAAAGTATCCTGGCAATCACTCACTTTTCATGTTTGCTCAGTATCAACAATGCTGAAACTTTCATATAATGGAGGTGAAGACTACAGTCTGAAAGAATACATAAAATAGATTTAGAAAGATTAATGGTAATGAACTAATTTGATTATCTTTAAGCCGTTACCAAAAAAAAGAAAACATACATAGTTACTTACTAAGCATCTTCTTCAACTAGATCTCAGTAATCATGCAGTGCATATAGTTTTGTCAGCACGCACAAGTCTCCCTTGATACACTGTCTTGATAAACAATAAACTATAAACTGTAAGAACCTAATAAAAAATAATTACATTGCTCACCTTTGGAAGGTAATCACAACCCAGAAGAACAGCTAGCCCAATCAAAGACTCTCTGTCACAACCAAGCTTCTCCTTGATAGAGGACATCGTGTAACAGTCAAGATATGGTTCCTGCAAGAGAATTTTATGTTTTATTTCCACAACATCAGGGAAGGAACAGCCTTAATCACATTCACTTTGTTTAGCCACCACTATTCATCCATGTCTGCAGGCAACAGACCTATCCTATAAAATACAGAAGAGTCCGACAGCAAAAAAAAAATATAAATCCTCAATAAAAATTATAATATCATGCATGGGCACCACATTAATAACTACAGTTCTGGAGTTTCAGGTTGTAAGTGTGGGCATCAACTGTTCAAAGAAATTTAAAAAAAGTTGTTTTCTATATTGTTTGCTATCTGTAAAAAAAGTAAAACTAACGTTGAGTATTAGTGGCTGTGTATCTTAGGAACTGTAGTTTTTAAAGTCCATATAAACTTTATAATATGCTACTTGGGTTTAAAAAAAAGAACAAAGAAAATCAAAGTGTCACCTAACATTATGCTTCCAAGCTAAATGGACACATGAAGCCTTGAGGACAGGACTCAAACACAATATTAAATAACAATTAACATGAATAAAAAGGTAGGAAGCCCCCCCCCCAAAACAAGCAGAACCCTATTATCTGAAACAGATGCCCCAAATGGACACACACACAAGTTACTTTTTATATCAATAGGCAGATATGTAGTATCTTCAGATATGTAATAAAATACCCCTGAAAGATCAATCCCACCTTCATTTTTGTTAATGAATGACAAGAAGGTTGAATGAAAGAGGATTTAGATCGTCAGTATCTAAACACAGTACCACCAAAGCAAATAATTTTCCATCAACTTTTTTTTTCCTGACCTTAGTCATTCCTAGTGTTTTTTTTTTTTTTCTTCCTATTACTTAAAGTACCTTCTTGACAAGGTCTTTCAGATAAAGATTTAAAATTCCAACCCTAACATCATTTTTCCTTCGCTTTCTTGTTAGCTTTACCAGGTAGAGCACATGAATTCCTTTCTCTGATTTACAGAAAAGTAAAATAAGGACATTTGGGTTTGCCTTTCAGCAGTTCTGGAAAACTACACTCTTAACAAGATCAGGATCATAAATCGATTTTTTTTTTTTTTGGAAACGACACAACAACCAATTGTTATACAGATGCATAATCCCTGTCCTATTCATATTCGAGGCTAACAGTATTAACTGTAAATATATTTGTAATGAAAAAAATAAACATTGTAAATGTGTGAACTAGCCAAAAGGCTGACAACTCCGATATGCCCTAATTGTAAGTTTATCAGAAGCAGCTATTTCATTAAAATTCTCTACCGTTGAGGAAGGAAAAATAAAATTGCTACTTAGCTTTATTACACATCACAGGACAGCATAAACACAGATAACAGTACTGCAAGTGTTCTTCAGTCCAATTGTTTTGCTCTCAAATCCTGGTAGACAGGCATTGAATCCAACAAAGCATTCCTGTCTTAAAGGACTATAGTAAATAACCTCAACTACCGGATGATAAGCGTGGTATCCAAGTAATTGTTTCAAGGCCCTCCTGTTAACTTCTACTTTGAGGAAAACTCTAAAGAGAAAGCAAAATCCCCTTCTGACCTTAATGAGGTACATTACCTTAGCATTCATGGCAAAGTTCCTATAAACTGTTTGAGCTCCGTATAGGAAGACATCTCCATCATTGGTAATGCACCCATCAACATGGCCTTTTGCATTTAGGTAAGCACACATTGCTTCTGCTTCCCCAGCTGCTTGAACCCAAGGGACACCTAAACACTCCAAGAGTTCCAGACACTGAAAGAATCCAAAAGATAAGAGACTGAATGCTAAATCAGATCAAGTTATTAGCATGAATTTTCTCAGAAAAGTATATACCTCCACTCTGAAAAACTTTTACTGTTGCAATGACTATAAAACACTACATCAATAAAAAACACTTTACAGGAAAAGTAGTATATTATTACAGTCAAAAAAGTACTCAACTAAGAACAATGCGCTAAGTACAGAACTTGAACACAGCATGAACACATTCACAAAAATCTGTATGCTTTAAATGGACTTTTAGGATGTTTTCAAATGAAGAGCAAAAGAATTTATCTTCACAAAGTAACACTATTTGCTTGGTACTCAATAGTAATACTGGGCTAGCACAGGCATCTTTCAACAAACTGCCAGGCTACTCAAAGACATCAAGCATGACAGTACAGTATTGCAGGACCACAGTTTAAGACATACCTAAGTATGTCTTAGGTATATATATACTAATATATATTTCCTACAAATCTGAGAACAAAAAAAATGTTTTAGAATTTAAGAATAAAACATGAATTGATACATTCAATCTACCAAAGTCATGAGAACAAAGTCGGAATTTCTGTAGTAAGCACTTGATTATGACTGCAGCTCACTGTAGCTTAACACACAGAACACATCAAACAAGAAAATTATTCTGACATTGCCCCCCACTACAATGAACTAACAGATGCCATAATACCCAATTAGAAAAGGGTGTGTTCCCTCTAACTCATAATATTGCTGACATGTGTTGTATAGAAAACTATTAATTGAGTTCTTGTCTTTGAATTATTTAAGGTTTCTTTCTATCACATTAAAAAAATACTGAAACATACCCCTTGATTACTCACCTCTTTTAACATGGATTTAAAAAGAGATCTCCCTGTTCTTGCAGCCCCACACTTCTTGGAAGGTCCATAGCGCATCTCATTCCTCTTACTCATGGTGTCTGCTTTCAACTTGGGGGCCTCTCCTTCCATGACAAACACTAGTTTAATTCCCATTGATGTTAAGAAAGAGAACCGAAAAAATAGGTTTCTGGAATAAAGTAAGGTGAATTAAATTAAGCAGAACTAGGGAAGCCTGAATACTTCAGATGTTTTTTGTTATGTCCCTCAGTCTGACCCCCTGGAACAATCTTAGCTTCCTCTACACCTTCTACGACTCCCTTACCCCAATGCTAACAGATTTTATCTACTTCCTTGATGTTTTTACTAGCAACTTGTAACAGCTGTACAAAATATCCAAGAAAATATCACATAAGGACAAGATAGTTTTTTTTTAAGGAGCAAAAACATAAACAAGTTTAAAAGGCTAAATAAAATATATTCAATGTCCAAAGTCTGCTTCCTAACACATCCGCATGGATTGTTTTGTATCAAATTTTAAGCCCAAATTTATCAATGCAGGTGTATCTGAAGTAAATGAATGCTTTAATATTAGATACACAGATACCATTACTATACCAATTTATTTAATATGCAAATCTGCACCACTGATTGGAATAATTTTAGCTGTAAAAGCAATAATAACCACTTGGTCTATAACAGCAATATTCAGAGTACTCAGACAGCGTATGTTTCTTCCAGTAATTCCTGGATGAATCTTTCAAATAGAGTGACCAAACACTTATATCTCTTCGATTTACAAGGAAAGACCATTATTCTAGATTTAATTTTGTATATTTGTAATTGGTAAAAGAGGATAAGTTGATCTACTGAGGCTATTTCTATTTTCACAAATGAAAAGAAAAAGAAATCAATTGATTACAATAAAAGTTTCTGTAGAATATTTAGCAAAATAATTTGATCTCCAACTGCATGAAATTTTTTTTTCCCCTGGTAGAAATCTGTCCATCCCCTTGTCTTGCTTTGGAAAGACTGCATGAGAGATATGGACTGATGTTTCCATTTCACTGCACATAGGATTTTTTTATCATAGAGAAAAATTCATGTTAAGCTTCAACTTTTACCTAATTATCAATTTGGGGTCCTAAGTATAATATTTTAAGATTTTCAGAAGATGCTAATATTTCATATTATCAGAGTTCAACAGAAGCCACAGAAACAGCTAACAGCTAGTAACTCAGTATTCTTGAGCTAACCAGCTAACTGGTCATTTAAAAAATATATATATATAATTTCATTTTTATCAGCATCGTTTGCAGAAAGCGGTGCTTTGACAATACAGCTGCTTATACTTTAAATTAAACATATACACATTCTTGAATGTTGCTCATAAGCCTGAAGATTGATTCAGACCTCCCATATAATAAATATGTTTAACTAAAATTTCAATTCATACACCACATTAGGGTAAAGCATGCCGGACTCCCACTATGTTCTGAATCTACCAGCCTCCAAACTGCCATCATAAACAGGCTTAAACTTCCACAGTACCTTCCAACACACATCCTCAGAAATATATGGGAATTAGCATGTTGATTTGTGCTTGCCACTTGATGATCTTCTCATCACACAGTGTTGTACCACAATAAGACCAGCACAATTCTGCTTGCACCCATCTCAACCTTATCTACAGTTGAGGCCTCAGTAAAAGATTGGCTGAGCTCATGAAATTCTCCTGTTTGCACCCAAGCACTAAGCTGAGTTCAACCAGTATGACCATGCTTTCATTTCAAGCCCTTTATAAACATAGCACAAGTGATAACAAAAAACAAATATAGTCATGTGAATTTTGGAGGTAAGTAGTCTTAAGTTCAGAAGTACCAAAACTAAATTATATCGCTCCAAAACTTTGGGGTACAATAATTTCTATGGACACCATACCTCAAATGTGGCTTGGTAACTACTCCAATCATCTTTTTAACAGTCTGTGCTTCACAAACCCACAAACTTAAATCAACAGCAAGTGTTTTTCCTTTAAGACTGCTCAAGCTGACAGGTTGTCTCACAGGCTCGAGAATTTGCCAAAGATTAGTCACTCCCATTGTTACAGCTTCTTTGTTGTCAGTGTGAACGCTTAAGCTGTAAAGACTAAGCAAAATAAAATATTTTCAGAGCATAATGTGAAATATGACATATCAGACATTATCAGTTTTGCTTTTATAAGCCAAGAACATTTGCAATCATGCGTTCCAAATATGCAGTGATTCCATTTCACAAGTGGTTTATCACTAAATACCATCTTTGGATTGTACATTTTAATTGCTAATAGCCTGAACATAAATAAAAATCAGCTAAAAAAACCGTAACATGCTTCCAAGTCTCATATGTCCCTTACATAGCTAGAAACCAAGACTTATTTGAAAAGAAAACAAAATCCACACCCCTCAAGGCCATTATTTTCTGATTTGAGGCTGTAGGATTCACATTAAAAAGTTCATATTATAGTAGCTTACATATAAAAGTAGATTGAGGAATATTTACAATGACAAAAATCAAACTCTCCTTGCTAGTCCAAGATCATATTACAAGGGTTAATGGCCAAGGTTGTGGCTTAGGAAGTTAAACATTAGGAAATAATGACAGTGGGTACTTTAGCACTGGTCGCCCAGAGGCTGCAGAATCTTCCTTCTCCATTTCCAACATTTGGACAGCACACTATCTTAGTGGCTTTATCTAATATCGGTGTAACTTCCCTCTCTATAAGGAAAATGTCCTCCAGAATTCCCTTTCAACAAATATTTCAGCAATTGTAACAGCATGATTCCAGAAATGTGCGAATGTGCCTGTTCTTACTATTTTTAATTGCAGTATTGTGTGACCGGCATTAAGATACTTAAAATGAATGCTAGCTCATAACATACACCCATTAGGTAGAATATCTCTTTGTCTCTTCTTTAAGTTTACTCAAGCAGCTCTGTTCTCACACTACCTCATAGCTGGATTTCCTTTTCTTCACAGTCCTTTTATTGTTCTGGTTTTCATACCTTGCCACTTCTATATAAACACCCCTAACCCATGCATTGCTTTTCCCTCACAATACCAATTTATATCTACATTGCCTTGCTTTGAAGTCATGACTAGGTGAACACCAAGATCTGCTTAGGACACATGAGTAGCTATGCCACCTTGCGGCCTCTTGTGAACCTGGCCACGTTAAATTCATGCATCTTCCGCATTCAACTCCTTCACAGTTAGTCAGAATAGCAAGCAGTCTGTCTTTGTACCGTGCTTTTTTAGTACTCTAGAACTGTTTTAAAGCAAGGTTGCTAATCAATAACGTACCATTTCTGCTGCTTGCAGGCATTCCAGGTTGTTTTTAAATCGCATTTGAGGAAACATCTACTTTCAACAGAAATCATGTTTCTGTAATCCGCTTCTTCAGTCATGCAACCTGGTTTCAGTTTTATGCTCTCAGGGCATTATGTAGTAAAATAGGGATTTTGTTGTTGTTATGCCTCAAGCACATAAGTTAAAATTATAAATAAAGCATGCAAATACATGGCATGTTGCATGGCACGTAATCAACAGGAAAGACAACTATACTACAAATACTTAATGTTTCAGAAGATTAACAGTTATATAAAAGAAAAAGTTTTAAAAAGCTGAGAACTAAAAACAAAACAAAAATCCAACCAGATAACTTTTTCCCTATTTTGTTTCCAACAAAATCCTGTTCTGTCCTCAGTAACATGTCTTTACCCTCATTCAAAATATACTTAGGTTTGAGTTATGAAAATCTCTCAGACCTACGACACATACAGTTTCTACTTTCTGAGGGTATTCTGTAAAATATTTACATCTGGATCCTGCATACAGACAGACTTACTACTCCTAATAGGAGTGATCTGTCTACTCAGAGTTTGAAGTTCATTCACCACAGGTTTCCAGTCTTCTTAGAGAGAAACTTCCAACGGAGGGAGATCAAACCTCCTTCTTTCCCCACATACTTACAAATCACTGGAGATAAAGTTCCTAAGACTTTTCCCCCCAAGAAGTCGCATGAAAGCGGAGCCCCGAGACGCACATGCGCCTTCAGTTCAAACATAAAATTCCCGCCTCGATACGAACTCGGGATCTTAAAGCAGCGCCTGAAAGAAGACAAGCGTTCCCTGACTGCCTGCTCGCAACGGTGAGACCTCTCCAGAGGTCTCCCTGCCCGATAACAAGATGCACAAAATGACGGCACACCTACAAACCTAACGCCCCAGCCTCACACTGACCGCAAGGGACCCGCTGCCCCTTCCCACCAGAGCCTCCACAGAGGCTCATCTCTTCCTCAGCCGCCTGCCACACAGCAGAGCGAAACACAGCCAAACTTCAGTCAGGAATTATAACAAATTTACCTCCCCAGCTCGGACCACCGAGGTCCCCCAGCACCACCCGCTCTCCCTCACGGCAGCTCCTCAGCCCTAATGGCCGCCCCCGCCCCAAGGGCAGCTCCGCCCTCGCGAAAATGGCGGGCGCCGAGAAACGGCCCCCTCAGGGAGGCGACCGCGAGAGTGCGCAGGCGCCGCGCCCGTGGCGGCTCTTCCGTCGTACGCAGCTGGCCGTTCCGCGCTGTGCCGGGCTCGGAATCGTCGCGAGAGTGCGGCTTTCAGCCGTTATAACGGCCCCGCCGCTCGGCGGTGGGATCGAGGAGAGGTAGGATGAGGAATGGGTCGTCTTTATGGGGCCGGCAGTACTGTACTGTCAGCAGAGTAGGGCCGGGCCCTTGCTGAGCTTGCCCGGGGTGGGTAGCTTGGGGTGTTTTTTTTTCGTGTGCCCAAGGGTGGGTTTTTGGTTTCTGACTTGTCCCTGTGGCGGCCGAGCTGGGTTAAATTGCCCCCTGGTGCCTGCCTGCTGCTCAGGGGTAGCGCTTGGGGTTTGCCCTGAGGCATCCGGCATTATAAAGGCAGGGAGAGAGGCAGGTACTGATCAGGGAGCGCCTTCCTCCTCATCCTTCCCCCCCCCCCCCATCCTTCCCCTCCCCTCTTTTTTTCTCCTTCTCTTCCCAGCTGTGGCAGAAACGAAACTAATGTCAAGTTTATCTCCTCTGGTGCATCCACCGACATAAGCATTGCCACGGGGGGGGGGGTGACTGCATCCTTTCAGGTCGTCCAGGGCAAATTATGGGACAAACAAGGAGTATCTGTGGTGTTGGAAGTGTGAGCAGAGGGATTTTGATTCCCGTAGGTGAGGCAGAGTTGCCGTTGCTTGCTGCTTCTCCAGCAGGTGCTTGCTAAGTGTCTGCTTGGGGTGGTGCAGGCTTTGTGTGCCCGATGACATGAGCGGCTGGCTCACCAGAGGGGTGTGTTAAAAGATCTCGTACCTTTTTTTTTTTTTTTTTCAAAAAAGGCTTTTTTAGCTGTGTATGTTTCTTTACTTTATTGTTAGAATCTACCAGAATTAACATGTAGTTCATTTATCAGTATCTTTGTGTCTGTTTAAACAAATGCAGTGTGGTATACTGTGGTTCCCCCTGCCCAAAACAAAGGCATGCACGATCTATTAAAAATTAGATTTATCAGCAGATCACAATTCTTTTCTTCCATTCCTCCTGCCTTACCTTTACATGTTACACTCTTTAACACTGTAGGTCTGCTCCTGTGTCTTTTGTCAACCTCTTTTGCAACTGGATGAAAGGCAATCCAAGATTGTAGCTGGTCTGGTTGCAGAGTGGTTAAAGTGAATGTTTTCAGTGGCAATGTGGTCACATGGTCTAAAATTTTGGGTAGACCTGGGTGGTGCCAGGAGTTGGACTCAATGGTCCTTATGGGTCCCTTCCAGCTCAGGATATTCTATGATTCTAAATGTTTCCTACCTTAGATGATACCAGGCTGACACCAAGTTGCTGGAAAGCCACCGTGAGGTGGTTTTGGTGGTGGTGGGCTGGGTATTGTCTGCCCTGGATGATACCAGCTGTGACCATCTAGGCAGGGAGGAAGGAAGAAAGGAGGAAGAAAAATTTAGAACTGTATTGCAAGGGAAACTGGAAATAGGATGCACTGGGTTTGGTTGGTTGGTGCATTAGTGGCTGGCAGCACATATTGCCTCTGGTGCATGCTGCCTGTCTTCCTGTACTTTGATGTTAGTGATGTAAATAGTTTTCTATTATAACGTGTAATAGTCCTAATAGTTTTCTACAGTATCATGTGACACATCTTGGAACGGTGGTTTCCTTTCACTTTCTCATTATGTGCATGAAAATTGTTTGTCATTATTTGTAGTGATCTTGCGATGTTTTTATAATTGGGTCTGTCTTGCCCTTATTCATTTACAGTTAGTAGCTGTGGGTTTTACTAACTGTGCTCTTACATTCCATGCTAGTACAGATTGCTTTTTGAGCACTTTTATATTGTCTTTCTGAATGACAGCCCAGTTCTCACATTATTGATGTTCCTGACTTTGTCATTGCAAGTTTCCATTAACATAATCATACTTCATATTGCAACAGAACTGTAAATTTACACTTCATTTTAAAAATGTCTAGTTCTTTAGGCAAACTTCTGTTAACATTTGTCAATAATATTCATTGTTGACTTCCCATTAGCCTATTGCATACATTAAAATACTTGTACTAATCTTTATTTTTGCCACTTTAATAGTTTCCAGTATGATACTAGCACATTTTAATGACAGGTCACATCTGCAGCTTTTCCTTTGCTTTCAGGGATTCCCAAGCTGTTGTTAAAATCATGATAAGCAATGCTAAGACACTGCAGTTAACTATTTTTTTTTAATTAAAAAGTTAATGAAGACAATCAATGTGTCATGGTACAAGTGATTAATGTAAAAAAAAAGGAATTTATTTTTGTCAAAAACACCAAGATGGTCTAAAAGTAAATCTCGAGTGTAGTATATGTCATTTTCATTGTTTTTTGCTTGCTTGCTTGCTTGTGTGTGGGTTTTGTGTGTGTTTGTCTAATTATTTGTTCCTTTAGCTTTTCAAGCATAGTTTCTCGTGAGGTCTGATTAGTGGACTCCTTGTTGATGAGGTCAATTTCTTCTGCCTTCCTACATTTTTATATGCACTGCAGATGTTACGTATGCTGGTACTTGTGATAACAATTTCAGAGGCAGTTTCAATCAAGTTTAAGTTTCTGTTAAATTTTGTCTTAATTACTAATTCTTCAAGAGTTCTGGAGTGCAAACTGTTCTTCTTTTCATGTCATTATGCTTAGATTACATGAGTGAGTTTTCTTCTAGGTTATTTTGTTTTCCATTCTCATAGTCTCTTTTCCTTAGATGTGCAAATGATACAGCAATGGAATTCATAGCCCTGTTCTCTAGTTAATATTAATTATAGCATTTAAGTCTTGTGTTTTCCCTTCTTTGTAGAGTGAGACTTCAGCAGAACAGCAAATTGAACAAATGCCTACCTTCATGTTTGGGTGATGGATAAATTCCAAGAGCATATAAGCAACTCTTTCCTGATCCAAGTAATAGGACATGGTTATATAGGAAACTCAAAGTAGCACAGTAAAAGGTATGTAACTGAATGATGAAGTGTATTTGCTTGCTTGTTTTTAGGTGTATAATCTTAAACTACATAACATAAAATAGAAATTGCACATTCCCTGTAAATATTTAATTAACATAATAATAGTCCAGAGCTTAACCTGACATCCCTGATATTATTGCAAGAAGATAAGACAGGAAGCTTATTGCATGTCTGTCTTTGCTTTGAAGTTCATCTGTTGCACTTGAGGGAAAGGGATGTATACTATTTCTTACCATTTGTGTGCTTTGTCTAAAACAACTAAGGAGATAATCAAGTTTATAAAACCTAAAGAATACCCAGAATAGAAGTTCAGTGGTCTTTAGTGATGTAACAAATTTTAATGTCTGTGGTGTTTGATATAATAAATGCTACTTATTGTCTCTGATGCTTTATGGTATGAACTTTTCAAACTTTTTTTTCTGTTGAAATCAGGCTAGAGTTTGACCAGAGCAGTAAGCTGGCACAAGTAAAAGAAGCTGCTCAAAGAAGCACTCTATCTCCACGTTGACCCAAACATACAAATTTGTATGGTGAAATGGTTGGGAAACTTTTTTTTTTAAAAAAAAAAAAAAAACAGTTTTTTTTCCTGCATCAATTTTCAGTGCCTTCAGTCAGTTTATTGTTCTGCTTCGTAAAGAGTTGCTTGAACTCAGAGAGGTGAGACAGAAACAGAGGAGGTAGATGAGAGGGCTGGCTGGACTTAGTTTATCCACAGATGACTTGACTCTGCGTAACCTGAAAATTGCCATCCCGCTACTGGCTGAGTGCCAGTGAAGGTGACAGCCAGTCATCAGGTGTTCCAGGAATTCAGGCTGGTCTCTTACCCAGTCCTGCAACTGATATGGTCTGGAGCATCCTGGGGAGAGGACTGGAAGAAGAGACTCTGGGATCAAGAGCCCAGGCAAGCCTCGAAAAGGAGCCATGGAGAAGCTCTGGGCATGCCTGAGGGCTTTGACTGAGCAGGGGTTCCCTGGGACCATGCACTGCATGGCTGGAACCACTGTGCCTGCCCACCTAACTTTCTCGGGAACCTTGTCTCCCTTGCAGGATGTGGGAGGTCACATTAAGAACTGCTGGGCTGACCCACCAGGCTTCTTTCTTGTTTCATATCATCTGTCAAGTAGGACAGGGAAACTCACTCATTAACTTCATATATAACTGTGACAATAAGTGATTTGGTACCCCATTTTTTTTTTCATTTTTAATGAATTCACCCTATTCTTAGGCCATTCAGTGATTTTTTTTCTATAGTGGAGGATATTAATTGCATTGAATGCCTCTGAATTCTGCATGGTGAGGTTTGTGTAAGTTGGCTGCCATTTTTTTTGCTGGAAGGAAGCAACATTGCCTGAGCAAGAGAACATGCTCAACTGTGGAAACATTTTCATATCCAAAAATTATGTAGTAGTTACCTGTTTGAGCATTATCTGAACACTTATCAGTAGGTGACCTAACTCTGCTAGCATATAAAAAGATTGTGCATTGTCTTTGTATGAACAGGACCTTGTTTCTGCTGTGTACAAAAGCAATGTGGTCTTCGATGTTTTGTGTAGTACTTTGGGACTCTAGGTATAAAGAGTGCACTTTAGGGGGGAATAAGAATGGCACCCTAATGATACTGTTGTGGAAAATGTGAAATTTTGACTATCCTACACCCCTGTTCTTTTTGTTATAAGCAACTTTAGTAGACTTTGTTAGTTTTGCAGGATTTATTTCTTATTAGTCATATTAGTGAGGTGGGTAATTTATCTCTTTGTAGAGGAAGCATTTATATGTGTATATGTATAGGTATGTTTTCTATATAGATGTAGCGGGTTTATGTGGCAAGGTTTTGGTAGCAGGGGGCCATAGGGGTGGCTTCTGTGAGAAGGATCTAGAAGCTGCCCCATGTTAGGTAAGGGCCCCTCTGCTGACCAGAGCTGAGCCAATAAGTGATGTTGTTTTGCACCTCTGTGAGAGCATATTTAAGACAGGGAAAAAAAATGCTGCACCTCAAAGCAGCTGGGAGAGTGAGAGGAGTGAGGAACAGCCTTGCAGGCACCAAGGTCAGTGCAGAAGGAGGGCAGTAGGTGCTCCAGGTGCTGGAGCAGAAGTCCCCTGCGGCCTGTGGTGAGGACCATGGTGAGCAGGCTGTCCCCCTGCAGCCCATAGCAGGGTTCCACGCTGCAGCCCATGGAGGAGACCACGGTGGAGCAGGTGGACCTGCACCAATGGAGACTGCGGCCTGTGGAAGATCCCTGCCAGAGCAGATTCTGGGCCGGATCTGTAGGTCGTGGAGAGGAGACCACACAGGAGCAGGTGACCTGGCAGGAGCTGCTGCCCCTGGGGGACCCAGGTTGGAGCAGTTTGCTCCCGAGGGATGGACCCTGTGGTATGGACCCATATCTGGAGCAGTTCTTGAAGAGCTGCTGCCTGTGGGAAGCCCATGCCGGATGAGTTTGGCAAGGACTGCATCCCATGGGAGGGACCCCACAGCACAGGATACAAGAGTGACTGAGAAGGAGCGGCAGAGAAGAAGCGCTATAGACTGACCATAACTCCCATTCCCCCGTTCCCCTGCGTCACTTGAGGGGAGGAGGTGGAAGAGGGTGGATGGGGGTGAAGGTGCTTTTAGTTTCTTTCCTTTGTTTCTCACTTCTCTAACTTGTTAGTAATAGGCAAAAATCTTACTGTCTCCCTATGCTGAGTCTGTTTTGCACATCACGATAATTACTGCGCGATCTCCTTGTCCTTATCTCAACCCTTGAGCCCTTTTCATCGTATTTTCTCCGTGTTCCTCTTTGAGGAGGGGGAGTGAGAGAGCGGTTGTGGTGGAACTTGGCCGCCCACCCGAGTAAAACCACCACAATAGAGAATTGTTGTCCTTCATTAGTAAAATGACAGCATTTTGTTTACTGTGGTCATGTAACATTGCCTAACAAAAGCAGGTTGGCTGTTTGCAGAAGCAGGAAGGGAGTAGCACTATGAATCTAAATTTTCCTTTATTTGACTTTATGTATTCCACATATTCATTGTCTAGGCATTTCTCAACCACGTATAATTAATATATTTTCTTTTTGGCTGTGCAAATCATTTTATTCAAAACTGTGTTGATCGTACTACAACATTTGCAATGACCTTAGAATTTCTTGTATCAAATTAACTAAGTGCAGTCTGTGTTATCTGTAGGTATGTTTTCATATAATGGGTTGTAAGTTTCAGTCTCATTTCAGTACTACCTATTTGTAACTCACAGATTGTAAGTTGCAGTATTAAATTCAGTGCTACATATTTGTTTTGATACATCCTCACTATAATTACTCACTATATTTTGATACATCCTCACTGTAATTGCATTGATGTTTTTTCAGTACTCATGGGTAAGAGAAAGGAAGAAAGTGTTTCAAAGCCTAGATCCCACAAAAGACAGAAGCAAGAATTCACAGATGAGCACAGTGATGAGTCGAATGATGAAGAAAACTCACTGTTCTCATTTGATAGTAATTTCTCTTCTGTGTCGGTAAGTTGCTTTAAAAAAATTCCAAAACTAAGAAAATTGATGTATAAAATTCTCTATCTTTGGTTGATGTTGAAATAAGTCTTGTGTGTAGGCTTCAATTGAACCTATCTAAAAGAAAATAGAGGTAATGGCTGTAATGAGAACTTCTGAATGAGTTCGTTCTTACCATATTTTTTGTGGATCATGTAGTTATGACAGTTGATCATAAAATAATAGTATTCTGGTTTTATGGAATGAATGCCACTGAAGTTGACATCTAAGTAAAGTTGAAAGATTCTGTTTAATAGAAGTATGGCGTATTTGGTTTAGGGCTGTAGGAAAAGCAGAAAAAAATACTTAGAAAAACAAATGATTTACTAAAAGAAGCACTAGATGCTTTCTTTTGTATAGCTGACACTTTGAAATGACAATTAAAATGTTTGAAATGCTTGTTTTGGAAGTGAAACTTGAAAATGGGAATACTTTTTTTCTGTTTTTCTGTAATAGTTAAATTATAATTTGATGTTGGACTCTTAAAAATAATTTTTAGCACACAAATACAGTGTTGTATGTTATATGACACTGGGGTTGGTTTATGATCCACGGAGCTGTAACTCCTCACTTAATTTTCCTGAACATTTCTGTGTCACTAGATTTATTTTTCCTGAAAACTTTGCTTGCTTAGAAAACATTGCTTTTCTGAAACATTGAAGATAAAATTACCTGTCAAAATAGTATGAGTTGAACATTGGGGTGTCCCTTTCATTTCTAGTTTCATTTCTTCCTTCCTAACTTAATTCTATTTCCCTTTTTCAAAGTTGTGCTAAGATTTCCCAGCGTTGTTTAAATAACAAAATCTTTCTATGATGCTCTTTACTTACTGCTCTAATAACTGTATTATGATCTTGATCTTTTATATTAATTGGAAGTTATTTATGGCAAGAACTGAAATTTGCCATTGGTAAGAGTTAAGTTTTGGTAACCGTTTTGATCTTAATTTATGTAATAAGCAATTTTCACAATATCATGAAACCCTTCCGATGTTCTTGTGGTTTGTTAACATTGATTGTTTTTATCATAGTCATTTGAATTCTCATTAAATTTAAAATAGATGAAATGTATTTAATTAAAATGCACACATAACATAATATCTGTTTAGACTGTAGGAGAAGTTGGGATAATTGAAAGTATCCAGCTGAAGAACTTTATGTGCCATTCCATGTTGGGACCTTTTCAGTTTGGATCAAATCTCAATTTTGTTGTTGGAAACAATGGAAGTAAGTATTGATTGTAACATTTCTATGCCAAAAGACTGCTTTTGTTAGTAATATAAAACATCTAATTTTGATTTGGAGAAAAAAAAAGATACATAGATGAGCTAGCAACTCTAAGAACATAGGTTGGTTCAGTTTTATACTCAGGAATCCCATGGGTCTGTAGTCCAGAGCTGATGAAAAAGTAAAGTTTTAAATTCAGAGGTTTGCAAATGGTAATATGAGTGCAAAACATTTCATTATATAAATTTATGATTAATTCAAACATAAGCTTCATGTACTCATCTGTTCATTTTAGAATACATTGTAATTGTCCAGGTTTATGTCAAGTAGAAGCTGTTGTAGAAGATGTGATTCCTTTTGCAACTTCTTTTGGAGGGAACATTTCAAAAATTAAATGTAAATGTTTAAATAGAGCTTAAAACCTTTCAGTTAACTGGATGATAATATGTATTTGATTTCTTCTCTCGTATAAATGTTTTCTGCATGCTTGTAAGGAAGGGAGTTTCCTTTCCTCCTGAGGTAGGACATCTTGTTGAATGCATATTGCTGAAGAATAGTAATAGAAGTTTGGCTCAGAATGATTTTTTGGGAGGGACACCTTAGGAATGGATGTGTTTTTTGTTTTTGTTTTTTTTGGTAATTGTTTATTCCTACAGCTATGACTATTTTATGTATCTGAAAGAAATTGGCATTTAAGTGCTTGAATACATAAGCAGTCAAGCAAAAATCTATAATGTGAATTGGGTAAAAAGTCACAAGAACTTAAAAAAAATAAAGTAAAATAAAAACTTTAATGCTTCTATTACAGGTGGAAAGAGTTCTGTGTTAACTGCTCTTATTGTTGGACTTGGTGGAAAAGCCACTGCTACTAATAGAGGTTCCTCATTAAAAATGTTCGTAAAAACCGGAGCAACGTAAGTAAAACTTTTTCGTTTTAAGATGGGATATGTGGATTAGTGATTCTGATTGTCGTTAGCTGATCAGCCTTTTGTTAACTTCATTTTCTCTGTTTTCCCACTGGGTTTAACTCACAAGGGAAAAAAAAAACAAAGCACAACACTGCCATATTAAAAATAAATAAATAGAAATTTACCAGTAGAATGGCACTAGCTCTGAACTAGCTAAGGCATAGCAAAATGTGCTGCTCATGGCCTAGTTCTTGTATATTGCTTTCATGACATACTTGAATATCCTACAGAAGGATTTGAGTTCTTTTTTTTAAAAACAAAACCATAGGAAATGAGTTAACCTCACTACTCACAGAATAGTGATAAGTATTCTGTCTTGTGATGTGTGAGTGCAAGGACTTTGCCATGCAGGTGCATTATTTAATGTGAAGGAAGTGAATTTGTGTCTGCAGCAAGAGTGGGGTTAGTATGTTTAGGGGAACCAAAAAAAGATGGGAGGAGGTTTAAAAGCTTACATTTACACTGTGCTGTAACTCCAGGCTTTTCCTTTCGGAGGTGCCTGCTACTACAAATTTTTGCAGTATGTGCCTTATACATAATATTTCATGATTCACCTAAGAAGCAGAAAATCTGAATTCAGAATCAAAACCACATCGCTTCTTTCCTAGAAGAATGCTTTAAGCAGTGAATTATAGGTTAATTTTGTTTGGCATGGCTTAAAGAAGCCAAACAGCTTTTTACCCCAGAAACCAGTCTGGGGACAGTAGAACAACCGAAAAGGAACTTGATTCTGCAACTTAAACATGAAGGCAGTCAGATGGGAAGGAAAGGTGGGGGAATCTGCTTTCCAACTATATGCTTTTGACTCGTAACTTACTTGAAGGTACAAAAGGACAGTGTGTAGCAATGTTTCTGGCTACATGTCAGTTTTGGCTCAAACAGCACCAGTATATTTTATTCTTATTTGTACTGTGACTGACTTTCAGTTATGACCTACACAAGACATGACAATTTTTGTGGAAAATTAGAATGTTCTGATTATTTTTTTTTTCGATTTGGAACTAATTTCAGTTGCCTATGGTGGTTTGTGTTTTTTGTTTGTTTGTTTTTTTAAAGCTCTGCAGATATCTCAATAACATTGCGAAACCAAGGTAGAGATGCATTTAAACCAGAAGTGTATGGTGACTCTATTATTGTGAATCAGCACATTAATCTGGATGGAAGCAGAAGTTACAGACTGAAAAGCAAATCTGGTTGGTGGTAGTCTTTAAAGCTCTTTAAATATTCTCTTTGCCTTAAATGCCTTGTTATTAATGACAGATTGTGTCTTATAAGGTCATCAGTTTTGCATTTACCTTAACATCTTAGACATTTGTATGCTAGAATGTAAAAAGCAGTTGTGTTAGGTTCTGCGTGATGTGAGGTCATACGGTATTAAGTCTTATGTAGGGTTTGGTTGTTGTTGTTGTTGAATTATCTGATTTACCTAAATTCTGTCATAGAGGAATTGAAGCAAGGAGTGGCTTTAACTAGAAGTACAAATTTCTGTGCAAATGCAAATATCATATTGGAAAGATTAAATATATGTATATATCTTGATTAGGAATAAAGCAGTGATACAAAAAATACTAATCTCATTTATCTTCAATAAGAAGCACTAGATTGAACAAAAGATTGGAAGGTTGCATGTCTCTTTTCTTTGGACCAATTGTTATTCTCTCTCAGGGACCATAGTTTCTTCGAAGAAAGAGGAACTCTTAGGAATACTGGATCATTTTAACATACAGGTAATTGATGCAGGTTTAAATTCTGTGTAATTTAAGGCGTACTATATTAGTACATATGTTTTATAATTCTTTAAATAAATGCAATGCTTCTCACTTTGTGAAATGAGAGAATTTCACCTTTTGCATGTTCTTTCATCATCACTTCCAAAGGCAAAAGAAAATTTGAAATTTTATGAACCTCATATAGTGCAGAATAAGACTATCCCAGACAAGTAAATGTTTGGTGTAATCTGCAAACTTTGAGTTATGTATCGTATTAATAAAAGTCTTAGCTTAGGTAGGTTTCTTTCATACCTGGAGCCTATTATTTATTTATTGTTCCCCTAATTGTGATTTTCAACTTTTGCTGTGCAGCAACGTGGTGGATTTTTATTTCTTATTCTTTTGCTGCCTAAGTGACTAAGGAAAGATTAGGTGGTGTATATCAAGTATAAAATATTCAAAATACTCAGCCTGTCAAATAATATAAGCTTCACTTACTATGTATTGATTTTATGTTGTGGGAACTTCTGTAAGAATATATTGGACAGTTCATTGAGTTGAATGATGTACTTTGGGGAATTAAATAAAGATGAATTAAATGGCATTGGATGAAATTCCCAATGTTAATCTTGTTAAATAAACAGATAAAACAAGTACTTTCCAGAAGACACTTTTCTTCCTGAAAATAGTTCCTTAAAAGTCATTTTTGTGATTCAAAGTTGTGTTTGGAGTGTGGGTTGTTTTTTCTGTGTGTGTGAGCATGGTTCCCATCCCAACCCTAATCGCAGTTACATGATGTCTCTTTTCTCTGAAATAAAAATAAAGTAGTGCATTTAATGTTGCAGGTAGATAATCCCGTTTCTGTTTTAACTCAAGAGATGAGTAAGCACTTCTTACAGTCTAAAAATGAAGGTGACAAGTATAAGGTAAGAAAAATCTTTTAATATGTTGACTAAAGGTAACTTTTAGTCAGTTTAGTTCAAGTAATTAAAAAATGCACTGCAGGAAAATAAAAATATTTGACACAAAAAATACAGGTTTGAAAATTTTAGAGGTGTCATTTGGGGAAAAATTAATTTTCAGAATTCTTGATTTTAATTATCTGATTGTAGCAGTCATCCACTTGCAGAAACAGTTTTCTGAAGTTTCTTTTCTCTAAAAGCATTGATCAAATTATTTAATTTTTTAGGATGCTGCTGAGTTGCTTCATGATTCAAAAATACCTCACCAGTTATTTTGCTTAATGTATCCGTTATTGTACATAGTTGGGTTGAGTGGTCTTTCTATGGTAATTACATAAAGTTCACTTAGGTAAGCTACTAAATTTGACATCTGCATATTTTTATTCTCTAATAGTTTTTTATGAAGGCAACTCAGCTGGAGCAAATGAAAGAAGATTATTCATATATTATGAAAACTAAAGAAAATACAAGTCTTCAGATAGAACAAGGAGAAGAGGTATGTTAAAGTCACAGTAATTATTAACACAGGCTTGAGCACTGAAATAACTAATAGTTAAAACTATGTAGTTTTGACTTGTTGTTACTGATGTTAAACTTTCAAAAAAATCTTTCCAACATTTCATGTTGCATGATAGCTTTATGCTTCTACAATTGAACTTTTTTTTAAAGCGTCTTCAGGAGCTTAAGCTGCTTTATAAAGAAAAAAAGGAACGTTACAGAAGCATTGGGTTTGTGAATGAAATGCGAAATCATCTTGAAGAGTTGAAACATAAAATGGCATGGGCTGTGGTAAGTTCCTTGTTCTAATGTTTCCTTATATAAAACCAACTTTAAATTATTCCTAAACTGCTGCAGACATTCTGATATGTGCTAATATTTAGGTGGGTGAGATGGAAAGAGAAATACAGCCAATCAGAGAAGGCATCAGAGCTGAAGAAGTAAATACAGAAAAATTTGATCAGAAGCTAGCGGAATGCCAGGTACATATAAAGTTTAAACCATATTTCAGTTTTTGGGTTTGGTTTCTTGGCTCAAGAATAGAAACAATATTGAAAACTATGCTTCTCCTTTAGCTTGTAAACTGACTTTCTAGGCTTTTTTCGAGGCTCTGTAACCATATAGATACTAGTGGTTACCATCTGCAAATGTTTACTTAACAGTAACATTTGCATTCCACATCCAATTGGAGAAAAATACTAGGACACTTTGTTTCCTGCTGTTTATTAGAGGTTTATGTGAGTGGTTTTCATGCTCATACTTTAGATTTAGGTAGTAATTACACTTCTTTTACTGTGAATTTTGGATGGCTACCATTGCTTATCACAGTGAATGTCAACTTAAATTGTTTCATTGTTGAGAGTACTTCTTCAGTGCCTATTTCTTTTAACAGTAGAGTATCTTTCAGAGATCTGTCATGTTAGGTTTCCTTGGTTTTCAGTGCACTGAAGATGAATGTCTGATTCCAGGAGACATCTGGAAATGAAACAGACTCTTTGGATGGTACTTAAAACGTCTGGAGGTAGCAGGAAAGAATAATACTGCAAAGCATTCAGAGTTGCAATGACACGTATCATTTGCAGGGAAATACTAGGCACTGTTATTTTAAACTTTTCAGTCTTTTGAAATTCCTCCAAATTTTCTGAATTGGCACTTTTTTTTTTTTTAATATGGAAAAAACCCTAAAAGTATATTTTGTTTTAAAATCTAAGTATTTTTTACTGTATGGCCAAACATGTCTGAGTAATATTGAAGAAACATTGTCCAGATACTAGTCTCACATCTTTTCACTTGGCCTATTGTAGTTAGAGTCCAGTGTTTTAAGTAAAGCATGAGTAAGAAAAAAAAAGATTTGATAGTTTCCTGTGTGTGTTCCTATGTTAATTTTCCTCTTTACATATTGTGAATGACTTGTGAGATGTGTCAGCAGATGGATTCTTTTAGGTCATACTTCTATAGCATGAAGAGGTTTTGAAGAAAACTTTGTTTCATTACTACTTGTGCATCATTTTCTTTTTGTCCTAAAGGTTAAAATAAATGAAGCAGAAGAAAAGTACAAAACAATACAAGAGAAATTAGTAACAATAAGTGAAGAAGCAGAAACCCTGCATCCTCAGTGTATTGTATTAAAAGCTGATGTGCAGGCAAGAAGAAAAGCAGTTAACGAAGTTGAGGTAGGCAAAGCAACTTCCAAAGTTATATCATACTGATTTAAAGCCTTAATTCTGTTCCTGCTCTACCCATATGTGCTTCTCTATGTCTAAGCTTCCTGAATGTGTAGTATAGCTCAGTGAAGTTCAAAAAGGTGATTGCAAGTAGCTTTTTGTCAGGGTCATAGAATATAAAGATAGAAAAATATAGAAATATATATAAAAGATATAAATCTTCACACAGGTGTTAAGCAATGGACAGCTTCAGTCAGCATAAACGTGATTTGAGAGTGTGAAAAGGAAGGTATAACAGTTAATTTGATTTTATTATTATTATTATTATTGGAAGTATTAGTAATTGTTTGTTGTTTAGATGCAATTCAGTGTTTACTTTCTCAAAACTGTATTTCTGTCTTGAAATGATTCTTGTTTTTGCTAAGCTAATATATCCTGTTTCCTTCACAGGTACTTTATAACCGTGTCAAAACTGAGTTGAAACGTCTGGGAAAAGATGATGAACAGCTGCGTAACCGAATTGAAGAAATGAAAAACAGGTAAATACAGATATAGTGATTATGGTGTATATTTATTGTATAGATATGTACAGAGTGAGCTCTTCTGATTAATGAGAAAATCTGTAGTAACAGAAAACAGTTGTTTAATCTTTAGAAGGGTCTAGTTAAACATTTAAATGTCTCTGGCCTCCTTCTTTGTATACCAAGATTTTGACTGGAAGGTCATGAGGCAATTGGGCAGAAAAAGCTCTTCTTTTTCCTTGGTGACAGTATACGTTTTTCTAGCTTACACAGTGTTGCAAAACAAGTACTCTTTAAAACAATTATTATAGGAATGTAATGGGAAAATTGTGTGATTGCAAATTTAAAATTAAAAAAATCACTATCTGATTTGTAGATCTTGTGAATGCTCTGAATCTTAAATACAAGTTTTTTGCTTCATAGATCTATATGACTTACTAAAAGTTTGTAAGTACATATCAAAAGTAATATTTTGTTAAAACTTTTTATCATTTTAACTAAAATTAAGTATACCCTGCAAATTATCATGCAGTTTTTAAAATGTTGAAGTGTGATCTCTTCTAGTGCTAATAGGATTTCAGCTCCTGAAAAGTTGGAAAAACAAAGGAAAATTGCACAGTTAAAGGAAAGGTTACAGGCATTTCACCATGAAGAAGTGATGATTGGCCAACAGATGGATCAGTTTCAGCAGGCTATTTATAAACATAAGGAAGAACATGATAAACTTAGGTAAGTTAGAGTTGTTATCTTTTACTTCAAATTATGAGAGATCTTCTCTTATATACCTGCATTTCCTTGCATTCCTTGAAGTATTAGGCTTCAGTTTCTATAATTGCTTTTGTTTGTTTGTTTCTCTTTCCTTCCTAGTTTATCTTAGGAATTGCTAAACTTTTCTCCGAGTATGACTAAATTCTGAAAATTTTAGAGAATTAACAAAACTGTTATGTTATTAAGGGTGCAAGGTAATACTAATTTAAAGCCTGGTTTAAATCCATGCTGCAATTTGATGTCCTTCTTTCTTCCCATCGTCTGACACTTATTCTCATATCATCACCCTATGGGAAGACTATGATTTGCATTATTTTCATGTCTTATATGCTAGTAAATCCTGGTATAATGTCATAATCTATAACATGATGTAACAAATTATATACTCTTTAAGATAATTATTGTATCTATAATTAAATGTAAATTTATAGAGACTTTAAACCACTTGCTTCAAATGTCTGTTTAGCTCATAAATGAACTAGAAAAACAAAGCATTCGTATGCTGTGATTTGGAAACCTGAACTTGAGCAGTGGTTACCGGAGGGGGTTATGGTTATTGTTGCCATTTATTGTTTAATGAGATTTGAGAATTGTTGCACATTATATATGATGTGTTATTCAAAACATCTTTTAGCAATTATCAAAGCCAATGTTTTGTTCTGTTGAAGACCTTTGTAGAAGAGGGTTAAATTGAAATATGAAAATAGATAGTCATATTGATCTTCTATTTTGTTGTCATTTTTTGTTTATAACATGTATTACTGTGTAAACAATGTAGGATACAAATTTATGGTTTGTTAGGTGTCTGTGTAGGACAAAATTAATCATAGAACATTGTCTTGCTGTTGTGCTTTTTGCTTCAGTTGTTTTTTTCACCAAGTAAAATTGTTTATCGATATGTATCTCTAGCATTCTGTACTGCTTGATATAATTTTGATGTTTTTACATCTGCTTTGGCATTTGTATCTGTGTTGTGTTCTTCTCTTTGTACCTTTCACCATGGTAATATCGTAAAACTATGTTGCGAAGAGGCATCTTGTGTTTTTTTTTTTTTAATTTTTTTTGTCTCATGTTTCTTAAAGCTCTAAAATAATTGTGGGTTTGTAGCTAGTTGTACTTTGATGTATTGAGGTCTTGCCATGCTATCCTATCGTATTAATACTTGAAAAATAAGATCACAATTATTTTTCTAAAATTAAGGCTTCATAAGCTGTTGCTACTGGAAAAAAATCTCTTCTTTTAGGAGAGAAGACGGTGATATGAAACGAGAATTGGATGCTAAGCAGAAACAGCTGAGAGAGCTGAGAGATAGTAAAACAAATACCTTTAAAAGATTTGGACAACATATACCATCATTTCTTGAAGCAGTTGAAACAGCCTATAGGCAAGGGCGCTTTAAACGCAAACCTGTTGGACCTTTAGGTAAGAATAACAGCTGAAAAATACATTTTTTGGAATATTTCTTTACAGATTTTCTTGAAGGGCTGCTGCTGCCAACAATGAACTTTTAAAACTATTTGTTATTCAAGGAATTCAAGATATATCTTTCATCTGTAATTCCTGGATTAATGTTTTTATTTTGGTAGACTGTCTTTTGCTTCTGTCCTTTTTATCATATTATCTGGGTAAAATCTGTTTTTCCTCATCTTGCAGCTGTTTTTATTAAGGTATTTTATGTAGTTACAATGTGAAATTTGCAATCCCTCCGATTCTTGCACAACCTCTTAACTTTGGCTTGGTTTCATGACTTGTTACTGATCTTGTTTTAATTCATCCCTTCAGGCTTTTCTCTATTTGTGGAAAAAAATGAGGTTGGGGGTTTAAAAGGTTCCCTTGTTTTTAAATTTGGATGGCATGAAAGGCTCACTTATATTCATGCTCACTTATATTCATGAAAGGGCGTCTGGCTAAACTGTGTGATACTAGCAGTGTTTCTAGGACTTCTGGGAAGAAGTTTGGAGACTTTGGGAGATTATGCTGTCATCTTAGAGCTGTTCCCTTCTGAGTCTGGGTAATTTTCTTCTGAAGACATCTTAAATCAAAAAATTGTTTGGCTGTCATGCCAACTCTCCAATTGTTTATTTCGTGAAGATATTGTAAAACCCATTTCAGAGTGGTGTTGCAGAGCAGGAGAGTTTTGAGTGGAATTATGACGTTTGAAGGGGCTTGTCAAGTATCATAAGTTGCGTAGCTGAGGACTTTGTTCTTAGTTTAGACAGACCGTGCTAACCGGAATTCCAGGGGAGAGTTGAGTCTGATTGTAAGGTCTTGATGCTGCTTGCTTGGTGAGGTGTGTTGCAGGAAGGTCTCTTCCCTCAAAATCTTTCTACTCACCAACAGAGGAATAATTTATGATGAGGATGAATTGGGTGTTTCAGTGATGTGTTGCAATGCAGTGAACATTTAAAAGCATAGAGCAAATAGTTATTAGAAAAGCAGTTTTACTAGTTCATAGGTCTGATAAAAATCAGGGAAATAGAGGAAAAAAATCCCATTTGGTGTACTAAACAACAAAAGCAACAAAAAAACCTGTCATAAAATCTCTTCAGTTTAATTATTGAAGAATTACAGTTGAAAGAGTCAGTTCTCTGTGTGGCTGTCAGTGTATCTTATCCACGGTGTAGGTACTTGGAAAACTAGGTATTTACTGCAGGGTGGGGATGTGTGAACACTACTACTGATGACAGGTGATACAATGGAAATCCTCTTGTTAACTTGTAGCATAGTTTTCCTGTGCCTTCACCCTTAGAGCAGTTAATAAGCAGTCTTTGCCTTGATACGCTCTTGCTCTGCTGCCATCAAATCAATATCTTAAGGGAGTTAGTGGCCTCTCAAAGAACTTCTTAAAAAACAACAACAAAAAAAAGTGTAGGCCTCTAGGAAGACAAATCATGTCTGTGGTGTCAGGGTAGCTTGTCTGTTGTGGAGCCATTTCTTTTTTAGTGAACTCTTCCTTCTTGTAATGGAGGTTTATTTCAGACTCTTTAAAAAGGAAAGAAAGAAAAGAAAACAAAAACACAGTGGTAAAAATGCATTATGTAAGTATATGTTACGGAACAAAGCTCCTGAAGGCTTGTCTTGTTTGTTTGTTTAGGTGCTTTCATTCATCCGAAAGATGCCGAACTCTCCTTGGCTGTTGAATCTTGTTTAAAGAGCTTACTTCAGGCATTTTGCTGTGATAATCACAGTGATGAACGAGCTCTTCAGCAACTGATGGCAAATCACTATCCACGTGGGTTAAGACCTTTGATAATTGTAAATAAATTCCAGGATAAAGTTCACAATGTTAGACACAGGTAAGTTATGTTTTGAATTTTGTTATATAGTTGCAGTGGTTTAAATGGTTATCAGTTCGAAAGAATTATACGTAATTTTAATTTAAAGAATTTCTTGTGAAATTTATGTATGTTGGGTGTTTTTTTTGTTTGTTTGTTTGTTTTTAGAGGAGTTCATCATCCAGAATTCCCATCAGTTCTCACAGCATTGGAAATAGATGATCCAGTGGTTGCCAATTGTTTGATCGATGCGAGGGGTATAGAAAAAATCCTGCTAATTAAAGTAAGGCTCTCCCCTCCCTACTGACCTTTAAAGAAAGGCATTCTCTCTTTATATAGTAGATATCCAGTTCAGTTCCTCCTCTGTTTTTTGTCTCAGACTGGTAGGTAGAGGTGTGGTGACTTTTTTTTGTGGTTTTGGTGTGTTTTTTTTTTTTTTCCATCCCCAGAAGCATAACTTACAGACACACTGAGATGAAGTCCGTGATGGCCTTACAGACAATAACTGCAACAATTATCTGAGTTACAATGCAGTCCGTACACGGATGCCTTTCCACTGAAGGGTTCCCCATAAAAGGCCCTCTTGACATTCAATAAACTGTCAGTATCCCACTTGGAACACCTTTTTTTTTTTATTTTTATCATGGGAGAGACAGAGTAAACTGACAACCCATCGTGGACCTTCTTTCTATATTTCTAGTTTTCCAGTGTAAACAGCCTGTGTGCCTCTGATCAGCTTCCTAATTGCTGGCTCTTTACTAATTTTTGGATTCAGTATGTGTCAGTTTTGTGTCATCCATGTGTTACCAAAACTTGCAACCAAACCCTGCCAGTTGTACCTAGCAAGTAGCAGGCTTGTGCTTGAGAGTTCCAAAGCTCCTTTTTGGACATTCACTCACCCACACCTACATGAAATTATCTGTTGTCTGACAGTGTTCACAGCCTAACTTATTCTTCACCTACCACAACAGCCAAAGCCACTTTAGTCTATGCACTGTTAAAACATTTGAGATGAGAGGGTGCAAAGAAACATGTTTATGGTTAAAGACTGGTTTAAGAAAAAAAAGTTAGTTATGCAGAAAGACTTTTTTTTTTGAGGTAACTTGCAACTAGCGTTGTGTTAAGATTTTGTAATTTTGATAATGTTTTTTGATCACTATAAAAGCACATTAATGAACTGTTTCCTGCTATTGCATGGTTTGTTTTTCTTTTTTTACATTAAAGAAAATGTGTATTTTAATCATTTTTATTTTTCTACTATTGAAGATACAAACTCCAGCAGATAAGATTAAAATAAGATGTACGGTTGTTTTTATTTTTAACTTTATTTACTTAAAGAAAGGAAGGTATGTAATGAGCAGCAGAACTAATGATATTTGAATCTTGTGGAATGTTTTTTCTCTTAAAAAAACACTTTTCCCAGTCTCCAGTCTGGCATTCCTACTGGAAGAGACTTCTTATGCTCTGTCTAGTCCAGAGCTGACTGGCTGTTCAGCATGTGTGGCTGTTACTGAATGGGTTACATAATGGCCAAATCTCCCATCCTTTTCTTTTGGCAGGAATACTAGTTTTGATCTTCCTCCTCTTTTTTAACCAACTGCTGATTTTCATAAGATTTATCACCTTTGAGACCTACCTGAACAACTTCAACTGAATCTGAAATATGGCTGTATAAATATAAAAGTAATATCTTTAATTATGGTGGATTTTCTATAGGTATGATAAGGCAATTGTATTTTTCAGAGTAGCCGTAAAGCTCGTGAAGTAATGCAGTCTAATAATCCTCCAAGAAATTGTAGAGAAGCTTTCACTGCTGAAGGTGATCAAGTATTTGACAGACGATACTATTCGTCTGACTACCACAGACCCAAGTATCTCAGCAAAGATGTTGAAGCAGAAATAAGGTTAGCATCTTGTAACATTGTGTTTCTAAAAAGTGTGTTTGTGTTGACGTGAATAGTAGAATTGCATGTTTGTCTATTTAGATGTATGTGCATGAGACACATCCACCCTCCACTACTCTCCTGTTTCTCTGTTTTTCTTTCTGGGATTTACATTTTCTTTTTTGACAACTCTGGACTCCTGAGAGCTTTGCATCCCGATTTCAATGCCTTTACTTTCAATATGTTAGTTTCTCTTTAAAATATGTTTGGATTTTATGTTTAGAGCTTTGGTGTTTCTTTATTGATCAGCAAAACCATCCAATGCATAAGATTATAAACTTAAGATTCTTTTTGTGCTTTTGTACCTTTTTTTTGTCACTTGTTAACTTATTAATGTATGTCTGTGTTTTTGTATGTATATAACATCTCAGTATCAATTTTTTTTCCAAGTCATTTGGAGAATGACGTTGCAAACAGGAAGGTGCAGTTGACAGCATGTCAGCGACGTTTGTATTCTATTGAAAATGAGATTAGGCAGAATGAAGATCATCTTCATCGTCATCGACAACACCAAAAAGAACTACAGGTAAAAATAGGTGTTGTGTCTAAAGATTAACACTAATCATTTTTTTCCTATTTCACTTTGACTTCTATACTATATTTTGTGTGGATGATAGTTTTTCAATATTTATGCTTACCTTTGTTCATTTGGCATTTGTGCAAAAACACAAGGGTCTACATGTTAGTATCTAGAGGATGTTTTCATTGTTTAGGACAAAGTGATTCAAGTCATATCAATCATGGCATATGTTGCTGTTGTTCTGTATAGTATCTTTTTTTTCAGTTGTACTAAATCTCAAATTAGGTCTCTACTTCTTTTTTGTGATGCAAAAAAGGAGTTGGAAGGAAGTTGCTGCAATATTTGATACAAGTTTCTTTTTCCTGCTTTCTCCTTTATTTCTGTTGAGTCTTGCCTATTAATTCCTAGAATCTTGTTTCTCTTTGTGCTCTTCATTTATGTTCTTTACACGTTTCAATAAATTGAGTGTTTCATGCTTTTAAACTTTTGGCTTAATCTGATTTTCTGTATAAACCATTTACAACCATTAGTCTTTGTTTTCTGCGTGATTTCCAGTTCTGGTAGGTAGGATATATATGTGGTGGCTAATGATGCCACTGTTAGGCAGCATAAGACAATAAATACTATATAAGTAAAATACTAATATATACTATATTAAGTAAACTACAAATAAGAACTAGCAAACAAGTGGCACATGAACTCTTATTAATTTGATGAAGACAAGTACTTGAAGGACATGAAATACATTTTTTTTTCATGTTGAAAGGAAATGCAGTAATAATGATTTTAAATGCATGTTACTTTCAGGGCAAGTTCTGCCTTATTAAAATGGATTCCACAGGTAAGTGGGAAGAATACTCTTCCATAGGAAGTAATGAAGCTAAAATAATATATTACTTTCTGTATTGACTTAAATGAACTTATATGATCTGTTATTTTAAGGTAAACTTAATATTTTTTTTCCAGATAAAAATAAGAACAACAAATGCAGAAATAGCAGATCTTGAGAATACAGAAGAAAACCAGTCAGTGGACATCCGTGTATTGGTAAGAAAAAATTATTGAATTACGTCTAATAAGGATGTGAAATAATGTCTTTGAATGTTGATAATGATTTAAAATAAGAAACAACTAAATACTGTAGATTACCATCTAGGGCACAAGTTGGATAAAATAGTGAAAAATGTTATACTTGAGAGAAAGTCTACAGTTATTGCAGTGGTAGTATTTTTTGAGAGTGTTCATTTGTTTGTTTGGATTTTCCTCTATTTCTCACCTTCAAACCGGTGGTACTACAGGGTTTATGGAAGGCAAGGTGGTGTTATAAAGGGATGTTCTGTGCATTTCCTTTCATCATTCCAGATACGCAGTGCCATAAAACTCGGGAGGGGAAGCAGTGATGTAGGTTTGGAGGACAGAAGCACAGATGAAGATCACTCTTTAGTGTAAATTACATCACAGCACTGCTTCTCTGTCCTGTATCCACAGTTCCTTGGTTTATGGTAAACTCATCATGCAGTTTTAAAGTTAAAATCCTAAGGAGGATTATAGTATTGTGATTCTTACAAAGTGCTTATTCATATGTTAGAATATATAGTTAGTAACTTAAGAATAGAGTAAAAATGTTTGGTAATCTATTATAATTTGTTTGTTGGTGGCCATGGAATTTTAGCTGTTACTCTGTAATAAGGTAATGTCTAAAAACAATCAAGATCTTAATTCATAGAGTCAGTCTGACAAATGCAGACTACAATTGTTTTGGTTAAATTCCATGCGATGGGATCAGTGAAAAGGTAACTTGCATAACTTTGTGCCTTTTCAGTAAGTTGTCTTTCAGTATGTGAACATATTCATGTGAGTAAACCCTTCAAAACATACTCAAAAAGTAAAATATTGGTAGATACAGATTCTGTGAACCCTTATATTTTGTTTCAAATCTTGTTTTGTTGGTTTAGGAAAATGTACATTGTTTGTCCTTTAAATGAAATGGAAAAGATCATATCTCTTTGTAGGGGAGTATCTTCCTATTTTTTGTAATCGAAAAAAAAATATTGGACAATTATTAAACAACAAAGCTTTTACTGTTGCATTCTGACAGTAGTCTTATGCAGCTGGTAGTTTTACATATTTACTTCTCGTTAGTCTTTTCTTTGATTTTCATTGGTGTTTTTTTCTGCGCTGATCACTTCTATGTATTATTTGCTGTTCTTTCACTTGTTATTTCTTTCATTCCTACATTGATTTCACAGTTGTCTGGTTGTGAAAAAGAATATTAGCAAAATACAAGGTTCCATTTACGTCTTTTTTCTGAAATTTTGGAATATTTGTCTTTTCAGAGCAGAAAGTATGTATAATAGCAATCAATTAGGGATGATATAATTTTCTAGGGAACAGTGAAAATCCACTTACTCTTCCTTTATTCCTCTGTATATGGAATGTACATCCTCTGTCACAGATCCAGAAGGAAGCCATAATTTTTTATTATGTTTAGTTTTTTGTTTAGTAAATTACTGTAGTAAATCATTAGCATGGCTAATTCTTCACAAAATCCTAGCCATCAACTCCCAAATTAAGTTCCCTTAATTTTCAGTCGGATAAAGAAGTTCCACATTTTATTTTGCTATTTGATTTAGTGACCTCCAAGAGAATTCATCAGTCTGTTCTTTTGAGCCTTCGTGGCAATTACATTGAGCTGTTTTTTTCCTTATTAGAGAGCTTAGGGTATTGCCTATAACCTGGTAATGATAATAAAATGAAAATCAAGTAGAGTGTAAATCAAGTAATGTGTATGTACTCCTTTTGCTCTTCATTTTAAAATATTTTGACAGGAAGATGTGGCTGAAGAAAATAAAAAAAAGATGGAATCTGCAAAAAAAGAAATGCAGGAGCAAAGCAGAAGAATGGAAGAACTGAACAATATTCTCCAGGAGGCTGAAAAAAGATTTGAAGAAATAAAAGAAAAAATTCATCAAGTAGAAGAAATTGCTGGTCCAATTAAGGTACCGGTAACTCCACATTGTATTTTTTGTTCCCTTTGTGTGGCAACAGGAATGAGGTTAAACGGAGGCAGGAGAAAAGAATATGTTTGTTCCTAATACAGTTAAGAGCTGTATTAGGAACTCTACCTATGAGAATAGAAATAGAATTCTACCTATGAGAATAGAAATAGGGTGTTCCCTCCGAAGTATGTCAAGAAATAGGCTTGGCAGTATTTTGAAGATAATGTTGATTGTTAAGTATAGTTGCTATAATATTTCAGGTTTAAAGATAGGTTATTTTGTTTTCAAGTGGTTTTAGTCAGGAATTGAAAAGGAAGGAAAAATAGTTTAACTGAATTTCTCCTTTAAGTGCATCATATCTGTTGTTTTGGCTTGTTTGTTTCTGCTAAGGCCTGGCTAAGAATATGCATAATTGGTCAGTTTTCAAAATAGATTTTGTAGTTCTGTATGGAATGGTTGTTACTCTGTGAAGTTACATAATCACAGAAGGTACCATTATATGGTTTTGATTATTCAAGGTCAAAGAAGAGACCTGGAAATCATAGAGAATTAACAAAGCTTGAGATAAGTCACAAATTGAAGGTAAATGCAAAATTTTGGTATTGGTAAATAGAATCCTAACAATCTCATGCTTTCAAGAATTAATGGTTTGAAAATGAAAATAAGAGTCCAGCATGTAAACAGAATTCTAAAGTTGTAGAACAAGGAAATTTGTATGGAATGAGGAAAAAGTCAGAATTATCACTGTAGGAATCTCTTGTATGCCTCACATAAATTGTGTATTGATATCTAGTCAGCTAGAATTAAGAAAGCAAGAGCAAACAGAAAGGGGAAGGAAATAGTTAAGGAAGGCAACTGAAAAATGTATTACTTATATTTAACTATTGTGACAAAAAAATAAAATAAAAAACAAAACAGCATGATCACCTGTGAAAGGTGTGTACGTATTTGAGAGCTGCTTAGGAATCTACCCCATACAGTTCACTTTTCACATCTTGAGTTTTTCAAAAATAGGATGAATTAAACAAAGCGGACTCGGAGGTGGAAAACAGAAAACGTCGTTGGCAGCACTATGAAGACAGAAAGAAAGAACATTTGGCTTGCATAAAAAAACATAAAGAATTACTAGCTGCCAAAGAAAAAGAATTAGAGGTAGGTTTGTTTATTTTTAATGGAAGTTTTATGGTCAGGATCCTTTGAAAATTTGGTAATAAATCATTCCTCTTGTACAACATACAAACCATGTTAATGCTTAGTTAAACTGAGTATTTTCTTAGCTGTATTCTAAGCTGTTCATATCTAAATCAAGTAAAATTCACTTTGTATAAATGAATCAAGATCTCTTTAGCAGAGCACCATCTCAGTCTTGATAGATAAGTTAATGGTTAATAAGTTAATCTGGGACTCATTTTTCTACATTTATGCAATGCAAACATTAGAATGCTTTATTCCTAAAATGCATATTTTAAGTTAAATTGAATAGTATTGTTCTGCTTTTTGGATGCTAGCTTTTTCTCTTGTACAGATCACATACCTGATCTTTCACATACTTCGCTAATCAGGCTTTACTGACTAACTCTATAGTCACATTCTTAAAGACTTTTGGAAGATTAAGCACTGTTGAAATAGGGTGCATTTAGTTCCTCATTTATCTGTATTAGATCAAGAACTGTGAACATATGAAAAGTTCTCAGATGGGTACAGTTCTTGGCACTGAAGTAATTACCTAGAGTTAGTATAGGGTGCATTTATAGTAAAATTACTGACTATATTGAAAACTTGAATAATATGAACAATAATAATAGCGAATATGAAAACTTGCTTTTTCTTGGAGGCCTTGTTTTTTCCATAGGACAAAATATTTGTTGCAAAGACTAACAGACTTTTTAAACCAAGTAACAATTGAATTTCAAACATTACTGTAGGAAAAAACTGCACAGGCTAGGCAAATCTACGCAGAGCGCGTGGAAGTCAGCAGAACTGTTAAGAGTCTGGATGCAGAAATGAATCGCTTAAGAGAGAGGATAAATTCAGAAAAAAATCACCATGGGAACAGAGAAGAAATAATACAGTAAGTCATCTTTAATGTCTGTCTAGTTCAGGTAAGATGGAAGAGACTGGGGAAACAGCAGTTTTCTAACATTGAATTTATGCGTTTTAATACTTAAGTGCTGTATGTAGACTTAGAAATGTGCTGTAATAATTGTCCAGTCAATCAGTACTGAATGGTCTTAGAGTTGGACTGCCCCTGTAGTGATCTTACACAGGGCTGATACTCTGAAGTTACTAATTATCAGACACTTGCTCTTTTAGTATTTAGAGGTACCCCAGCTATGACTAGGTGGTGTGAACAAAGCTCACTGTTGCTCTGGGATTCACTGAGCATTAAGCATGCTTCTAGTTTGAGTAGCTAACGTAGAATTTAGGCAGTTACTTGAGGTTTTGACTGCATTTCAAGAAAACAATTTCAAGAAATCATTCCTCTTGGACATGGGGAGCCTAATCATTATTTCTCCTTAGTGTGAGAGCTTCCATTTAAAAGGAAAACAAATAGAGGTAAAATGTAATAATTTGACTTGTTTTCATTCATGGAAGATGGCTTACCTAACATGCTGAAATGCTTTTAGCTTTAACTTAGAGCCTCACAAAACATTTTTTGTGTGAATGATTTGATTATTAAATTGTTTTTTAGCAATTGCTTGGTTTTAATGTAATGCATGCTAATGCTATAATTTCTTTTAATTAAAACAGGCAATTTCTTGATGCAAAGGAAAGATACGAGGATGCAAACATTAAAGTAAAGAACTTAAAGAGATTTATTATGCTGCTGGAAGAAATAATGACACAAAGATTCAGAATATATCGACAGTTCTTAAGGTAAGTTAATTATGCTGTAATTTCACGTTTTCAGATGATTAGTATGGAGGTATGTATTGCTTCAATAATATTTTTAGAAAATGAACAACTATTCCACACATAAAATTATATTTTCTTATAATTCAAAAGAAGAGCTGAAGAGCTGCAAAAACGTTTTCTTTTGACTTGCTGGCAGAGGTGTGTGTTTCAGTGGTGTCTGAGATTGTATTCTGCGGCCAACAAAATAAACTGGTGATACGTAAATTTTGCCTGTACTCCAGAGAGTAAATTACAGAGCAAACCCATGAGAATTAGGTATTTTAAAGATGGTAGTCATGATGGTCTTAGAGTTAAACCTGTTTCAGAGACTAAATGTTAATGCTAAAGTTATAGATCCTTATCATTGGAAATTTTCAAGCATGAGGCTGGCTGATATTTGTCACACATGGTTAAGTATACACAAGATTCATTTTGACAGTACTTTTTTCAATTTTCTTAAACATTCTTGAAAGTAGAGATATTTGCTTTAAATAAGCCAGCAGGTATTAGGCATTTTGAGGAAGCTGTGAGTGAGTGCTGTGACACACTTGACAGATCATACAGATTACCTGATATTGGACAGAACAGGGACAAAAATGATACCTTTTTTTTATTTCAGGTCCCATAGTACTTGTGAGGTGAGGCAGTGCACAGCTGATGAGTCTCCACCAAGTTCTAGTGATTGTGTCAGCACAGCTACTAGTCCTTTGCCTTACTTTGCCTTGCATAGTTTTTTAACCTCATCTTGCTCCCAGTACCAATATTATTATGTCTGAAAATTTAGAGTCTGCCTGGACTGACAGCTGGAAAAACAATATAATCAGCTGAGGCTGCAAATAATTTTCTTCACACCAAAGGCCTCAGCTATGCTTACTCAGTCCAAGACAGTTCTGTTTCAGTACTGGTTTTGGACAGTAAAGTATCAGCAACATGCTAACATTGAAATAGTCCAGCCTATCATTCATTTTCATTAAGTCTAGTTATCAGTGGTATGTTCCCATAACTTCATTGTGGGCCAGACACTCTTTCTCTGCGCTAAGCTGAAAAATCTTTTAAGACTTTTATTCAGGTCCTGCGATTTGACAGCTTTCTCTCTGACAAAGTGTCTGTACTGGGAATGCACCACTTCTTTCTTGCTGCAGTCCCTTACTATCCTGTACCATGATGACTGGCTTCTGTTCAAAAGGACTGATTTTTTTATCTTTTCCAAAAATGCAATGCAGTCCTTTCTTGTTTATCTTTTTTTTTTTTTTTTTTTTTTCAGCAGAAATTGAGGGATATCTATGTTGGTTCTGCTTTTTGTACTTTCCAGTCTGGGATTTGGATGGGATTGTCAGTACAATTATGAGATAGTAATGATTAGAAGAATCCTATCTTTTGCCGTGGAAGTATAGAAATGCCAGTTGATAAGTTGTAACAGCAGAATCTGATACTTGCCTTTTGGTGCCTTTACGTGTCAAACTGAATCTTGTTCCTAGTGCCTGAATTTAAATATGAATCATAGAATGGTCCCACTCTAAAGCATGTACTAAAGAATCATAGTTTGTTCCTGGAGGAAAAGTATTGTTTTGTCTGCTGGAGAAGTATGTGCTAGAATTGAGGAAGGAAAGGAGTGCAGAGCTAATCAGCAATGTTTAATTCTTGGAGTCCAGCAGAGTCCTTGTAAATTCTTTACTATCCTAACTATGCAGTTACTAACACTGGATAGGGAAGTAGTAGTGGAATCTGGTTATTTTCTGTTGAAAGAAACCTGAAAAGCTTCCAGTCTATTGATGCAGGGATTAAATTTACAGAAGATACAAAGTCTATACTTGTGGATTTCTATAGTTGTTACTTAGTGTCTGTAATTTCTCTCCAATGTTAACTGCTTGAGAGTATAATGGATTTGGGAAAATGTTGTTAATGGAGTAGGGTTTAATATTTGAGATAATGATGTGAAACTGTTTATTAAAAAATTTGCTGTCACTTTTTCAAATATCTTAAAACTTGGTGAGCTAATGTTTGTTTTCATGATTTAACTGATTTAAGGCTCCTTTCTTTACGATGCAAACTGTACTTTGACTACTTACTACGCATTCGAGCTTGCTGTGGAAAAATACTTTTTGACCACAAGAATGAGACACTTTCAATAACAGTAAGTTATTTGATATTATTTGAAGTATGATAATGTGTGTTAAGATAATGTGTTTTTTTTTGTTTTTTTTGCTTTTAATGTCAGCTGCTAGAGCATGTATTGCAAAGAATAGAATAAATTGTTCTCCCCTCTCCAAAAAGTGATATGCCAAATTGTAGCACACTATTGAAAACAAGCAAGAATAAAGCCAGACTGTGTCATTGTCTTAAATAGGGGTGTTGCTAGATAACATGGAACAAAAGGAAGATTTACTTTTTGTGATTGTGTAAATGTCTTATTTCCTTTAAATGTTTTCTCTGTGTATTCTGTAAGTATGAATCTTTTAACATGCCTCCCAGAAAGTCTTTAGTCAAAGAGAATTTATTTATTTATTTTTTATGTGGGAGACTTTGCTTTTAGGATTTGAGGGGGAAAATGTGTAGTGATGACGCAAATACTTGTTGACACTCTCTTCATTAAACAGATGAAGAAGGATAGATACCCAAAAAACTCAACTTCATATTTTATGGATTCAGTTTATTACCTATCTTTATCTTTTTACGTTTTTGTGACTCATTTTTCATGCTTATCATGAATTAGACCTAAATTTAGTCAAGGAAGATTTTAAAAAGATGCAAAAAAAAATCTTTATTTTCCTGCTTAGTTCATTAAAAGTAATGTAATTAGCAAGACAAGAAAACACTTAAGTTTAATCCTGAATGGAGAGTGCCACAAGGTCTCATCATAATTAGTGGAAGGGAATGACTGTTTACAAGGTTTCACTTGTTCTGGTAAAGAAACTTCCTCCTTTAAGCTACTGTTGTGAATCAATTACCTGCTTTTGTATTACAGCTGGTAGCCATTAGATTTTACTGTGATATAATTACATTTGTTGACAGTTATTTAATCTGTTTAATAGGTATTAAAATAGAGAATTGAATAAGAAAACATTGGCAGAGTCACCTATTTAATCTGTTCAGTGTATCTTACTATGGTGAAGAAAGTTGCAGTGATCCCAGAAATGTGTTTTAAAATGGCTAGCAGCCATTTCATTCTGGATTCTTTCCAGAGTGGCAGTGAAGTCCAACATAAGCTGCTCCTCAAGTGATCTCTCTCTGTTCATATGTAACATGTTTGCAGTTACAATAACTTCTGTTTTAGGAAGTCTTCAAGTTAAAGTGTTGTAATATTTTAATTTCAAGGTTCAGCCTGGAGAGGAAGACAAAGCTGCCCTTAATGATGTGAGATCTTTATCAGGAGGTGAACGTTCCTTCTCAACAGTTTGTTTCATTCTTTCTCTGTGGTCCATTACTGAATCTCCTTTCAGATGCTTGGATGAATTTGATGTCTACATGGTATAGTTTAAACTACATTTGCTATTCAGATTTGTATAAATTAGCAAAAGAGTTGAGTTGTGACCTGTGGTTGGTTATAACTTTAAAATACTATAGGTAACAGTAAGTGATATTAAACAGAAGTGCTCGTTAGGGGTCTTGTTTACTAAGCTTAATGACTTTTTTTGAAACTTAATGTTTTAAAATTGGCCTTGAGAACTAGGAATATCATGTTACTCTGCAGGCTTAAATCTCAGTTCAGCAGAAAAATCATAAAATAAAGCTTTTTACTTCCCCAGGCAGTTACTGTTTTTGTCACAGGTTGCCTCTGTATGTTGCTGTGACTGTCCTTGGCTTAGCAACATGCCTTGGCTTCTACCAGTTTTGAGACTGATATATAGATATTTTTATATTTTATATATATATATATGTATGATATATATATATCATAAAAATATAAATATGTATATATACATATTTTTCAGAACTAGAAGGGAAAAAAGGTGGTGTACTTTATACATAACGAATATCGGGAAGGAGCATAATGCGTCTAAGGTGGTCAAGCAGACGTATTTCAGTGTGTGTCTGTGTGTGTGTTAAATGACTGAAGTTTCCCTGTTGTAGAACCAACGACATAATCATTGTTTCCACAAGCAAACTTGAAAAGCTTATCAGGTCTTATCTTACAAATTAGTTGTATAGAAGTTTACTCATCTGTCCAGAAAACAGTTGGGTAGTCAGTAGCCCTGCAGAGAGAACTTTTTTTTTTCTTTTATTCCATAAGTAATTCCTCAATACTTGTCTTTCTACTTCTGTGCCAGTAAGCACACCATAATTTGTTTCTGCGTGACATCTGTAGTCACAGTTGCTGTAATCCTGGAGACCCACCACAAGAGGACCCCATCAGCCGTTTTGTAAGGGATATAGCTAGATTCAAGTGTGACACAGGATGGAAGCAGAGCATTGTTTAACCCCTGCTCATCATATCCTCACATTATACATCTTTTTCAGTAAGCCTCCAGAAGGGTGTATTTAGAAATAATAAATAAATAAATAATCAGGCTAATTTATAAGAAATGTTATTCAACTAAAATAAAGTTCATCTTAGCATACCAATAAAGGAGTATTACATGTGTATATAAAAGCTGGTAGAAAAATAATGTGAGTAGGAGTGTGATTGTTCTGATATAAGCCTTATATTTTGCATGTATATTAAAAAGTAAAGTTTAAAGATTTCCCTAACTTTAGTTCATAGCTTTTAGAATTTAACCCTAGTGTTTCTCCAGGATTGTTTCCTTTTAGCTAAGCTTTACTATATATATTAATTCAGGTAGGTCTTACTATTTATATAATTTATTTATTAGTAGGTACTTGTCCTAATCTGTGCAATAAGAAGTCAGTTAGAAGTATACAGTCAGTATCACTACCTGATAAATATTTTGTCTTTAGGACATGGTTAACAGAAGAATTGCAATGGATATGATTCTGAAGGTGGCTGACTCTCAGCATCATCGGCAGTTCATTTTGCTCACCCCACAAAGCATGAGGTAATAATGTTGTGTTGTATTTCCTAGTAGAAGTAGGACATGGAAGTTGTATTGCGAGGAGTATCACTTGAAAGAAGGAAATCTGAGGATAAGAGCTTTTGTGGTTTTCAGTGGTAGAACATTAACAATTAAGCAATTCATTGCTGATGTTTTTAGGAATTTAGGAGAATATTTTTCACTTTTCCGTATGTAATATTGGTATTTCAGTGAAACTTGAATTATTTTATCAAATTAGAGGAGCTTTTTGAAATGTTTCCTTGTATGGAACCAGGTGGGCTCCTGGTCTCCCCTCAGAAAACTGACAGAACATTTTTTTTTATTATTTTCTTATTAATATGACTGTACTTTTAATAGGCTTATGTTATTTGAGTTGACTCTTTTAAATCTAGAAGCTGATAGCTTGCTTTTTTTTTGGAGCACCCAGATCTTATTAAAACAAACAAAAAACAGTCCTTCATATAATTCTGTGGTAAAGTTATGCCCAGTTAAGGGGACAGTCACTGTCTAACCTTATGCATTCAGTTCTTCTCTGCTAGCCAGAAGTAATCAGTGAAGCCTGCAGAGGATAATTCTTATCACATTTTCTTTTCTTTTTTTTTTTTTTCCTGCTAAGTATACAAAGATGTTAAGCAATCTTCAAAATGAGGTTAATTTACTGTAATTATCTTGCCTTCCTAATACCTGGGGGGTGGTGTTGGAGTGTTCTGTTACTTAATGAAAATGCTTTGAGGGAATTTCTCAAACTATTCAATGAAGTAGTAGGAGCTGTCACTGGAGAAGTCAGTAATGTATGTTTAGTAACTTCATTCTTAGTATGATGAGAGTAATTATACATGTATAAAGTGTGTGCCATTTCAGGATCTGTAAGGCAAATAAGAACCATATTTAATTCTAACTTAGGTTGGAGTTTCTGTTAAGAAGTAACTTTTCTGTAATTAATGTAGTCTAATTGTTAGAAATCAAAGGATTGAAGATCTTTGAAGATCTGTCATCTGAAGCATTTATTCAAGTCTTGCTCCAGTATCAGTTCAGTGAAATCATATCTTCACCCTGTGCTACTGTTTTAAAAGGGTCCAAGAAAATAGATGTAGTAATTTCAAGGCCAATATGTAATGGAAATAATCAAATGGAAACAATAAAATTTGTGGAGAAGATGCACTATTTAAATGATGCATTCTTTATTTTTAGTTCTCTGCCTACGAGTTCTCATATTCGCATCCTCCGAATGCAAGACCCTGAAAGAGGCCAAACAAAGTTGAATTTCCATAATAGGAATGAAGAAGAAGAAGATCATTGAGTATAAAGTGTATGAACATGGCACAGTATTGAGGATAAATGTACATTGATGCTTGTAAATTCCAGTTGCTACTGCCTGTTGCTGGATAAGAGGCTCTCTTGTTAAATACCCTCAGGAAAATAAGTAGTTCCTGTTTTTTATTTTTTTTATCTCAGAACTACTTGTATGTGTTCTTATAGCCCAAGGATGAGAACAATTTTCATGATATCAACTGAGCATACAGGATTTTAACGAACAACTATTAGTTTTTATTTTCTTGGGGGAAGGAGACAGGGATATGACAGGTATTTTGTATAACTGTGGAGTACTATTTTAATAAACAATGGGAACTAATACTTGTGACAATGATTTAGTGTCTCTACACTCTTCAAACTAACCTTGAGTTTAAAATTTGGGTTTCTACTTATCTCTGCTTTATTTCTTGAATCTGTGCTAATACATGCAGTAAAACATTGTTTATTTACAGCAGAACCACAGCACCTGAACATGTAAAACTATTGCTTTTTTTCATAATTCCAAATTTTCATAATTTTGAAAATAATTCTTTTCAGTTTATTTTCTGAGCAGGAAGAAGTATTGATTCCTAAATTTTATAGGGACTAGCTTGTGTGTCTTAGGACATGTGCTTATAAAAACTAGGAAATTATGTCTTCATAATTTTATATTCTTAATTCCAATTCTTGCACAGACTAAGTTTGCAGGTATTCATTATATTAACAAAATGAAGGGAGTCCTTCAACATAGAGGAGCAAAGTGGCATAATTTTAAGAAATAATATAGTAACTTACAGTACTTTTCTAGATTTGGGGTTTCCCAACCCACCCCACTCCCCCACCCCCGACTATGCTTGAGTTGTTAAAATAAGATTGAGTCTCACTTTTAAAAATTTATATTTATTGGGGGGATAGAAGGAGAAAGAATAACCAGATTTTTCAAACTGCCACAAATTAACTTTCCTTCTCTCCTGTTCTCCTCTCTCCAGGAATTTGCAATTACTGGGAGCTCTTCAGAAACAATCAATTTAGAGTTCAGCCACTAGGCATAATTCTTTTTGTTTGGTTGGTTTTGGATGATACAGGAGTCATTAAGATTATTCAAAGAACAGCTCTACAGTTTCCAGAATTATTTACTGAATAGCAGCTTCTCAATAAAATATCTTAACAGTTTAAGTTTAAAATTGAATTTGTAGCCAAATTTAACTTTAGTATCTGGATGGTATTTTGTGTTTATTAAAGCTGTTTAGTTTTTACACAAGTATTTATTAAATTTGTGGGTGTCCCTAAATTATGAAAACTAGGTGGGAATTGAAGGAAATCGGCTAGAACTGCAGTTGGTTTTCTTGATGCGTGATCTTTTAAAGACTTTGAATGTGTTCTTCTGAAAGCCTAGGGTAACGGGCCAACATCAGACTTGCAGCACGCTTGCCGTGTCTAAGAGGTTACTGACAAAACAAAGCCAGGCTTTTAATTGAAGTGTATGGCAGGGGAACAAGAGATAGTGGCCCTACATTGAAATGTGGACATTTTGACTAGATAAACACCGGAGGGGTTTTCAAGATAAGGATATGAGGAATTTAAACATATTGTCCTGGCAGGCTGTAGAACCTCTGTCCTTGGAGGTTTTCAGGTTCTGAATATTTGCTACACCTCCTTCAAGCAAGGGATTGCACTAGAGTTCCCCGGAGGTTCCTACCAAACTAAAGGATCCTACAATCCTGTGATAGAATGAAATGGAAGATGCTTACAACTTGTTTAGAATCATGTGAAAACAGCACGGGAGGACCCGTGCAGATTGCATACCTGGCAAAGCTTTTCTGGAACGCGAACCCAGCTTGTTTTTTGGGGTGAGTCTGCAATACTCTTACATGGTCTTGAACCACCTGTTCAGTTTGACTTGACTTGATGCTGGAACTGGAATATATTTCAGACCTTTTTACCATGAGAACTGATAGAACGGTAAAGCTTTATTTCTTCCTGACTTTTTTTTTTTTCAGCTACCAAAAAAACAAAGCAAGAGTGCAGAGGCAGGAAGGAGAAAAATGTTTATCTCCATTATTATTTTTATAATGGTTTGTAGGGAGAAAAGAGGTTTAGGAAAATTACCCCATTCCTACTGAGCTAACACTTGAGATTTCTCTCAAGTTTTCTACAGATTTACTTAAAATACTGGAGGAATTGGCAATGACTCTGGTCTTTGATTCAAATCATATCCTGTATTTATTCTAATCTACCATTGTACTTGATGAAAATGTGTGCTTGGCTGTATAATAATTATAAGTAACTGGTTTCATGATAGAGGATTAGCTCTAAATAAACAATTACTGAAGCAGTTGCTTGGATACACTTATTTTTGCAACGATCCTACTACGGTCTCAAAGCTATCTTATTCTTTGTTCTTTGAGTTTACTATACCAATTACCTAGAGATGATGATGTTACATTTGAAGCTGTTTGAGCTGTTGGCCATTTTGGATGGCAATGCAGTCCTTAAAGGACGCATTCAAGTAAATGCAGCTACATAAATGTCAAGCTACATAAATTTGAGGTGCAGGGATATGCAGAATGATGTACTGATGCCCTACTAAGTATGTGGAAGCAAAAGATGCATAAAATCCCAGGATTATTCAACATCCTCTCTACCATTAGTAATTTAAGCCTAGGTGGAAGCAATAGGCATGCCATACTCAGAAGTATGTTAGATTTTTCAGAATTTTTATTAAGTTACAGCCAAACGTACAAAGTATGCCACTATTTAATTTGGCAAGGATACTATCTGTGTAGTCAAATTGTGTATTTTAAAAACAAATAATGTAATTGAAACTTCTGCATTTTGTTGTTTGGAATATGAGGAAGATTAAATAGGAGAGGATGGCTGTGGTTGTGGTAGTGATTGTTGTGGTCATGATTGATTCCTCTCCCTCCCTCCTGAAATATGTTTGTTAGTAAAACGTGCAGTGTGCACATAGCAGTGTGGTGTTTTTCCCTCAATTTTAAGATGAGCTTCACTTTTAACATTTGAAAGTGGAGAGTATGATTTGTTTTGTCATGTTTTATTGTATGATTTTTAGCTATTGGGAGTACTGTCTCATTTCATAAGGCAAAGAAGAAATATCAAACATGCAGTAGTGAGCTTTTCAGACAACTTACTTTTTTTTTTTTTTTTTAACCTACGAGCAACGGCCTTTATTTAAAGCAACTGGGAAACCTAGTATAGGAAAGATTATCTGCAGTCTGCTAGTTCTCCATGCTTTCCCAGGGCTGTGCAGAACTCATACTTGCCAAGTTACAGACATAAACTTGATTGCACGTAGAATTGAGGACAAAGAGTGTTTTGACTACCTCTTCTCAATAATCATGCTGTAAGGTTAATTTATCAATAACAGTTTTTTGATAATACCACTCTATTTTCTGTCTGTATTAGTTTCATACCATATTGTAAGAGGAAAGACTTACGTGCTGTGGAAACCATTAAAAGACCAGGTTTAGGGCAAGCAAATAAACTGTATTTGACTTCCAGCTGGCTGAAAAAGTTATGTAAGCACAGGTCTTGTAGGTATACTGTTAAATCTTAGCATTAACATCTTAGAGGATAAACAGCTGCTCTGTTAGTAACACAAGCACTACAACTGTTGGTTTTGTATAATATGACTCTTCTACCGAGTGAGTGCAAAGAAGTTTTCTTCATGCTTTCATAATGAAATATATATATTTCCCAGTAGTACAGTGACAGATCATTATAGAAGTTTTTTACTTTTTTTTTTTTTTTTTTCTGTTACCATGCTGAAGACGTGAAATAAGAATTAGGGGAAAAGGTCAAATGTTATAAATTTATTTTGGGACATATATATTGCAACCTCTGTGGAAGCTTTTGAAAATTCAGGCAAAGATCAATACACTTCCAATAAAACCTTTAAACTTCCAATAAAACAATATTTTAAACATTATATATATATATATTTATATATACTTTTAAAGGGATCATTTTAGCAGGATTTGCTTTTTATACTGCATTCCTCTGACATAGCTCTTTCCAGATTGAAGGGATGCAAATGAGGTAAGAATTAAGGCAAACCTAAAAGGCATGCAAATGAAGTACATTTATATCCACTGACAATACAAGCACGTGTGGATCAGACTCAAGAACTGAGGAAGTCTTCCCTCTGTCTGTCCAATACTACTTTACAGCAGAATGGTGACATGGTTTATAATAAACAGTTAACATTACCATGGGAATTCAGTGTCACTAACATTACTCAGTCTAGGAGACACAGAGCTAGCATCAGTAAAACATGAACAATAAATAATATAATTCACTGCAGCACAGGACTGCTGCACAGGCTTCAGAGGAATAGGGCTGTTACGAAATGACAGTGCACACATCACGTTGTGGCAGTTTATTTTTATAATATATACTTTTAAAATTCTTTAGCAAATGACATTCTCATGCACACAAGTGTTTCAAACACAAGAAGCAAGTCCATTTATAGGTAGTCCAAGCAAATTTTTGTGTGTGTGGAAATAGCTGCAAACTGAATGGAACATTAAACTTCTGTGCAGTCTATGATGCATTGTACACAAGCTCATTTTTGAATGTCACACTGCAGGAGTAATACAATGGAAGGATCACTCTTTGCAGCTTCTTTGAATTCATCCAGTGTGATCTGGTCGTCTTTGTTCTTATCCATCTTACTGAAGATCTTGTCTACCCGCTGCTCAGGCGTCAGACCATCCTCATTCATTTTCATCATTATCACAGTGCCCACCATTTTGTAGATGGCCTTTGGAAAGAAACCACATAGAAAATTCAACATATGATTAACTTGATTTTTTTTTTCCTGATATGTTCAAATTCTGAAATGATATTCTAACAATAAACTGATTGCTAGTTTCCCTGAGGATTTTTCTTTTTCGTAGAATCTGATGTCCATTCACTTAAAACAAGGAAGAATGGATTTTGCTTTCTTTGTTAAATATTTCTTGTATATTGGAGTAAATTTGTTTTAGTAGGTTTTCTATTTTACAGTGCAAAGCTGTTGTAACCTATTCCCTGGATGAAAGATATTTGTTTAGTTCTAGTCACTCCCTTCAGATATCCCCTATAAGCTATGAATAAACAGCTTTAGAAGTTGTCATCTTTCAAAAGTTTTCCATGCATACATGTGAGCAAAGTCAGGCAGCAACCACAGTGGCTAGTAGCTGGCAGATAACTAGGGAGGTAAACTACGCTTCCCCTTATATGTGATGGTTGTCTTAAATCTTAAAGCCCCTCTGTGAAAGCTCACTTAAAATACTGTGTTGTTATCCCTGTAAATTTCTGCAGTCATTTAAAGTTAATCTCCATTAAGCTTTCAGCCACTCATGCAACAAAAGAGTAATTTCATGGGTGTCAAGTGGTTTTGAGATGGGCTTTGTAAATCCTTTGCTCTGCTGTTTTTATGCTTAATTCTTTCATCAGAAAACAAATTTACCTGTTGATATTTAAGAGCTCATATGCACATATGTACTTGCAGTAATTCTCACAAGATTACACATCTATTAAAATGTTCATGTGTTTGCATCACATAGGCATGAGTCAGTATAGGATATATATATATATATATAAAATGCACTTTTTTAATGATACAGTGCAGTCTCATGTCCTTAAAGTCTAAAATGTATGTGAAAAAGTAATTAAACTTTACTAATGTTCAGATATGTTCTTTTTGAGTGCCATATTGATCTCACCTCTATAATTTCCAGCATTTCCACTCTTGTAATTTTACCATCACCATCCAGGTCGTACATGTTGAAGGCCCAGTTTAGCTTTTGCTCAAAGCTGCCTCTTGAGGTGATGGACAATGCACAAATGAACTCTCTGAAGTCGATGGTCCCATCTCCATTTTTATCAAAGGTTCGGAAGGCATGCTGGGCAAACTTTGAAGCATCTCCATACGGAAAAAACTGCAAAATCAAATAATAAATAGAACTGTGGTCAATGCAAGGGAGCACGCTATGCAGCTGCCTGCAAAATACCAAAGTAAGACATTTATGAAGATTTTGAAGATTATGAAGGCTTTGTGTAAAACTGAAAAGATGTAAGGTAAACTTCTGTAATAGTTAAAGTGTAATGGTTATTAAAAAATGATTCCTGTGAAAATCTGTTAGCTTACTGCAAAATGTATTACAGATAGATTTAATGCTAAAGAGATATTGTAAGGGAAAAAAAAAAGGCTAGTGTAACTAGATGACCCTTAAAATGCATTTGATTACAAATTAGAGATTGCACCTAATAACAGTGGTGCAAAGCAGTAGTTACATTCCATACATTCCATGTTTTTAGCAATTTTCAGAGGAAACGTGTTTAATTGATGCAGATTGCCATCTGTCAGCCTTGAAGTTCAACCCAGTGATTTAAATTCAGCCCCATCAGACCGATGAGCAGAGCTGTCTCTGGCTCAAGCTGTACCTGTGGGATTTTGCACTTCATCTCATGGCCCGTGTTCTTTGGAGGAAGCAGTTCCTGAGCCGTAACAAGTTGGGGTGACCAAATCCTATTTAATGCTATGAACAGTGCTGAAAACACACCTTGGGGTAGTGCAGTGCTAGGTAGACAGACGGTGCTTTGAGTGCCAGAGCCAGGCTGGCATTCATTCTTGTCTGCTCTACATCATATTTTAAACTATTTCAGATTGGGTGCCTGCTGCTAATTCTGAGGAGCATTTACAACTGTTATTGTTTACTGCCTTTATTGTCAGACTACGAAATACAGCAACCAAGGTGAATTTTAACAGTATTTTTTCTTCTTAGCAGTAACCAGCCCTTGGATTGTTGCAAGCAGGTAGATGTGTGGGCCTGTTGTTAAAAAATTTATTTATTTAACGAATCCACATATAGCTTGAAAAATCAGGAACATATGTTCTCTTTTGCCAACGAACACAATATAAATACATATGCTGAAAACTGACATTAAGTCAAACAATACAGGGCAATGCTGTTCATGCTTAATACCCACTATTGGTGAACACTGACTGTCACTTAAAGTATTTCAAATGACTATCATGTGTAGATTTTTGGCTGATATTTTTCCTCTGAAAAAAAAGTATGATGTAAGACATTTGAAGCAGTAGTTTCTATTTCTTCCTGTGGCCCAGACTCAAGAAAATATATCTTGTAAGAAAGGGAGTTTAAATAACACTCAAGTCCCATTGCAGCGAAGGGACTGTATGCAAATAATGCTTGTTTCCATATTCCCAGCACAGTGCCCAAAGGGTCCTAACCTGAAAGTTACTTTCAAACTTATTTTCTCTGATATCGACTGTTCAGACACAATTCTAGATAACCTTTGCAGTGCTGTACAGGTATGATTGCAATGTGATTTCTTCTCTGGCTCAGTGGCATTAGACATTGGAAACATTGCTTCTTCCTCTCAAAAGACATAGCATGACTAAATTTTGTCCACATCCATCCATTCAGAATATTGCCTTGTTGTGAATTACCCTACAGGAATGAAGGATTTTGTATTATCACAGAAGTGGTGTCAAATATGCTCACCTCACTTCCCACATCTTTTCACTAACACAGGATGGAGGCATAGAGAGAGGGACATGCTGTACCCCTTTTCCAGAGGTATTTTGTTCAGGTTAACATTGCTGTTAGAGCTGCTGTTTTTTTGTTTGAATCTGTATGGGTCAGCATCCAGCCCCTGGCTCTTGGCTCCTTCTCCCATAGCTGAAGCATACTGGAAGAACTAAAGAACTGAATTTCAGTGAAGAAGGTCACCTATGAAAATGGCAAAGAAGGGGCAGCCACTCAGAAATACCCGAGAGCCCCAGGATGAAGTGAGGGATTAGCAGGGGTCAGTGGCTGGAGATGCCAAAGACCATGTCTAAATAATTCATGGGGAAACATGAACACATAATTCAGTCCCTCATTAGATGAGCGTAAGCAAGCTGTGCCTATCTCTTGTCTTACAACATTGACCTCACATAACAGGGAGAAAAGCATCCTCCCAGTTTTCTCACTGTAAGCAGAACAACGATTTTTCTCTTCTGAGCTGAGAAAGGTGGTGGCATTTACAGCTTAGCAAGGGGAACGATTAGAATTGAAGCCTTTTTTATTTTCTCTGTTTGGTTCCCTCTGGGGAACAAATGCAGTAAAAGGTCCTTTAGGGATTGAGGACACTCTTCTCCAGTCTGTACCTGCTGATTTGTATTATTTTTAGCCCAGAACAACTCAAAAACAATGTCAAAACTTGTTTAAAAACCTACTTGAAGACTTCTATTGTCCATTGGCCCATTCTGAAATGATTCATTAATAGAAAATGAAGTACAAGAAAACTGAAATAATTGTAGAGCTGAAGAAGCCAGCTCTGGCAAAATATTATTTATCCGTTAAGATACAGTGAAGCCTTAGCAAGGTGTAAAGGTATTTTTTTTTCCCCATTAAAAACAGGCTGTTAACTATGTTAAATTAGTCTTAGCCAAGTCGACATGGGAGACAAGGGTTGCTGGAAGACAAACACCATTTTTGGCAGGAAGGAATATGAGGGTGATTTAGTTCGCCTCATATGGCACGCTGGCATAGGCTCATTGAATGCTTCAAAAACAAGCACAGAAACACAACAGGGATTCTCAGGAGCCTACAGCAGCTGGGCAGGTCCATAGGATCCTCAGCCTCTTTGGGAAACCCTTGCCCAGGTGATAATTTACACGTTAAAGGCAGCGGTTCCCTTCTGCTGCAGTGGTACTACTGAAAAGTGCACCCTCATTTTACATACCAGTCATGTATCCTGCTTTACCCTTTTACTTCCAAAAATCAAGGCCTGCTCTACCTGCCTGTTTTTTTTTACAGCACTCAGTTCTACGGGTGACCAAACATTGGTCATTTCTTTATTTCTGCTTGTCTAGTCCCATCTCTTTCATGACCGGCGCTTTTTTCCAGACTGGTTAGCTCAATATGCTGGTGTGTGAAGGAACTGTTCTCTGTAGACAGCTACTAATTGGGAGAGGAAAAAGGAAGAGAAAAAGACAAGTCGCTTTTAGTTTACCACTAAATTTTGGAGGAGAAGAAATATGTCTTGAAGGTGGCAGAGCTGGGACCAGCTGAGATGAGGGTAAATGGGATCTTGCCACCCAGCACATCTCAAACCTTCAAGAGTCTGTAAAAGATTACTGCAAGGGATTGCAACTGGCAGGCAGTGCAGCTGGCTCCCATGGGAAAAGCCTTAGACAATGCCTGCTACAAATACATTTTAGGAAGTAGTTGTTTATCCTAATCTACTCTTCTAGGTTTTCTTTCATCCCTTTAATAAGTTTGCTAGCCACACAGTTCACCTTTGAGAGAAAAAATGATCACTCTGAAAACTGGAAAGTTTGGCTTCTTTTGGAAGCTCAGACTGATGGGTTTTGTAGCCACCTTCTTAAATTTGAACTCAGACACTGATAGCTGCTGGTCAAGCCCCATCTTACAGATCCTCAGAAGAAAGAAGCCCTTTGAAGTATATTATCCTAACGGTTGTAACAGCTGTTACCCACAGTATTTTCTGTAGAGGGACCAATTTCAGACACCAGGACTTATCCCCAGCCATGCATTTCAGTGTTAACATTTTAAGCTGGATCAGATACAGTTTCCCACTCTGCAGAGCCACAGCGTTAAATCTGTTTGAAACCACAGCGCATGAGCACGATGGATATTTTCATCATGAGCTAAAGCTGCGGCAGTATTTTGGTCACTGAGGGGGATGGATGTCTGTAAAAATGCAGGATGCTGCTCAGTAGCTTTTCAGGAGGACAAAGCTCTGGGTTCCTGCCAGAAATCTGACATACAAACACAAGAGCTGGTGAGATAAGAAGACAGGTTCCTTTTCAATTCTGTCCTTTAGGAAAAAAAAAAAATGTAATATATAACCTACTGTACTCTTACACTTCATGTGTTAAGGCATGAGAAGAGGAGAAGATTTACAGGCTGAGATGGCTGGGACCCTTCGGGAAAGTCGTGCCTGCTCCAGTACCAGGGTGAACTGCAGGGCTGCCAGCATCTTTTTGTACAAACCTGAAACCTAATGTAACAGGATCATAAGCAGAACAGCACAAAAGGACACAGCAGAAGGCAGAACATGCCCTTTTATAGCCTGTATGACCCAGTACTTTTGTCCTGGATGAGATTTGACTACCTTGGGAATACAGAGCTCAAGGGCAGGTCAGGACTGATACATCTTTAAAATAGATAAAACCCATGTTGCAGAGTTCCTGAGGCTGCACAAAATAATGGTAGGTAAGGCACAATGTGCCACTATTATTCTATTATTTCTGTTAAGTCTCATTCTCCAGAGTAACGACAGTGAAATGAATGTGAAAGGTTGGGAGCTGCAACCATGCCCATGCTGTACTGGGAAGTGGCAAAGAGCATCCCTGCACAGGTGGCACGGACCAGGAGGGAGGGGAGCAGCAGGACGGGGCGAGGCCAAGCAGGACTTTGCTTGTGAGCCCACGTCTGTGGGTGTGCAGTAAAGTTCTGCCTTGGAAAGCTCTGAGACTCAAATGCTCAGTGGTTATCTACATTTGTCTAAATGCTTCAGCATCGCCTGGGGATATACTGCACATCACTCTTTGGTTAATGGAGAGTGGCTCCTCTGAAGAGCTGCCTGAAGTCATCAAAGAAACCTCTCCCTTGATTGGATGTAGGGGGAGCAGAAGGATCACTGAGCTTAAATTATTTTTAATGGAGAAGTTTTCACAGTCCTGAGTGGGGAGGCTTCTTGTAATCCTCAGACTAGGCCTTTTCCTAGCTATCTTCCACATATTTTTGTCTGAGCAAGTGTTTTCAGTGCTTGCCTACATACCCAGGCTTTCCAAAATCCCAGCAGTGGGATGATGTAACATCCTTCCCCTGAAAGGTCTCAGCCTGGATATGGAAACCCCACATATGTTTCCTTCCTTGCCTGAGACAAACTGAACTGGAGCTCAGGTGAAAGTGCCAGATACACCTCACTGGGGATCAGGGAACTGTGAGTTGCCAAACTGGGAACAGCTTGCCCGAACTATTATTAGAGGAATCAGATAGGGACAAACCTTTTTTTATAAAATCAGCAGTTGAGGAATTCCTTTAGGAGAAAAAAGATTTGGATACTAGCATCTCCCCCAGTAAGTATGTTTTAAACTATACTTTATCATAGGTAATTTTCACAATTCTCTTTTAAGCTTATCTGCATCTTAAATATTATGATGCTAAACACAGTGCGGGCCTGACGCTAGAGCAGTATGGGCCGGTGCAAATAATCAAATTACTTCAGTGGGGTTTGAACTGTGCCTATCATAATGCTAAATTTTAAACCATTTATTTACTTCTAGTTCTGTCAAAGGTTTTCCTAAGTTACTATTTGTTACTCCCATTTTAAAATCCATTTTTACTCCCCTTTTTTTATCACTACCATTTTGAAAAAGCAAAGAAAGGAGGACCTGGGGAACTACAGACTTGTGAGCCTCACTTCTGTGCCTGGAAAGATCATGGAACAGGTCCTGTTGGGAGCAATGTCAAGGCACGTGAAGGACAAGGAGGTGACCTGAGACAGCCAGCATGGCTTCACCAAGGGCAAGTCATGCCTGACCAATCTGGTGGCCTTCTGTGATGGAGTGACTGCATCAGTCAACAAGGGAGGACTGACTGATGTCATCTACCTGGACCTTTGACACGGTAAGGCCTTTGAGATGGTCCCACATGACATCCTGGTCTTCAAATTGGACAGAGATGGACTTGATGGGTGCACCACTTAGTGGGTAAAGAATTGGCTTGAAGGTCATACCTAGAGAGTGGTGGTCAATGGCTCTGTCTCCAGGTGGAGGCTGGTGATGAGTGGTGTACCTCAGGGGTCTGTCCTGGGACTGGTGCTTTATCAACAACATAGACAGTGGGATTGAGTCCACCCTCAGCAAGTTTGCAGATGACACCAAGCTGAGAGGTGCAGTTGATACAACAGAAGGAAGGGCTCTAAAGGGACTTAGACAGCCTAAAGAAGTGGGCCCACGGAAACGTAATGAGGTTCAACAAGTCCAAATGCATGGTGCTGCACCTGGGTCAGGGCAATCCCGGACTTGAGGACAGACTGAGAGAAGAACTCATTGCGAGCAGCCCCGCAGAGAAGGACTTGGGGGTTCTGGTGGGTGAAAGGCTCGCCATGAGCCAGCAGTGCTGGCTGGCAGCCCAGAAGGCCAACTGCATCCTGCGCTGCATCAGCAGAGGGGTGGCCAGCAGGTGGAGGGAGGTGACTGTCCCCCTCTGCTCTGCCCTGGTGAGGCCCCACTGGGAGCACTATGTCCAGGTCTGGGGCCCCCAGCACAAGAAGGATGTGGGGCTCTTAGAAAGAGTACAGGGGAAGGTCACGAGGATGATCAGAGGGCTGGAGCACCTCTCCTATGAAGGCTGAGGATGTTCAGCCTGAAGAGGAGACGGTTCCAGGGAGACCTGGAGATCATTGTGGCCTTTCAATACTTAAAGAGGGCTTATAAAAAGATGGAGAAAAACTTTTTACTCAGGTAGATAAAGATAGGACAAGGGGGAGTGGTTTTAAACTAAAAGAGGGGAGATTGAGAACAGATGTTATGAGGAAATTCTTCTCATAAAGGGTGGTGAGGCACTGGCACAGGTTGCCCAGAGAAGCTGTGGTTGCCACATCCCTGGAGGTGTTCAAGGCCAGGTTGGATGGGGCTTTGAGTAAACTGGTCTGGTGGGAGGTGTCCCTGCCTATGGCAGGGGGCGTGGAACTGAGTGATCTTTAAGGTCCCTTCCGACACAAGCCATTTTATGATTAGAAGTGATATTTAATGAACTGAAACATAACTAATTGTTGGACTGAAGTCCAAACTCCCTAGGGCATTTAGACATCCAAGGCAAAACGGGACACAGGCAATGAAGGGTGCTGAGCAATCCTATACATAGCCTGGTCTTCCACCACTCTAAGATGTCCAAATGTTTCGCCTTAAGATTTCCAATGGTTTCCTCACACAGGTCTTTTCAGTAGACTTTTGAGATCCTGTTCCCAGAGGCAGTTACTCACACCACACTCCACCTAAATCCTTCTGTGGATACTATCCCCAACTGCCCTTTAAATTAAAAGCATTTAGACAAATGTAGATAACCACTGAGCATTTGAGTCTCAGAGCTTTCCAAGGCAGAACTTTACTGCACAAATTTATTAGGCAATGAACAAGCATCCATGAATTTGGCTCCATGAAAGCAGAAGTTATTTTGGAAGCTACACAGGTTTCCATTAACAATCTGATCAAACATTAAGTGATCTGGATCCCAGAGACATGGACATTTCTGTCCAGTTCTCAGCTCTCAGCCACAGGGCAGCAAACAGAAAAGCACACATACATCACTGCATCACATGCTTTTAAATGGGCTGAGCTGTTTTGTTCATATACATTGGAAATCAAGTAAAGGCTATTAGGATTCAATTTCATTGAAATTCCAAGGGGTGGAATTGGACGTCTCCATGCTGTGCTAGAGATGTGATGCTGTAACATGTGAGAACACCGGGAACACTTCCAGACGTGGCATTCCAGACGTGTGATATATTTTCTGACTTTCTCCCTATCCGCTGTTCCTCCTCATCTTGCTTCATCACACCGTTAAGCACAAAAATCCTAGGAGAGGTCCCAAAGGTCTCTCAACAGCCACCCTCAACTACAGCACTGATCTCAGTGGGGGAGAACCAATGCTGTGCCCCTCCACATGAGCTGGAGCAACGCTGCACCAGTGGGTCTCATGGGGGATCCTAGGTCTCTGCTCCATCACAGGTAAAGCCAGGGGAAAATTGGCTGGTGGATTGGGCTCTTTGGGTTAATGATGCTTGTGAAAACTGCGGGGAATAGCAGCAGGGTTTTGTGGAGAACATTTAAATTATCTTTTCCTAGCTATTTTTACTTTGCAGATTAAGCTGGAAGAAGCAAGCACAGCTCTCTAATAAACTCTGTTCATGATTCATGAATTGTGTTCCCTCTGCCTTCCAAAATGCAAATAAATGGATAAAAATGGTGCTACTGCATCAGAGTTTGTACCTTTTGTAATCCAAGCTCCCTGTATTACTCTCAGATGCTAATATAACCCAAGAAACTGCAAGATGATGACATTTACCTTGTCCATATGTAAGACTGCAGCTTCTGTTGATGGAATAGGCAATGAAGCAACTGCATCGATGTATTTTTCTTGCATGTTAATGTAGATGTACCGCTTCAGAAGTCAGATTCATGATTGTGTTCCCCCTGCTGCTGCCTTCACTGAGAGCATAATATGACCTGATTTCCTCTTTCTACCCTCTTCTCCCATTCAGTGTTTCAAGGGTTATTAACTCCTCCTGGCTTGTCATACACACACCAAAACACTTCTCACTCAAGGCATGTGTATCCCTGCTACGTAACTGGGAGAAAGGCATTTTCTGTCTCAGCTCTAGCCTTTTCATTGTGCTTTATGTATAGAAAAGGTGCAGGGCTGTCACAATGGGAAAACACAGGATCTGAGCATGCAGTACCACAACCTGGTACTAGAGGTCTGCATTGGTTTTATCAGCCAGATTCCTTCTGAGGCCTATAATCAAGTTGTCCTCTCAAGTTGTCCAAAAATATGAGTCTGATTATGTTCTGTTGAGTATCAGGGCAGAGATTACCCCCATAGGATTGCAGTAGATCAATAGACATGCATCTGGGCTTCAGCTGAAAGGTATGGACTTTCAACACTGACACAATTCATTGCTGTTGCTGCAAAAGCAGAAACCAGCACGGTATTTTCTGCATCAATTAAAAAAAATAAAAATAAAAATAAAAAAAAGACATCAGGGATAAAACATCAGTTCCAGAGCAGGAAGGATATAGGAACAGGAGAAGAGTCTCATCAAAGGACATGAGAAGAATGAAATACTGTTAAAAACACTTGAGATAAGGATTTAGGACAGGCAATAAATAAATAAATAAATAAATAGCTGATCTGCAGGGCTGAGCCTCTATGAAGGATAATCTTGAGGACTACCAAATACCAGAGTCCAAATTACTTTTTAGATTCAGGTCTCAGTTCTCCACATGATGCATCGTGAAGTTCGTGATGCATCCCTACCTCAGAGGCGTGCGGTGATCAACACAACAAAAGATTGCGACTATTTCAGATACAGCTGCAGTGGGAGTCATAGAGCCAGCAAGACAGGGAGAGCTGCCAGATCTCATGGATGTTTACTGATTGTGTCTCTGCTCAGTAGCTTTAATGCTGTGAACTTGTGTGTATGCACAGACACATTTGGAGGCTTATAAAGTAGCTGTTAGTTCTTCACATAAAGAAGAAATATTTGGAAGAGCCATGAAATTTCACCCCTTCAGTGGGAAAATTCAAGTCTTATACAGGCTGAAGTAGGATCATAGAAAAGTCTATATCCTTCTCAGTTCTCCAAGGACAGTGAATAGCTCTTACATTAATATTGAGACCTAGGTCACCCTGTATTGAACATGTTTGGAGCCACAGAGGAGATGTTCATTTGGAGCATGCAGAGGAGAAATATTTGAGAATTCAGGCACAGACCTTGGATCATCAATACTGGTTCCTTGCAATTATGTGAGATACGGGTCAGGCTAAGAGACCAGAGAACAAGCACAAACCAAAGTCTATGACAAAGTGAGGCCCACAGTAAAACAGAACAAGCTACAGCCAGCATATGCCAAGGGGTTTGAGGAAGATGGATGGGAAAAAAAGAGACAGCGCTTCCTCTTCTGAAACATCTGGCAGGGTCTTCCTCTATAAAAAACTTTCAACCTGAAAAGTTAATCTCTATATTCAAATTTGTGGGGAATTAGTCATTAACTAGCAGGAAATGAATTGATTTTAAATCTCAGTTTTTCTCTGATTAGATTTGGACAATGAGAAACTTAATTGAGCTGTGGTAGTGCTACAGGTCAATACGCTAGCAGATCAGTTATTAGTCAGTGTTAACAGAAAAAAATCTTCAGAGAGAATTGTCGTCAAAACAATTAGTATTGCTAATGCATAACTAGAGGACCAGGGCTGATTAAATGTTATTTCTCTTTGATCTGCCTTAACTGAAAAACAGCACTGGAACACTTTATTTATTTTAAGTTTGGCACAGTCTTCCACTACCCCAAGGTCAGTGATAGCACAGGGCTATGACAATGTCAGGATCCTGCTGTGCTGTAGCTATGCCCCAGACTAATTACAATATCCTTTTTTTTGACACTATGTTATCTCTTTAGGAATCTGGGAACATACCAGACGGAGAATACACTTATCTGGGACATTTTTTTTCTTTTTTTTTTCTTTTTTTTTTTTCCCCTTAAAGATCATCCAACTTCTTTCAATTTCTGAAAAAAAAAAAAAAGGTTTAATTTCCCAGTGAGTTTTGTCTCCAAAGGTTCAGAGTATTAACTTGAATGTTGTGCCTGCTGTGTTGTGAAGCCCTTTAGTGAAAATTTTGGAGAAGAATAGAGCTATAGAAGCATCGGTAAGTGCTATTTCCAGCCAAAAAGGGATTTGAAGCACGAGTCACTAAAGTCTGAGATATCCATCTTATGAACGGATGCAGATGGAACCACAGAAAAGATCCTCGTGCCTGAAATGTCTCATATACTTTATGTAACATACCCTCCTAAAATTCTTAAACATGGTGGAGTTGTTATAACTCACTACTGCAGAAAGGGAACTACAGAAAGAGAAGGAAAATGGCTGTAGCTGGGAGTATCAGAGATCTGAGGATTTGAACCTCAAGAACTCAGTGAGTGCTAAGCTACAGAATTCATTTTCTTAATACTGAGTGCAAAGCCTGCCAATTCAGGAGTTACCAACAAAAAGCCTTAGCTTCTGGGGAGAACTAGCAATTCCCTCACAAGCACAGATCACTCCAGTGAGCTGGGAACTGGTGGATTCAGATACCTTTTCCAGCTCATCCAGCCTTTGACAGTAGGGCAGTCCATAAGCCTTTCAATCCATGGAGGAAAACCAGAACCTGAAATCACGGGATCATTGAATGATTTGTGTTTGAAAGGACCTTAAAGACCACTGAGTTCCAAGCCCCCTGCCATGGGCAGGGACACCTCCCACCAGACCAGGTTGCTCAGAGCTCCATCCAGCCTGGCCTTGAACACTTCCAAGGATGGGATATCCACAACTTCTCTGGGCAACCTGTGCCAGTGCCTCACCACCCTCACAGTCCAGAAAGACTAAAGGAGTGGAGAAAGATGAAAGCTGTATGATAGATACCACAAGCACTTTGCAAGAACTTTGCTCTGCTGAGAACAGTATCAAGTATTCAAAGACAGAAAATGGGAAGGGCTGACTGCCCACAAAATCAGTATGTCCTGCTGCTTGTTGTCATAGGAGGCCAGAAGAGGGAACCCCAGCCTGCACCTCCAGACATGCCTAGCAGGCAGCTCACTCCCAACAGGAACATATGTAACAGGCTGAATGTCTGGATTACAGCCACCGTCTCCAAATCAGTCATTGTGGAGTTATATGCAAATAACCCCCATCTTCATCCCTCTGCTCCCAACCAATCATGGGGAATGGATTGGGAGTGGTTATTTTTTGTTTTGTACCCCAAACTGCAAACCTTTAACAATGCTTAAGAGCATTAATTAATGATAGAGTGCTTGGAAACCAACACGGGTGAATCCTGACATCTCTTTGCTTGGAGACCATGTATCTGTCCCTAAGCTTTTGGCACATAAACAGATACCTGATCAGAGCTGTTAAAATCATGTATTACAGAAGAAGGTTTCAATGCAGTACAAAATGGAGAAAAGCTGAGGAAATGGAAAGAACCCCAGTGTCTGACATGAGATGCAGGAAGGATGGTGGCACTAGTTCATGTAATTGATAAGCGGTAGGTGGGCAATGACTTGGTATCGTCTTTTTTTTTTTTCCTTGCTGTCCCTAGGCACATCTTACTGACTTTTGTTTTCAGTACTGAGTTTGAAAGCAACCCAACAAGTCACAGAGGAATTGTCCTAAAATCAAGTTTCTAATCATCTGAAATTGGAAATAGGCCCACATTTCTCAGTGTTTCAAAGCCTATTCCAAAGCTTTTATTGTGCGACAAAGCTGTGAGCAGATAGGTTTTCAGGTCTCTTGCTGAAAAAATTGTACAGACCTACTTAAGAGATTCATATATCTGTAAACCTTCCAAGTCTGTTGTCATATACAATAATAATAAAAAAGGACTCTTTCAACACAATTTGGTTTTAGGATTCCAGCTTTGCAAGACAACATATTTTCTTCCGAATCTAGGCTTTCTCCTAAAGCACAAACATTTTAAAAGGTCTACTGGCAATCCCAGTAGAGTGTAAAAACTATGAAATCCCATCAGTCTGCTACTAAGGATCATGCACAAGTATACGGAACACTGGAATAGAGGGTGTTGTGGTTTAGAATACAGGCAGAGCAGACTTGAGATTAAAGGAAACAACATTCTGACTAGCAACTATTAAGCAGCTCTAATACTTATACCAATTTTAGATTAACACACTCTGGTCAGATCTGTCGTTATCTCAACCCTTCGAGCCCCACGTTGGGCGCCAAAAGGACTGTTGTGGTTTAACCCGGCCGGCAGCTAAACACCACACAGCCGTTCGCTCACCCTCCTCCCTCCCTCTCTGGGATGGGGGAGAGAAACGGGAAAGTGAAGCCTGTGGGTTGAGATACAGTTTATTAAGACAGGAAATAATAATAATAATAGTAATAGTAATAACAGTGTGTACAAAGTAAGTGATGCACAATACAATTGCTCACCACCCGCTGACCGATGCCCAGCCCAACCCCGAGCAGCCGGCCCCCCACCCCGGCTAGCCACCCCTATATATTGTTCAGCATGCCGTCAGATGGTATGGAATACCCCTTTGGCCAGTTGGGGTCAGCTGTCCTGGGTCTGTCCCCTCCCAGCTCTTGCTGCACCCCCAGCCTGCCCGCTGGCAGGACAGAGTGAGAAGCTGAAAAGTCCTTGGCTTGGTGTAAGCACTGCTCTGCAGCAATTAAAACATCAGCATGTTATCAGCACTCTTCTCATCCTAATCCAAAACATAGCACCCTACCAGCTACTGGGAGGAAAAATAACTCTGTCCTAACTGAAACCAGGACAGAGGGCTACACACTTTTCAGGAGAGAAAGGCAGGGAAGGAGGGGCGAGGGTGTTGCCCTCTGTGTTAGGGAAATGACTGATTGTGAAGAGTTGCCTCTGAGAAACAGCCATAAACAGGTTGAGAGTTTGTGAGTAAAAGTTTGGGACTGGACCAATAAAGGACACCTTGTGGTTGGGGCCTACTACAGGCCACCTGATCAAGGGGAGCCTGTTGACGAGGTCTTGCTGCTTCAGCTACAAGAAGCATCATGCTCACATGCTCACATCCACTCAGGGGACTTCAACCACCTGAATGTCTGCTGGGAAAGCCACATAGCAGCTGTGAGCAATAGAGACTCACAGAGTGCATTGGGTATAAATTCCTGGTCCAGGTATTAGACAAACCAAACAGAGGAGAAGCATTACTAGTGCTGGTGCTCACCATTGTGGATGAACTCATTAAAGAAGTAAAGACTGGAGGCAGTCTGGGCTTCAGTGACTATACCCTGTTTCAGTTTGTGTTCTTAATGAATTTGGGCCTCGCAAAGAGTAGTCAGGACCTTGAACTTCCAAAGAGCAAAATTCCAGCTGCTTCAAGAACTGGTGGATGAGATCCTCTGGAACACTGTCATCAGGGACAAAGGAACTGATCAGAACTGACAGCTCTTTAAGGACACATTTCTTAGAACACAAGAGCTCTCCATCCCCATGTGTAAGAAATCAAGCAGGGAAGGTGGGAATCCGGCATGGCTGGGCAAGGAACTGCTGGTGAAACTGAGGTGTAAGAAGGAAATGCAGTTAGTGAAAGCAGGGACATGTGGCATGGGTAGAGTACAGGGATGCCAAGGAAATGATCTGAGACAGCCAGCATGGCCTCACCAAGGGCAAATCGTGTCTGACCAATCTGGTGGCCTTCTGTGATGGAGTGACAGCATCAGTCAACAAGGGAGGACTACTGATGTCATCTACCTGGACCTTTGACACGGTAAGGCCTTTGAGATGGTCCCACATGACATCCTGGTCTTCAAATTGGACAGAGATGGACTTGATGGGTGCACCACTTAGTGGGTAAAGAATTGGCTTGAAGGTCATACCTAGAGAGTGGTGGTCAATGGCTCTGTCTCCAGGTGGAGGCTGGTGATGAGTGGTGTACCTCAGGGGTCTGTCCTGGGACTGGTGCTGTTTAGTATCTTTATCAGTGACATACACAGGGGGATCGAGTGCACCCTCAGCAAGTTTGCAGATGACACCAAGCTGAGTGGTGCAGTTGATACTAGAGACGGAAGGGATGCCATCCACAGGGTCCTGAACAAGCTTGAGAAGTGGGTCCATGTGAACCTAATGGAGTTCAGGAAGAATGGAAAATCCTCATTGTATATGAATTATTTTTTCCATCACTTATGTTCTTTTATCATCTGTAGGAAGAGATGTAGAACCACCTCCCTGTGAGCCATATGGATCCCTGACTTTATGCAGAGATGCCTTCTCCCTAGATATGCTGTTGCTGTGCTATTACTGACTCTGCTCACAAGCCAATGCAGGGTATTGATAGTAGTGATATTCAGTAATAAATGTTTCCCAAAGGTTTCTCCTTTTTATGCTATTGGCCAGCTAAGGCAGAGAGTATCATCTAGCAGAGTAGAGCTTCCCCCCAGTTCCATCCCTCCTACTCCAATAAACTCCTGGGCTCCTTGGCATGGGCCCACTTTAGAGAAAAACATAAACCTTGTAGTACAAACTGGTGCATGCTGTTGATTTGAAGTACTGGAAGTGAGAAGCAGGCATCTCTCCTGCATTGGCTTGCTGGAGTAATGAAGTGAAACTCTTGAGTAACTTTAATCCGTCAGTACATAGAACCTTTGAAAAGGAGCTGAAGCTCCTTTTTGCCATCAGAAAGCCATCACACGTGCTGCTCTGAAGCAAATAGCTATAATGGGCACAGCAGCCTCTTTTGTTACCGATAAATCAGTCAGCTAAGATTTTACCCAACACTTGTTTCCTTTAAGATCTTACAATTATTCATATACTCTGTCTATAAATGGCTTAACACTAGCACGCAGTAAGACCTGCCAAGAACAGCCATACAAAAGGACAGCATAAAATACATTCCCAAAACTGCAGAGAATGTGACCTTTAAATTAAAAATGATCTTAATCTAAAAAGGTGACGAAAATCCTACTAAAAAAAAGATACATCAATATGCATCTTTAAAGCTGCTATCCATGTCCATTTATCATCACCAAGGTATCTCATTGCATGTACTATTTGACATCACTATAATGACTAAAGTTTCAATAACATAATCACAAGCCAGCTGAAAAGGAGATAATAAAAGCGTATCAGCAATACACCTCTCTAATGTTGTCTAATGTCCTTGCTGCTTTATTTATCACACAACTTTCGAGTAGTTACACGTTCTTTGGATCAGATTACCCTCTGTGCACCAGACCAACTGAAGACCACCATACCACTGACATCATGCATAAAATTCTGAGAATGACAAGTGTAGAGCTTATGCCTTCACTGTACTCGTGACTGCAATTTTGTTTCAAAATCAGATCCATCTGATTTTTTCCCCTCAGCCACAAAAATCCTCAAAAAACCTGAAAGCCCAACTAAACACACTTGCAAGAAGCAAAATACAAGGTCTATTTATAGATGCAGCAAGGAATAACTGGAGGGATGTATCAGAACCAATGTTTCCCATTAATAAACGTTACCTCAAAAATACGCTCAAAAATGTAGACTGATGCAATCTAACAGCCCAGAATTATAATTATGGTAACTGGCTCACACTGGGGAACAACTGTTGCTTTTTCACACTGAGTAGTGAATATGAGTAATAGATTTGACTTTTTCCCCCAAGTATTCTGGTAAACATGTTAAATAAATCAGTTTGTAGGCCTTCATGAATAAACAATAACAGCTACTCAATCCTTAGCAAACAAGCAATACAATAACAATAATAATAGCAAAAAGAGTTCAGTATAACGGTGAGAACTCAAAGGAGGATTAGTCATACATGCCTTTGGATAAGTTAGCTCTCTTATCTTATGAGTGCAGCAGATCTCATCATCTTTAATAGTCTTGTATCCTAGAGTCAGTAAAGATGAATAAAAAGCCCTACAGACATTAATAGTAGAACAAAAAACTTTGTAATCACAACCAAACTCTTACACTACCAGCTGCTTTCCAGAAGGATTCTGGTTTACATTTGCCAAGAGGGATCCTCCAAGGAACACTGACTGTTCTTGGTGATGCCAATTGCCAAAATGTCATTTTGAAGCTTACCGCTGGGAGATTTCCCCCTCGAGTTCCTGACATTTCCACGTTCTTTCATACCTCCTCTATGAGTTGACTGCATATAATGCTCTTTAGGGATTAATTTCTAGAGAAACAGTAATGCAATACATTTCACACATATTTGATAGACTTACTTTGTGTATCAAATGTAATTAAGTTGAAAAATGATGAGCTAATTCTGGTAAAGTGTTAAATTCTCAAACAAAAAAATCAAAACCAAAGTTACAAGAAGGTGAGAATTAAACAAAAAAGCATCACTTGATTAGCTGCTATTACCACAGAATTAATAGGTAGACACCTTATCCAGCATGGGCGCTTTTCTGGACTTGTCCTCCTATTGCATTCCTTTCTCAACACACTCCTGGCTTGAAGGATCTTTTTGGTGGCCAGAGGATTTTCAAGCCTCTAAACACTATAAATCATCTGCCAGAGGCATTCAATGAACAGCCACTCTGTTAAGACAGCTGTCTCTAGAATGTAACTCTGCATGGCATCTTATTTAAAATATATGACAGAGTTGGCATTTCATCTGTACATGCTCTCATAAAAATAGGGCATAACCCCATCTTCATAGAATGAGATTTTTATGGAGAAGTGGCAGCATCTTCGTAACTAACTCTGCAACCAGATTTCCTTGTAAAGGAGTCTCAAAATTCTTTGCGTCTTTCCTCAGTGACAGCTAAATACCTAAGGGTGATAATACTAGCCAGGCAAAGACCTTCAACAAAGCAGCCAGGGAATTCAGTCTCTGAGGATGTAATGAGTTCTTACTAAACAAAAAACATAGGACAACTGCATATATATAGTCCCTGTTAAACAATAGAAGGGAAGAAATTTGAAATATGCCTTAGGTAGGACATGTCTAAATAAAATAATAATAAAAAAAGCCTATCGTAGCTAATGGGCTCTAGTGTTTTTTACTGCTGTCAAAATATGGAGAAAACTGTCTTGCAGGCTGGGGCCTAGGGTCCAACTAGAAAACACAACACTGGCATTTCAACCCACACCTGGGATAAAGCCCACAGGATATAAAGTCCACTCTATCCTATAGCAAGACTAGAATATGGTCTTGCTGCCTGGGCAGATTTGGCAGCAGCATCTGATGTGGCCCTGGGCAGAGATAGCTCATGAGAAAGAAGGTGAAATTCTAAACCACAGCACTAGAGCTCTCAAACTGAGTATTTTAAGCATTCACACAACCAAATATCACTAGCAGTTAGTAGCAGTATTTTGGGTTGCCTGAATATGATTGGGAGAGAATTTTGAAAGTGCCAAAATCTCTACAGGTCAACCAGAAACTGCTTTCTGTGATAACTCTGTCCTTCCTTTCTTACACAAAGTATCAGAAAGTCTTTATCTCGGCAATAGCTCAGTTTCTCTTGCTAGAGATTAAGCAGACCACCAATTCTTAGAAAGCTAACAGGGCTTAATAGTATTTTTACAGAGGTCTACCAGTTGGAGATTCCCCATGTCAAGCTTTTGGCTCTCTTTATTTTGGAAACAGTGATAGCATACTCAAAGGAAGCACAGAAAAAGGTAGATTTTCACAGCTGTCCAGGTTATTCATGAAGAAAACCATCTAAATTCAACCTAAATAAAGCCCTGCTGGTAGAAAAAGAAGGTCTCAAACCTAATCATTTCCACCTGCTGTCGAGGGAACTATGCATCAATACTTCTTCCACCCTCACCCCCATCCTGAAAAATGGTTATCTGGCTTTTCTTATTCACTAGATTTCTGACTGCCACTCAGCTGTGGACAGTCCTGTTATCTAATTGGAACAGCAGTTTCTGTGAACACACTACCTCTATCCTGGCAGCAGTGTTTGCTGAAAAAAAAAAAAAAATGTTAGTGAATGCATTTAAATAGTCTGTAATGTGTAGTTTAACAGGCAGCCTGACAAATACCAACTTAGAGTTCATTGCTTCACTCTTCTTTATCCATGGAAAGAAATGATGCATCTTGCTGGGGTGATGAATCCCAAGACAGGTGTGTAACAGCAGCCATGACACGAATCCCATTTTGGCTTAGCACTCTGTGACTTCTTGTGTTATGAAGGATTGCATGACACTATCCTGAATACAAGAATAGCTCAGTAAAGAACAAGATTTTAATTCTCAGCTGAAATATGAAGTGCTATTTCCTGCTGCAGTCTTTAACTGATTACATACCTGTAACCTTTCTAGATTTACTAATGAACTAGACAGTCCTGCTGAATTTCCAATAAAACTCATAAATATCTGCAATCTGTAAAAAACATTCTAACCACTGATATGAAATGACAGTGAGAGACAGCGATGGTGTGGCACTAAAGCTTGAACGCAATGCAAATTTGAGGTCACAATACCATGTGTTTGAGACCTGTCATGACACTGAAATATACCTTAAGATGTCACAGCCGTACAGTGACATTTTTCTTTTAAACCACAACAATCATTTAGCATTTTTCTTACCCTGCGCACATAAATAGGAAAGATTCGGTGCTGTTGTCCTACGAGCACACTCTCTCTGAGATGTCAGTCTGAAGCAACAACTGACCTGTGCTGTATTTATAAAGAGTGGCATTACACATTGACTTTTGAACTGAAAGGTATCTTTGTTTGTTTCTACTGCTGCAGTGGAGCTGACTGTGTTTTCACAAGAGGGCAATGTACATTTTCTAGTCACAGCAAACTATTCTGTGCTTGTCCTTTGACAGATATCAAAGCTCCCATTGCTTCAGGAGATGTAATAATCTGTAGATTTAGGTAGCTATATGGATTCACAAGATGTGTGGTTAATAACAGGTTTTCAATTTTAAAAAGAGCTGTTTTCAAACCTACAGAGATCTGAGTGATACCAAACTTCTTTGCTAGCATCAGTCTAATCCCACAATAGACCCATACAGGTGGACACCAGAGTACCAGCAAAGCAAGGCAATAAAAAAGCTTGCAAGATCATACACATGCAAGCCACCTACCAATTCTGCCACTTTTATACCCATCACCTGATTACTTTTTGGGTCCATCTGCTTGGGACTTTTGGGTGGACATCAGCGTAGAATAATTGTTCTAAGCAGCCTTCAGGAAAACTAAAATTCCAGGGAAAGGGCTACCCCACACTTGCAGACTGAGACCCTGCTGAAGCACAGCAAGTCTGGGATGTACTGAGCACAACAAAGCCAAAGCCCATGCACTGCAGAATCAATCTGCACGTGTACAACATGCCTGGTGCTGACACCAAAGGGTACAAAGCTCATTGCTCTGGCACAAATTATACAACACGCAGGCATCGGGACATGGCAATTTAACTGCTATTTATACTGAAAGGTGTGGGATCACGTAACTCCCCCTAGGAAGACTCTGAAGTCCAAACACAACTATGAGAACCAGCATTTTTTTTTGAATTTTTGGCATTGGCAAGAATTAGCATGGCTGAATCATCCACAGCTCTCAAGCCAGCAAACAGTGCAGCTCTGAGAGGGCAAGCACATTTCTGGCTGCCCTGAAAAGACCAGGAATTACAGTTTCCATGTAAAGCAGGTGATATCTTGGTTTCTAAATACCTTGGATCACAAATCAGATCTTCTTCCAAATTCTCCATGGAAAGGTTGTTTTTTTGTTTTCAGGCACTAGAAACAGATACCAAGGCCAACCAATGAGGTAAGATGAGGCTTTTCTGTCTGTGTTATGTTTCCGAACAAGTCCCAGCCGTTTCCTTAAAGTTAGTCATCCACTTTTGAATCACTCATAGCTTTACACTGCAGTCAGGCTTTCAGCTTAAAGACTGACCACAGCCAAGGGGCAATACAAAGCATAAAGGACCTACTAGGGGCCTCCATAGTGAGGGGCTGGTTTCCTGCTGTCCCCATGTCTATCACAGCTTAATATCTGCAGTCTGCTAAAACTCAGGCAGGATCCAAATGAGCTTCAGGGATCTGGCAAAGCTCTGGGGTCCTGAGAATAGTGACCACTTGCACTGGAAACATTTATGACATCAAATAGAAGATTCCCCCACATTTCTCAGCTTGCATGGAGATCCTGTAGGCTTGTCCTCCCTATGCCTGGCCAGCAGATACAAAGAGGCGCTGGCACAGACTGTTCCATCTACCTCCAGATTCCCCTTCCACTAACATCTCTTTTCAGTTTAACTTGAAAAGATAAGAGCAATTTAATCTTTCCTGCCTTCTACTTGAAGGTTTTGTTCTAAATGTATTTTGACAGCAGAAATAAAGACAAAGTTTTAATAGAACTAACTCAACCACAAACTGAATTATGTATTTCCATTTCAGGAGAGAATCTCACTGCTAATAACATCACTCTCCTTCCAAAAGCATGCATGACAGAATTCAAAGCATTTCTCTGTTCCATAATGGTATTTTATATCTGGTAGTAGCTATGCAGCACAATGATTTCTCCCTCTTACACGTGTATATGTAATGCATCTCACTTGCTTTGTCCAGGAGTCAGGGTGGGACCATCTGAATTGCCGAACCAGTCTGTCTGGAAAATTTTTGTGCTAGCAGCTTTAAATGCAGAATGAACTCTGGCAACATCCCTGATTTGGAACCCTGCCTAGACCTTTATTTCTTCATATTCTGTGTTCTCTGGAAAGACAGAACAGCTACAGGCTTTCTGTAGGAGCCCCACATCAACAATCTTCCCCCAAAATGGAAGCACATGGCAAGGCAAGGTTAAAGCATTCTTGACAGCTTGAGCATCTTATTTTTCCAACACCTGATCTTTATTTGCTTCCCATTTTACAGAAATGAGTGCAGTCACCAAGCAGCTTACTAAACGGGGGTCAAATCCTGAATAGATGCCATTCTCACAGAAGCTTTGTTCTTAATCAAACACCCACTGAAGTCAACAAAAGTGTCAAAAAAGAAAAGCCATATTTTATTTTGTGACTACAAGAAAGGCAACTGAAACAATTTCCATCAGCTGCTAAACATATGCTCTAATGACCACCACTGGATTATTAGTAGTGACCTAGATGCAAAAAGCTTTGATCTTCTTACTCCTGGCTTATTATCCAGTTTCTAGTTCTCTTAAGGTCAGAGTGAACAAAACTGAGGATGGGTGAAAAATGTGTGCAATAACAGAGAGAAGACCACATAGTATTGATCCCCAGACACCGCACTGAACAGAGCAGGCAGACGTCAGCAAACATGATTAATAAGAGCAAGCCAGAAAACAGTATTACATTTCAAAGAAAGCAAGGGGTGAATAGCTTGAAGTAATGAGATACAAAGTCTTTCACATGTAGGTCACCAGTTTTAATCCAGCTCTAGTCATAACAAACTCTGGTCATTAATATCTGACAGCTGTCTGGCAGTGACAAAGAATGAGATGGTGGTCCTGGTTTAATTGCTAGTGGTATCTGCAAAATAAAACATATCAACAGAGCTGTTAATGCTGTTAAAAGTCTAGGCAGGAAGGTCAAGGACTGACTGGGTATTGAGAGAGGACCTCTACACCCTTACCAAAAAGCTTCATTGTCTGTTAGTGTCAACTTGAGATATCTCAAGAGTAATGAATCTTTTTAAGGGAACAAAGGATAAATAAATAAAGAAAAAAAAAAAAGTTCAAAGAAAGCTGTGGAAACCCTCCTGCCTTGAACCCAGATCAAGGGCTAGATCCCTGGCTGGTGCTCCCACCAAAGTGACAGAGTTACATCTGTTTACATTGCCCAGGACCTCTCACTGATATTTTCAAACAGACGTCTGGTCCAGAGATACATGGAGCCATGGAGTTGGGGAAGGAAGGCAGAGAGCAGACTAAAGCAGGGAAAAAGAGACTGAGAGGGAAGCAGTAGTACTGTACTCTGAATAAGCTTAGAGAATGGTGGCACAGAAGATGACCTTAGCATGAGTCTTTCCCCACATGGAAATCTCTGATTGTCAAAACATGGTCTAGAGAAGTACTTACTACATACACTGTGTTGGTCTCACTACTGCCTCTGAGGTGGATCACACCGGACACCACGGATAGTGGGAATGGCCTGCATGGCCATGTCTCACTAACTTGTGCTGCACCCCAGCCCAGGATCCCTCTTAAGAGTCAGAGCACTAAGCCAACCAGTAAGTGAGGTGTGGAGAGAGGATGAATTTCTAATTCATACAGTCAGAATCAAGAGTCCACCCAGAAATGATAAATAAGAAGCAGAAGTCCTTACTGCTGCTTTCTCAAGACCTTTTTCTTAGAATATGGGAAAGGCCTGATTATTCTACACCTTCCAGATACACCCTCCCAGCTACAGACTAGAACAGAGAGCTCTATTTTCTACTTTTAAATAAAAAATAAAATGTTTTTATTTTCCTCTAATATTTGTGCCTTTGTTGTTTTGGAAGAGATTTATCTCACTTTATCTACCCCAAAACCACATATCCCATCTCAGTGAGCTATCAAGGTTCCATCAACAGTGACCAGAGAGAAGCAATTGCCTCCATCAGGAGGTTTGTCCTATGCATAACCTGCTTAGACTCCAATACAGCAGAAGTTAAGTGAGTTTAACACCACCTTGTGCAAACAGAGTGGCTCTTCAAGCATTTCATGAAAATTCTGCATCAATACTTTGGGTGAACAATGCATTCCTGATTACATATATAATGCAATCCTGTTATACAAAGCACAACAATTTTACATGTAGTAGAAAAGTTACCTAAAGATATTTGTTTGCAAAAACAACAAACCAAATATGTGCCTAAAGAGAACTTAGAATTAAATATGATGGTTCCAAGTCTTTTTTGTTTGAAGAAGAGCAAGAGATGCTCCAGGCACACAGCACAAGTTCCCCTGTGGCCTGTGGAGAGGCCCCTGGTGGAGCAGGCTGTCCCCCTGCAGCCCATGGGTCCCACATGGAGCAGATCTCCACGCTGCAGCCCGTGGAGGAGCCCCCGGTGGAGCAGGTGGATGTGGCCTGGAGGAGGCTGCGGCCCATGGAGAGCCCCCGCAGGAGCAGGCCCCGGGCCGGAGCTGCAGCCCGTGGAGAGGAGCCCACGCAGGAGCAGGGGGTCTGGGGGGAGCTGCTGCCCGTGGGGGACCCGTGCTGGAGCAGTTTGTTCCTGGGGGATGGACCCCGTGGTACAGGACCAACATGGGAGCAGTTCTTGAAGTGCTGCTGCCTGTGGGCAGCTCCTGCAGGCTCAGTTGGGGAAGGACGGCATCCCGTGGGAGGGACCCCACGGGGAGCAGGGGCAGAGAGGGACCGTGAGGGAGTGGGGAGACGAAAGGTCAGGGACTGACCACAGCCCCCCTTCCCCATTCCCCTGCATTGCTCGGGGAGGGGGATGTAGAACAGAAAGTGTTTTTAGTTTTCTTTTAGTTTCTCAGTGTTCTAGGCTGGTAGCGATAGGGAATAAATTACATTAATCTCCCCATGTTGAATCTGTTTCGCCTGTGATGGTAACTAATGAGAGACCTCACTGTCCTTATCTCAGGCCTTGAGCCCTTTTCATCATGTGTTCTCTCTTTTTCCTTTGAGGATGGGGAGTGAGAGAGCGGTTGTGGTAGAGTTCAGCTGCCCAACAGGGTAAAACCACCACATTCTTTTAAAGTAATTTTTAAAACTTCTCCACTTATTTTTGGAATAGTGCAAGTGACATGCAAGAAACACATTTCCAAGTATTTTGCATTCAGCATTGCCTTATAAAAGTAGTAAATTTTCCTATTGCATTTTATAATTGTCCAAATTCTATACTCATTCAAATAAACACCCCAGCTGATAAACATGGATAGACTTAACAACGATATTATTTTTTTTTCTCTTTGAATACCTTTGCTAAGTATACAAATAAAGGATACTGAAATATACTGATGCAGAACAGCTCCAGGTGAGAATTTTCCCACTTTCCTGGTTAATCCTGCTTTGTACTTTCCATCCAACCACCCACCAAGCTATGAAGTAACCACTAGATGGTGGTGGTGTACACCACACAAGGAGTATCTGGAAGCTTTCTGCTTGCTTTTCTCAGAAACAATGAAGAAACATTTCGCACACAGACCTCCACTGTGGTCTAAGTCCAACAACACCCTTCATCTTTCCCATGCAAGAGCCAAGTGCCTTAACATGCTACAGACTGTTGCGTCACAAGTTTCATAATAGAAAGCCTTATAGTTTGGAATAATGTCATGCCCAGTGTGAAACAGTTGAGCTCTGTATCATATATACAAAACCAAAAACAAGGAATTCAGGAGTTTCTCTAGACTTCATTTAAAATAATCACATTCTATCACATCATGATTCAGCTGCCTCTGTTGAATCTAGCTCCATAATTGGCTGTGGAAATCTTTGCTTTCTCTTGTATAGAATTTACATGTTCTGCTGTTCTTCCTTCAAGCAATGTAATTAAAAGAACCTGCTTAGCATAATTAATTTGCAAACAGGTTGGACGAAATGGGATTGTATCCCAAAGGCTTTTTCAGCTTTAAGTGAAACTACTTCTTCAGGTGTACTGTAATCTAGAGTCTGTTATATGTCAGCTTCTTGCAATTTGCATTTTAAAAGCTCTTCACTTCGAAAGGTGCTACAATTGGTAGCCCAGTTCTGAGTTGTGCTGCTGATGTGGGCCAGATTATACAGCTCATCCTGCAAACCATATCCCCCAGAATATCCAGCCTCTGAGCAGCGGGAGGCTGCACAGTCAAGTGCTCTTTAATGTTGAAGGCTTTTTGCTGAAATCAATGTATCATCCTCAAAAATCCTCCCCCAACCTGATCTGAAACAACAACATGGCATTTTAGATGGGAACAGGAATATTGCAGTAAGTCCTGCACAGAGAATTGGAGGGAACAAGGAGGGAGGAACATCTTTCTACTGGGAACAACTGGGAGCTCAGTTCCTGCATGACCACTTGGACCAGCCAAGATTGTCTCCCACCGAGAGCAGCTCTCCCCACTACACCAAGGAAGACCTGGCATTATACCTCCCTTATGTTTACACTGTCTCTAAGGAAAAGGACATAAGGAGGGGCCCTTTTTTGCATCATCCTCACTGGCATCTGCTCTGCTGGGACATCAGAACGGCTGGGACATCACCCAGTGAGAAGTGCACCCACAATTACCGACCTGCTCTGCCCTTCTGCTGCCTGTGAGTGGGTTGGGCTGCAAAGGTAGGTGGAGAGCCTTTTTGAATGCTCCCTAACATTAACAGATCAATGAGTCCACCGGCTACGACATCCACACCTAGCCTCTCTTTAAATTTGTTCATGTTTTTTCACTGAGAACCTGTCCCCTTATATCTGCAATGGAGAGATTTCAGATTTCTAGAGTTCCTTTCCATGACAAAATTCATTGCCAAAGAGTGATAATAAACCAATCATTTATGGCATTAACAGCTAAGCTTTCGAGACTTTTAATTTCAATACAATCACCACTAGCTGATAACAGAAGGCAAATGGAAAGCCCTACCCCCAAACCTCATTTAAAGCTGATCATCCCAGATTAGAAAGAAAGAAGATTATTTTAATGATCTAACCTGAGAAAAGATCATTGGGTAGTTTTACAAAGAGAAAAATACACTTAAGACATGATACTGGACAAGAGATGCATACCCCCATCTCCTTCAGCGCATCTTCCAACCAGTTGAATTTGCATGGGGACTAAACGACGTGATGTCTGTCAGTGCAAGGAATCGAGATTATTTCTTTCTAGAATACTGATGTGTTGCAGCAAAGCACTTATTAAACTCAGCCATAATGCAAACAAAAATCACTTAGCAATGTCATGGTTTCTAATGATTACATGATATTGCCTGCTAATATTATTTCTACTTATGCTCTAGTTATATTGTTTTCATAAGCAGTTATTTTCTGATACAAGCTATGCAGTTCATCAGGTAGTGAACCTGATGCTTCTCAAGATATCATGGATGGGGAACAACTGAGAGTGAAACTGCTAGATTCCGTCTGTTGATTTGGGATTGAAAGAAATGGGATATATTATACAATGCTGTCTGCAGCACTAAATTGATCATTCCTCAAAAATCAGATATTACAGATAAGTGTAAATCTAAAATGCTTCTAAAATACGGGGGCATTTGAGCAAATGTAGTTATTAGAGAGAGTTATTACCTGTATTAATGAAGTCCTCTTCCACATACACAACCACTGTATCACATCACTGGAGTGTTAAGGGATATATCAAAATTAAAAGCCATGGAAACAGTCTGCAGCCCATACCTGAGGTCTTGACTAACAAATTTACAATAGATAGGGATGTTTATCAAGATCTGTATGCAAGGCTTGATTACAAGCTACTAGATTTTAAGCAACTCATTTAAAATCAGAATGATAAGATGAAAATAATTTAATACATTTTTAACACATTTTGAAATACTGTTAATAGAATGGGGGAGAAACAAGAACTTGATTGCTTCCATTGGCTTCGTAAGTTATTAAGGACAATACTGAATAAGCCATCAAACCTGTTAAACAGAGAACAGACAACTTATTGAGCAGAAGATTTGGAGAAGCTCTATTGCCTTTAGTATCTCACAATAGAGTGCCCAAGTGAATTCTCTGATATCTACAAAGGTTTCAGTGCACAGTGGTGTCTTTCCTACATGAGGGTATTAAAAGGTGTGGTAATAATGGTGTGCTATTAATAGGTGTGCTATTAAGAGGTGTGCTTTAGGTGCTACACTGTGAGCTACGAAGGTGACAGAAACGTTTCTTCTGTGGCAAGGCTGGAATTTGCCTTGGAGCCTTGCTCAAGAATGGAGAGCCACAACCGTCTTCAGCCCGGGTCTTGGGATGTATGTTTGCTGGGAAGCAGGGCTTAACTACAACTCCATCCTTGGTATTTCTCATCACAGAAGCAGCTCTCCCCTGAGAACAAGGTCTCGATTGTCTCAGCTCTCCCCACCCACTGAGCAGGCATATACACATACAACTTGTGTGAAGAAAAAAAAAAAAAAAAAAAAAAAAAAAGAAAAATGATTTCCTGTTGAATCTGTCTGGGTAGGTCAATCCTATCAATCCATTTTTTGTTTCTTTAACATTTTTATTATACCAGTACAAGCAGGACAATTTGTGTTATTAGCACAAACTCTCTCCAAAGTTTCTTTCCTTCTGTGCAGATGGTTTTTGTTGCTTTTTCCAAATCAGTCCACTCACAAATAATTGGCAGCTCTTCCTTGGGAAGTGCTTCAAGTATTTCAGGTAGATTGTTAGCACCTGGATTTCCCTTCTGAAGCTGGAGTATAACATGGGGATGTTTAAGACAGAGATCTTGGCACTGAATCATCCATTCCAGATTCTTCTTCTTGGCCAAGACAGATAAACAATGATTTTCTCACAAGTTGCCACAGTGAAAAAGAAAACAAACTCTAGCAAATACACTGTAATAAATGGGTCCCTGGCTTGTAAAACACACGGTTTGCCATGCAGAACAGCCACTGATCACATACAATTGAGGGATTACACACAGCACATATGGAGTCCTCCACTAGCAACAAAGAGCAAAATGACAACCACACGTTCTTGGTTGTGCACCAATATTAGTAAGCCTTCTTACTGGAAATGTGCTTTAATACACAAAAGGATCTTTTAAGATCAAGGCAAGCCAACGAGAAGAAGACATATCCGTAATGAGTTAAAACATTGCCTCACAAGACCGCTCAGTGATTTATTTCTTCTCAGTCTAGTGATGAGTGGTTGTCCAGAAGAACTAAAAATTGTTTTAACAACTGACTGAAACTGCCACAACTTTTGCAGTCTATTTTCCTGCTGTCTGTCCATTACCAGAATTGTCCATCTGACTGTGAATTTTCCCTCTGTTCTGAGTAGCCTGTTCCTGTTTTATCCATAAATGAAACAGCATTGCCAGTTTCACAGCACTGTTTCTTACTTGCTCAATGCAGAACAGCAATTTGCAAGGATGCTTTGAGGTGGCACTTTGAAGAGAGCAAGAACAAAGACTAAGTGCTTTTTCCTGATTTGCCCTGTGGTCCCAGCTTCAAGAGCTGCTGGTTCAGGAACAATAACATAATTCTGACCTCCAGTGAGTCCCAGCTGGGGTCACTGCAAGCACAGCTGCCAGCACAACCATGGGCAAACACAACTCCCCTCTGATCCAAAATCTGTGTGATTAGAAAATCGTTCTCTCAGCTAGTTAACTTGGGGAACAGGGTTCCTCTGTGCTTCTCTTTAAGATGGCTACTGAAAAGAATGATAAATGGTTGCCTTGACTGATGTAATCCAGGATTTTTTGTTTGCTTTTTGGCTGATTTTTTTTCAGTTGATGTTATTTGTTTATTTTACTTATAAGCCTTTTACTTGTGCCCTTGTCCTGGTTTCAGTTAGGACAGAGTTAATTTTCCTATGTGCTAGGGTGCTATCTTTTGGATTAGGATGAGAAGAGTGCTGATAACATGCTGATGTTTTAATTGCTGCAGAGCAGTGCTTACACCAAGCCAAGGTCTTTTCAGCTTCTCGCTCTGTCCTGCCAGCGGGCAGGCTGGGGGTACAGCAAGAGCTGGGAGGGGACAGACCCAGGACAGCTGACCCAAACTGGCCAAAGGGGTATTCCATACCATCTGACGTCATGCTGAACAATATATAGGGGTGGCTAGCCGGGGTGGGGGGCCGGCTGCTTCGGGATAGGCTGGGCATCGGTCAGCGGGTGGTGAGCAATTGCATTGTGCATCACTTGTTTCATACACATTATTATTAGTAGTACTATTATCATTATTATTATTATTATTTTCCTATCTTAATAAACTGTCTTCATCTCAACCCACAGGCTTCACTTTCCCATTTCTCTCCCCCATCCCAGAGAGGGAGGAAGGAGGGTGAGCAAACGGCTGTGTGGTGTTTAGCTACCGGCCGGGTTAAACCACAACATACCTAAAATGCTATTTAGTCTTAGTCTTATCTTGCTTTTCAAGTTCTCCCTGGGTAAATTTGCTCACATTGTTTCAGAGAAGCTAAAACACGTGAGCCCAGGTGAGAGTCCACTTTAATGGAAGTCCTGGCATGAGAAGTTACCAAATTATTTGATGGTTTATTTTTGTTCCCGTGGCTTTCCTCCACTGGTGCCAATGACAGAATCTCTATTCCAAGCACTTCAGGTACTGCTATTCAAGAAGTAATTAGATCCACTCTTATGAATCATAATACATATGAGAAAAGGAAAAGGTAGCCGTACTCCTTGAGATATCAATTACTTCTCTGAGAATAGCAGCAAGATTTTTAAATGAGATAACCATTGCTTCTCATTACAGCTTTAGATATATCCCCAGAAGAAAAGACAGTTTAGGCTGAGAATACATTGCCCTTTAAAACAGTATTAACATATTATATTCAACAAAAATAATAGAGCACAGTGAGACACAGGAATCCAGAAAGTCCACTTAAAGGCCCAACATGGGTATAAAGGGAGCAGCTCTAAAGGCTGGGGTTGTCCACGGGAGATGTGTTTCTCTGTAGTCAACAGAGAGTGAAACATTTCACACAGGGGCAGATCAGAGAACTGCCATGAGGTCCTTGTGCTGGGTGACCCCAGGGAGGAGTAAAAAAAATCTAGGTGACACTCATTTCTCATTTCCTAAAGGACTTTGTCAAAAGTCTTTGGAAAGTCAAGTAAATGCTGATGCTATTAACAGCAACAACATTTCTAACATCCAAACCATTTCTTAGAAACAGTACCACCACTAAAGTGTGCCACGTCAAACATGAGACCAGAAAGAAAAAACACCAATAGAAAAGAAAGTCAATCAAATCTTTGAAAAGCACTTGAGACTGACTCATTTCTTATCCAAATATAAATACATCTGCCTTAAAAAAAAAAAAAAAAAGAAAAAGAAACAGAAAACACTATACAAAACACTGAATTAAACATTGTCTATTTGTGAATACTATATATATTTAACCAAGTTTCCTTCTTGATGTTCACCCTACTCCTTGCTCACAGCTATGTAACACTGCATGTAGACCTTCATGGTAAGATTTGGCAAAACAAAAACAATCTAACGGTATATTTTCATGAACAAATCACTTAAATAGAACAAACTGATTCAGTCTCTGTATTTTCTCTAATTTGCTGCTTTCATTTACATGTTTCTAGATTGGAACTCTATTACTGTTATACCTCCGTACTTCCACGTATTTCCAAAACCACATTCTTCACTTGTTATTTTAAGTATATTACACATCTATATTTCTATCCATCTTTTTTACAGACCTAGGATTTAAATCCCAGCTTTGGCAGGTAACTCAGACCTGTTGCTTAGCAGCAGCTGAGACACATGTAAATGCAATAATGGAAATTCTCGCGGTTACAAAAGTGGAAAGCTCTTGCCTGCTAAAAGCGGATGTTTATAAATCGTCTGGAAGCAGAGTAAGTGGCAATATTAGATTAGAAAAATTCTTTCCAAACAAAATATAGTCTTGAATAAAAAGCCAACCAGCCTGACACAACCGAGATAATATACTGAGGTTAAAAAAAAAAAAAAAAAGAGTCAATATTTAATTATGATTGTTTTTATATATTGATCTCTCTAGCATTTTAACCATCATATGATTACCAGTAAAACAGATTACATTCCATTTCATTTAGTGGGTGAAATAATGGATTCAGGAAAGTCAACTGCAAAATTTTCACTGCCTTTGTAGAATTGGGATTTCAAATCTCCATTTTTTTTCATTAAAACCTATTTTTAAAAGCAATGACACATGTCCATGTGAAACGAAAGCTTAGCATTTCATCTCTGCTTAAAAAAGATACGTATTTAATCTGTATTTGACAGGTCCATATGGTCACAGAAACATATGGATTAGAGCTGATGCTTCCTGATTCTATGGTACCATCAGCAAGAAGGAACCCAAAATGGTCCCCAGACTGAAACAAACAGACTTGAGCATGGTCAGATCAAAGATGAGGGCTGTCACTTCCTACGTGCACTTAAATATCTTCTGCTGGCATGTAGCATCCTGGAGGGTTGTGACCATGTTCATCACTACAGGTTTAAGGCCTAACTCTTTGCACACAGAATACAACCTAGCTTAGGCATCTAACAGTTAATCGTCTGAAAGACAACTATGAAACTTGAGAATCCCTTTATAGTGAATATTATTTCCATAGTATCATTCATTTCTTCCAAATATGTCTAAGATCAGATGATTTCTTTTGAGTACTCTCCTTCAATCCACTGGCTATTAAAGAAACTAAGGTGGTTTTATATAAAGCAGATAAAATGAATAATCCTTTGGAAATGCCCCTCTCTTTCCATTGACTCTAATGGAGCCTCAGTAACAAACTAGCCTTCAGATATCAAAATTAATCCTAACATCTGTGGTGGAGCTCAATGGCAAGGATGAATGTGACTAAATAAGCAATGTCCTAAATTTAAACTAAGAAGATCTGAGTGCTATCTCCAAAGGTGCTAATAATCACCTGAAAACTAACTTAACCATCCCTAACCCAGACTGGTTCTTACAGTCTGTAAAGCAGTTATTTTGATATCCGGATCTTGTTTGGTACCCCACCAACCCAGAGATAATTTAAAACATCATATTCCAGGCCACAGTGCCACATCCCCAGAGCTCTAACTCCCTTTGGTACTTAGACATTGCAGATGTACACGTCACACAAGGTTTTGGGGTTTGTTTTTTACTTTTTTTTTTTTTTTTCTGCAGAAAGGAAGAAGTCACATTTCAGTGTTTCCTATTCTACCATTTTACAAAAAGTGTTATTTATTCCAACTGAACACCATTTATTTGTGATTTTTTATCCCTTCTAAATATGATGGTTTGTCTGCTTGTGTCACTCGTTCTCCATTCACTTCATTAATTGTGTCTCTGGCTCCCATGAGAACACTTCAGTTTTGTTGCAAGGCCCAGAAATATGATAATCAACAAATATTTCTAGATCAAATCTGTTGTCACAGCGTCAGTGTGTCCATAGGAAATACTGATGCAGTTAACAGTGATTTGCCACTCAACTACTGCAAGAGAGATATAAAACACAGTTTGGTTTATATAGAAGTTTTTAAATTGTCCCCCTTTAAGACATTTGTTAAAGATAATCAGATATACTGAAGAATCGAACCTGGAAAAAATGCTTAATACTTGTATGGTGTTTTGCATTTTACTGCTGTACAAACATGAACTAATTAAGCCTCACAATACCCAAGTGAGGAATGGAAGGAAGTATTATTATGGTTATATATTATAATTATACTGTCTCATTTAGAATTTCCTGGCTTGTGACTTTTAAAGTAATTATTATAATTATCATAAAACTAATAAAAATCAGAAACAATCATAATTTTTGTGGTATGAAACTGCACTAAGCTAAGCAAAGAAAGATTTTACAAATTTCTATAAGCACACCTCTCCTTTAAGTATTTCAGTTTCTACTTCCCATTACCTATCTGAGTCCACCAGGGACTTGATTTTACTGCAAAAGTGTCACACAACATTTAAGCTTTCAACTGGCTTCATCATTATAGCCACTCACTGCAAATTCTTTGGAGTTAACCAAGGTTTGATTAGCCTCTGGAATAGCTTCCTTGTAGGGCTGTAATCAACTGCATGATAACTTGGAAAAGGCTCTCAGGTAATTTCTTTTAGCTGGAAGGACAACAATTCTGATAATTTCTTTTTTAATTATGCAGTATATACAGTACTAATACAACAGTATTAACGCATATATGATAGATACAACAGAATAGAAGAGAAGAAAGAACTAGTCTAATGAACTCAAGATACTTTTAATACTGTTTCATTGACAGCTTCTGGAAAAATAAACAAAGTAAAAACATTTGATAACATTAAGCCTATTGGGCCTTACCTTCCAAGATTAATGTTCCTAACTGGCAACCCAGAGACCAGCCAGATCACTACTCAGTCTCCTAGGCTGTCCCCCCCCCTCCCCCCCATACTAGCTGCATACTCCCACCACAGCTAAACATCATGACTATAGTTAATTCGCCTCCTAGAAAAGAAGTCATCTTCAAATGCCATCAACAGTGGTTTTCCATCATGTAACTCCTTTACTCCACAACTCTTGTGCTAGTTGTAGACAGTATTTTGACTGTACTTGCCTCAAGACACTTGAAAGACCATCTGGCTAAACAGATGTGCTAATATAATTTGCTTAGCCTGAAAAAATGAACTGGAAAAATAAAAAAAAAGAGTAACGAAACACAATGGCTTGAATGCAAGTTCCCAGGAGTGCCTGGTCCAGCTTCTTCTTTTGTGCATGTCCAGATACTATATTTGTCATTTGAGGATGAGCTTGGCAACAGATTACTTGCCTGTGGAAGTTAGCAAGAGAGAAGGAATTTCAAAACAAATGACAAAAAGAGGTGAACATATTCTCATAACAAAAAAAAAAAAAAAAAAAAAATGTAAGGCCATCTGTCATTCCTTTCCGGAGTATATCATATGTTATAAAACACGAAACTGGCAAAATGCAATCAAGTCTTGGTTCTGCAGAAGGTGTCAAATCTCCCATGGATTTCAATGGGACCGGTGGATATTCAATCTGTTCATTTGTAACCTAAGGAATACTTGTGTAAAAAGGGCAGTATAGTTCTTATCAGAACTATGTATCTTATTGTGATGTGCAACATCACACATGGAATGGATTCTCTAGATAATGTCCCCTAACAATGTTCCCTTCATCATCTGTCTTAAGTTTAAAACACTTAACAATAACAACATATGGCATTTTAAATCATCCAGTGTCTATAGCAAGTTTACATTTATCTGGTCTCTATTTCTTCTCTTTTTAGCTTTCTTTCACTACTCAAATCTGTACTGTTTGACAACCCAATCACTTTGCCAAAAAAAAGAAAAAAAAGACAAAAAAGAGAAGAAAAAAAGTAAAAAAGTAAAATTGAAATACTAAATTAGAAAAGCATATTTTCAAACATTAACAGGAAGAAATTTCAAAAATCTTTATGTAGAACTTTCATTTAAATTCAATTAAAAAATTCCACATCCATTTCTTAAAGCATTTCTCAAAAAACTCCACTGACAGTGAATATGAAATGTTCAACTGTGCCCACTTTGCTTTTTTATGCAGAAACTTGCTCATAGATTCATATTTTACATATATTTTCAGCTGTAAGTTAGAGTCACCCTTTGCATAAAGGACTGGGCTTGCTTTCTGATGTTGGACTGCCCTTTCTGTAAGGTAAGGAGAGAAATAAATTAAAATGATAATGCCCACAACACTGGCTGAATGAGCACAACCAACAGCAAGCTTCTCATTTTGCTGAAGCCACAGCACCCCTTGCCCAACAAGACAAAGTTGCATAAATTCAAAAGCTGGAGAAGAAAAGGAGAAAGATACACACATCACATCAGGCCTCACCATTCATCTAGCCAGCACCCTAGGAAAGAAAGAAATGAGCTGGCTGAGAAGAAAAGCAAAGCATATTATGGTTAAATAAATAAATAAATAGGGGTAGATTTCAGGACTCAGCATGTACTGTGCAGGACGTTGGAGATGTCAAGGTTGCATTTTCTGACCCACTCCAGAAAGAGGGAAGGTTTTTTGCTTCTTGGGGTAGAAAACTTATTTTCTCATCATATTGCATTTAGTGAGTTTAGCCAGATATGGCAAGAATTAACTAACAAAATATTAGTTAACAAAACAAAAAAAAGTTAAACACTTTTCTTGTAATTTTTTCCCCCTTGTTCTTTTGGCTCCAAGGCATGCATTCTTGTCTGCACAGTAACAAACCTTCAGCTGTCCCTTGACCCAGCTATTACACCAATGTGCTGGCAGTGAAAACTGGAAGAGAATGAATTCTCTTGTCTTCTGCATGAAAATGCTTCAGCCAGTGAGCTACGTTAACTCACTCATACCACCCATGGGTTTTTTACACCATTACAGGTTTTTCCTGTACAGAAAAAGGAAGGAGAAGAGGAAGAAGTGTTCTTGCTCACTGGTGTACTTGACAGTGACAGTAGCTATCCCATGGAAACCAGTGGTCCTCTTAGGACTGTGCACTTGCTTTTGTAACACTCTATATACAACAGTATTTCTATGAATCTGGAAACTTAAAAATAGCCCACAGTATTCTGGCAATACGTAAAAAGCATGTGCATGAGCCCAAAATAGATGAGAGCAAAGAAAACGATTGAGATGAACAATCACATGGAAATAAAGAACACTGGGTGCATGTACAGAAAGTGGAAGCAAATAACTGAAAGCTGCCCAAAGGCATGTCCTATTGGCGATAATGCAGGGGTAATGTTTTCATAGGGATTAACTGTTCTTGAGCACTTTTCCCATGTGTAAAGCACAACATACTTTTTATTCAGATAGGTTGATTTGGCAGCCTCTTTATTTCTAGCAAAAATGTATTTATTGTGCCTGTGCAGGAAAAATTCCACTCTTGGATGGAATCAGAATGAGGTTCTTTCACCTCACACTGTCAATTGCCTGCTGGATAGAGCTCAAGAGCTAATTTCCCACTGACAGCTCCCTTCTACAGGATGCCTATTAGAGATTTGTGTGCCAAATTAATCCTTTTCCAAAGGTTTTAATAAATTTGGCTACGTGTTAATGTAATTTTCATACTGAATATGTTAAATTCTGCCTTTGGAAACAGATTTGCTTACTTTGGAGAAATGTGATTATTCTTACACAAAAAGGCAACAAAGAGGTACATCACTTTACAAGAAACTGTTTCATACGAAGACTTTTTATTTCCACCACTTTTGTTAGCTTTTTATTATTATTATTCAGTTTTATTGCCCAGGACCTGATGGTGATTTTCTACATGAGCAACCTAATCTTCAGAGAGTGAAGATAGGGATTCCATACATGTTCTTTCAGAGCATGTGCTCTCTTTCATGATCTTTCACGTTCCAAGGACACCCCAGGGTAGAAGACACAAGAAGCAGAGATTGTGCTTATTCTCCCTGTTCTTGGCCGTACATTAGAATAACTCCAGAATTTATGGCTCCGTGAAAATAAAATCAGGTCCATTAAACACCATTTTCCTGCCATACAGAAAAACTCCAGGGGAAAAGAATCTTAAAAATAAATGAGCAGATACACTAACACACCATAGGGGCTAATTTGTGGTATGGAGTTTGCAGTTCTAACACAATGCCAGCAATTTGTTGAGCTCCCTGAGTTACATAATGTATTTATGTGGCAAAAAAAACTAATTGATAGATAAATAATTGCTTCAGTAAGCCAATATAAATACAGCATCCTTACAATTAAATAACATAACTATTTCCATTATAAAGGCCCATTTTCAGAATCATATTTCACATACCAGCATTTCTTCCAGCTCAAAAAAAAAAAAAAAAAAAAAAAAAGACATTAGATAAGCTTTAAAGAGCTGGTTTAGATTTTAACTGCAGTTTAGTTTTTCTTGCTGACTTTTTAAGAACTACTTTATGCTGGAACACACAAAAAAATACATTTCTCAGGTAAAGTATTAATGGAAGTATTAAATTTCTTTTTTTAAAAAAGCAACATTTATTTAAAGAAGTCAAATACTGGGAACTATAAGTTTCTAAAGCAATAAATGTAATGTTAAGGAGTCCCTTGTTCTGCACAAATGAGCAACAGAAGAGATGAAAAGAAAATTGTGTGCAGTACTATTACTGTGAAGCTGAGGCTCGGCTGTACCTTTCTGCAGCTTTAGATGTGCACAAAACAGTAGGATTGTATTTTTCCAAGACAGCTTTGGGATTTGGTCACCACTATGCGACTGTGAGCTCAGGGCAGTGAATCACCATCTAAGTGACTTGTTCTAATTAAGAAACTGGAAAAAGTTCAATGTGCGCATATAATGTTTGCACCAAGTTTACCAACCCACATGTGATATAAGACTCATTGGGTTGAAGATGCTGGATACTAAAATGTAGAAAGTGGACCCTGAGGAAATGAGCTGTGGTTTACTTCTAAATGAAGTTAGAAGTGTTAATCGAGCAGAGGGGACAGCACCTGCCCTGCCCAAGTGACACCAGCATCCATGAGAGGTTAAGCAGGAAGCACTGATTTAGTGGGATGAAGAACTGCATCCTTTCTTGCCAGGGCTAAGGCATGTGTGTGTGGGTAGGGAGACTGAAGAGAACTGAGGATATTAGCATTTCACTGGGACCACGTCCAAAGAGCATCACCTTCCAGCTACCCGTATTTAGCAGCTGGCTGAGAAGCAGCTGGCTGGAGTTTATTCTGGTGAAAGCAGAACTATGCTAGGAGGGAGGTTGTCTTCCAAAGTCATCTGTGGACTTTATCTGCAATGCCTTGCAAGGCTTTCACTGCACAATATCTAGTTTTAATTAATTACATAACTATCTGCATTGACATGTACTATAAAATTAGGCATTGTAATTGCTACATTAATAAATACCAATGCAACTAAAAGTGCTTCCAGTCCCAAAAAGGTGTAAGAAGAGAGGCACAGACCTAGTCAACACGGACACACAAAATACTGGTAACTGGAGCCTGAAAACAAATGGAAAAAAAAAAAAGCATGAAAACAAATTCAGTGATTGTTTCTTACTTTTAATCAGTTCTTAGGTGTTTGGTGTTAGCAACAGGGACAGGAATCACAGTCAGAACTCACATATATTGCAATTGTATTTTAACTGTCCCCTGGTATGATCAGTTTGACAGGAAGGAGCAAAACAGTGAATTCTCTTCAAAGAAACTGTGAAGAGTCATGAGTTTGCATACATGTGTGTAATTCCTAAGCAAGGAATAACAATAATTCTAGAATATATCCTTCCAAACTAAAGGGTATACAAGCAACAAGCATCTAGAAACAACTTCATAATTCAATACGCTTCTATTGAAAAATGTTGACAAGGTCCATATAAAACCTTATTCCAGTTAATGAGTTACAAATTTTTATTTATTTTTTTTTTATACTCACTTTGAGGTGAACTGTAGTGTTGATTTACACTTATGCCTGTACTGCTGTTTCTCTAGTCTACAGGGAAATTCTATTTAAAAAAGAGTACTCAGTTCTGGGCTATCAGTGCAACCAGGCAGCTGAACTTCACAATTTCATATACATGTGTATTTCACAGCAAACTCCTCTGAAAATGTTTCATACATATTTCTGCAAAATGACAACAGTATTATCTAGTCTGAATTCCCTTGTGTTGATTACTTTATCTTCCAGACCACACGTTTTTCTCATTTTGTTTTGTTTGTGCTTGAATATACAATTAAGATAGCTAGCTAATTCTCATGCCAAGTAGCGGTAAGTCATCTCAATTCAGCAATCAATAGGTTTGTCAGTGAAAAGAAACTATTCCTATGAGCTTCAATTAAACATGAGAAGATGGAAATTTACTCTCATTGAAGAGAAATAAAGTTGATATCCCAAGGTACTGGAAACGGTCAGACTATGATTAGTGGAAACCTGACTGGAATCTCAACTAGTGTCTACATGATGATAAAAACTGTATTTAAGTTAGTAACTAACTGAGCTCTGAGGGTTCTCCACAGCTCAGAACCTTGTTAAAACACCTCAGATTTCATTACCCACATAACTACAGCTACTCACAGCAGAATGCATTACAGTGGTAATTGTGATTTGCCATGTCAAATACCACAAGCACATGGAGCACACTGAGGTGCAACGCATGGCTGGGAGAGCTATGTTCCAGACTAATTGGGATCCTTTAAGTTTTGGAGCAGTCATACCCAGTTACAGTGACTCACAAGAGCCCATCTGTGAAGCTTTGGAAGTACATATCACTCAGGTAATTTTCTGAAAGACTGATGAGTTCACTGGGGTGGAGGGAGCAGAATGGGTGTGAAGCTAAGGCATGGAGGCACAGACGTCATATCGGGGTCAAGGGACTCATTCAGAACACTAAGTTCTCTTTCATGCCTTACGAAACACAAAAGCTGTTTTCAGCCCCAGGTCTTGTGTGCAAGGGAGATATTGGAAGCAGACTCTGATACTGGAGAAAAACACTTCTATGTTTTAAAACAGAATACTTTACATTACTTCTATGACTTCATATTAGTTTACTCCAGTGCTGAAATGAAATACCCTGGTTTCAAAGGCTCCTTCAGGAAGTCTATAATACCAAACAGCTTTTTATTCATTTATTTATTTATTTTAACAAATGTTTCTAGACCAAGAAATGTGACAAACTAATGTCCCTGAAAGACTTTAGGTCACTTTGTCTCAGAAAACAAACAAACAAACAAACAACAACAAAAAATTCTTACCAGTCTTCAGAACAAGTTTAAGGATGATCCAGTTTTCTAAATTAGAGCTATTGAAGGCCTAAAATATGGCTGGTCAAAGCTTAACTGTAGACCACAGATATACAGTGTAGATCTAAAGTAGACATATGATGAAAGCCTAGCCATGCATACCATACTATAATGTGCATTGTATGACACCCACAAGTCAAAGAACCCCCTTCCCAAGCCATTCTGTAGGAAGAAAAAAGAACACAAACTTACTTAAAAGAAGTAAAATGGAGGACATTATTTATATTTTGACCCATATAAAAATTGCCAAAGACACAAAAGGTGTTGAGGTTTCAAGCGATTTAACCATTTGTATCTTGATTATCTATAAATATAGAGAGTTTATATGCTCTATTTGTTTTATTTAGATGGCAAGAGAATGGAATATCTCTTTAGAAAGTACATTTAACATCACTAATCCCTCTCTCCACTCCACAGTCCTCAAAGGTATACACTGGTTTTGTGAACAGCCTTTTTCGGGATGAGAAGTAAAGCACTGAGGTGGTATGCTAGGAGACAGGATGGAAGAAGTGCAAAATACTTGACTTTTGTAAAAGGTTGGGTAAGGGTAGTGAACCACTGATCAGTCTTGAAAACTGCTCTAAGGACTACAGTAATACTGTTAAAATAAGTACCGTTACAAGAAATAGTAAACCTGAATGCCTTAACAGCTATGGGACTTGGCTCTCACAGTGGATTTGTTGTGTTTGGACTTTTTTGAGGTCTTTCATGTTAAGTGTTAATGGTGGCTCTCTCCGTCGTAGCAGCACCACACTTTCTGTATTACCCTTCAGGGAAATCATAACTGTATTCATTAATTCGGTGTTTTGCTACAGAAATAATTACAGCATCCAAAATACATTGTTTTGATTTCTCTGAAGGAATCCAACACAGAGAAAAGGTAAGCTGTAATGCAACAAGGTTCCTTATAAAAATGCATTATGTTTTTTTGGGATCAGCAAGCTTCATTTAAAAAATAATCATTTTTTAAAAAGCAGTAAAAGTAATTTACATGCTATTGTTGAAGAATTTACCCAGTCTGGCTTCTTTTACCAGGACAAATTGGAAAGTAGGGTATGCAGACAATGTACATGGTGAGATTTTAAAGCCTTCCAGGTTGGATTGTCTTGCTCTGGCTGGACATACTCTTTCCAATGTTTTGGACTTCCAGTTAGTTTAGAGTGCCTCCAAGAACCACATACAACCACTGCACAGGACTATTCAATACCTAGTAAATACTTAGAAATAACCAGAGGTTTTTATCTAAACCTTCACAGGCACACACATCTGCTGACTCTAAGCCCTGGAGGTGCCTTTGGACAGCTGGACTGCTTTATGGACTACTGTGACCATTACTCCTTCCTCTCATGGAGGGGCTGTCAGCATATGCAACCGAATTGTTGTCAGGAAGATTCATCCCAGAAGCCTGGACTCCACAATCTGCTATTTGGAGCAATTAAGATTTAGTTATTTAGATTTCATCTCTCAGAATTGCCCGACTTCCTCATTTTCTAGATTTAGATTCTCCAGAGATCATCTGGAGGATATGGGCCATTATGTGCTCTGCAACAGAAGCAAGAAAAATATATTTTAGCCTTTAAAATTACCCACTAGCCAGAATGGTGCAAAAATAAAGGGATTTGTCCTTCTTCGCCTCTGGATCTGCTTTTCTAAGTTTTTCTAAGTTCAGGACCCTTACTTATTCTCAATGCTTATCCATTCAGATTTAGATTATAAATAACTGCTGCCTTTATATGACAGCTAGTACTGTGTATGTTCTTTACACTTCATGAGAGGAGCTCTCCAGACACCAGATCCAGCTTGCAGGACTGGATTTTAATGGAGTTCACACCAGACTTCCCAGCACTCAAGATAATAAACAACTTCAAGAGCTCAGTGCAGCTCTAAGCTCTTAAATAAGGATCAGGAATGAAAACTCCCATTAGCTTCAATGAGATTAGGATTTCAATCTGAAGTGACTCCATTCTACTTTTATAAAGGCTCTTAGTATCCAGTGGTGTGATTTATGGCCATATTTTCAGAAAAGTTCACTATGCAGTGTGCCAGTCCTCTTCTGAAAATTACTGTTTTCATTCTACTTTGCAGCTTAAATTAGAATTCATGTTTATTTACTGTATTTTATTCTTCAATATGCTTGTTGATCTTTAAAGCTCTGCATACTAAAGAGAGATTTTAAAAGATGTCCAGTAAAATGACTTCCAGCCATTATTTTTCCTGGGATACGTGCAGAGAAAGAAATGCAGAAGGGCATGTTAGCAGCATCTTCCCCTTCCCCAAATCATTCAAAGTCAGCTTCAAAGTTAACACTGCCTTCAGGGTTTGTTTGATTTGTTTTTATGTGTAAGGAGCACCCTTGGCCTTTGTTTTAAAATTCTTACAATCTCAGCTTCTGTTTGAAACATATAATAAGCCTCTTATGTGGTTTTCTAGTAGGCCTACATTTTGGCACAGCACCTGACTATTCATGTTTATACGGAGAAAGAGGAGGAGGAATAATGGCAAAAGCAGTTTGCATGGAAGACATCCAGGCAGCAAGATCATGCCTTTTTAAAAAACAACAACAACACAATAACAACAACAACAAAAAGTTCTGTATGAAAAGCAGTTGTGATCTTTTTTTGTTTTTAAAGTCATCAGAACTCAATTTTAATACAGCTTTGGAGCACTAAACACATAGTTCAGCCCCAAAAGCTCTCCCCTGTGATAATGCTGGACTGCAAACACATGTGCTTTGTGCTTTTCAGCATACTTTACACTCTCTCTTTTGGCTTCTGCTATATTAATTTTCCTTTCACAGGAACTTTCACTGCACTTCTAGTAAAAGATTTTTTTTTCTCTTTAGGAGCATATATTTATAACTATTTTACTGTAAATGTCTTAAATGTGTGGATTTTAAGTGTTTGAGGAATGAATTAAGAATCTTCATTTAACAGACTGTGCTACAACCCTCTCTCCCACAAAGCAAAACTTTCACTGATGCAAATACTGTTCCTCTTACTTCTTTCTAGCCTCTTCCTTACTTAAAAGAGTTTGTCTATCTACTTATGTGCAGCTTCTTATAGTACATATGTGCCGCTTCTTATAGAGACACCTTGTAATGCTCCTGGCCCAGAGCTATTCTTTACTTGTTTGCATCTAATGCTATCTCTAATTGGCTCTAATCTAACAATAATGGTTTTATTATCCCATATCAATTTAAAAAATCCAATAACACAGCAGTACTAATAACTTATTTAAGGATTTTTAGAGTCATGTTTACAATAAAGAAATACATATGATGTTTTCTGAGTTGCAGGTAAAATCAGGTGGTACATCTGCCTTACAGTCCAGGAAGACATACTACCACATTGCCCAGGAGGACTGTAAGCACTGCAGATGCAGCCTTCTGGAAAGTAGCAACAACATGGACTAAAATCCTATGAGTAGACACATCGATATTCTTTAGAATCTGCCTGATTTCAAATCATGCTGTAGTTCTTTAGCAACACAGGATTAATGGTATAATATACCTAAAAATTACTCCTGTTACAGGGAGATCTTCAGTGGCCAAATAGTATTCGTAAAGCCAGCACACTTCTTCCAGTTAAAAGACATGATCCCAGGAAAATCAGCTTTTACCAGAGGAAGTGCATCTATGTTCGGGGCATCTGCAAACACAGCCGTGTTGTTCTGGAATCCCACTTCTTCAAATGCACTGAAAGCCTAAATGCAGCTCTAACCTAACATTTTGAGGAGCAGTGTGCCATCTTTAGAAGAATGCTACTCTGTCTTGAAAATCTGGATAGAGAAGAAGAGGATGCAAACATATGCACTTACATATCAAAAGATTTTTTGAGATTCTTTTTTTTTACTACAGATATTAAAATGAGTGACTAGGAATCAATTCCCTCCAAGGCAGGAAATGTGAGATAGAAGCCAAAAATATGACAGACCATTTGACTGTAATTAATCAAATGGCATTACTATATTTATTCAGTTAAATGTTATCTATAAAACCCCAAAACATAGCTAAATAATAGATGTGCAATAAATTCACAAAACAACTCACTTTATTTAATGCTAGCATTATACAATGATTCTCAACCCTACCCCTTCCAGTTAAAGCACCATTGGTGCTTGTTTCTGTAATTAATCCAGAAGATATGCTTCTCATGTTCAGTGACCCAGTTCCAGCAAGTATCACAATATAGAAGCCTATTTTCCACTTAATAAACACGCATAATTCCTGTGAACATTAGTACTGATTATGCACCCTTGCACACTCTAGGGCATATTCATCTAAATCCAGTGAATTCAAAAGATCTGAAGCAAAATGTATTTGGCCCTCTAGACTGCAAGAAACCCTAACGAATGATGGGAACATTCCAGTGTGCTTTATTATTATTTTATTTTAATGAGAAATTTGTATTTTAATTCCTTCAGCTCTCTGCCCACAATGCTAATGATGTTTTATGTAAGATAAAAGAATTAAAGAATTTTTAGGATAGAAAAAAAAAAAAAAAGAAATTGAATAAAACAAACAAGGATTTAGCTTAATGCTTAGAACATTCACTGTGGAAACTGCAGGATCCAGACTATCCCATGGACCCACAGAACTACTTACCACTATTTCCTGCAGCAAGAGGTTGATTGGGGCATTGCCAGCAGACCAGAAGGACCTATCTCATCAGCAGAGCAGTTACAGAGGGTGAGTAGTACAGAATCAAGCTCCTTACAGGGACACAATAATTGATTCTGGGTTTCCTACAGCTTGATGAGTACTTAAAGCACTGTGGTAACAAGAAGGTATTCACATTATCTTCCTTACTAAGGAGAGAAAGTAAAAGGACTCCAGTCACCTGATTTGCTTTGACTCCTAATGTCCCAGATATTTCTCTGCAGGAGAGGTTTGAAGGATACCACTCCCATATGGAAACAGATGCATATACCCTGGAGAAATGTAGAATTCAATACAAATTCCTGTCTTGATCATTACCTTGTGGCTTCGCATTGGCACATTTCTTTACAACATGCTGCTTTGATTTTTTTTTTTTTTTTTAATAGTATCCACAAATTTTCCCTACTCCCATGTTCTGTGTAGATCGTCAGGGCAGCTAACATGGTGTTTCAACATGTAGGTCTCTTTGTGGCTCTGGGACTCTAATATACAAACAAGTCTTCAGTAAATGAATTTTAAAACTGTAAAACTCTCCAGTCATTCAGCACCATGGATTCACATAAGCCGTAATAGCTCATCACAGATTCCACAAAAAGAATCTGTGCATTGAAAAATGTACCAATAAGTTTTACCCAACCTCTGAGACTGCAAGCAATGCTAAATATGCGGCAGTATAAAGTATATATCCTCCTATTTACTGTTTATTTAAAAGACTGTTCTGTTCTTGATTAAATATTCTTATAGGCACTTCTACTAAAAGTGCTGCAAATAATTTTACTGTAGAGTCCATTTTGTAGAACTGCTATTTATTTTAAGCATTGCATGATTTGTATTCCTAATGGAAATTTCAATAGCAAACGCTTCCAAGCCGAGCCAGAGTAATTCTCCTTTTTAGTCAATACAGTCTTCATCGACATCAGTAAACAGCACAGTACAATTGACGCAAATGCGTAGAGTGGAAGAGTTAGTGTTGAGGACCTGACATCCACATCACACATGTTCTGGATGTTTTAATTCAAACCAGCTCTAATTTGGACCCATGGAGTAAGTGCTTATTAGCTGGCATTAGAAACATAAATACCTTAGGTGTCATTCCAGGACACATCTTCTAGATAAGTTTCCACCAAAACAATGTAGTTTGTGCACCCCAAGGTTGTGCACCCCACTCTGTAATTATGCCAGAAGGGTAGTAACTAGAGAATTCACTCAAGGAATTCGCCAAAAAATAATGCTCCTGAGAAACCTAAAATGTGTTTGTTCTTTAAGCTGAGGATATTTTATGTTATGTAGGAGTAAAAGAAAAGCTTTCTTTGCATCTTACTAAGACGACCAACACCCTTCAACCCACATGAAAGTGTACCATACAACTCCCATGAACAAAGAAACATTATCATTTAAAGGAAATGTAAATCTGAACTGAAAAAAAAATAGTAGTTCTTTTCCAAGTATATTTGTTTACAGAAATCTTCTCTGATAAAATTCAGTTCAGACCAAGAACTAAAATGTCATCTCTCCCAGCTATAAGTTCATGCAGAGAAATTATTAATAAATAAATTATTAATAAATACTAGCTTCATACATTTTTACCCCACATATGCATTAAAGGAACTGAAACGCTGTAAATGTAATTATCGCAATTTGAGTCTCCTTCTGGTGGCTTCTCCTGGAAAGATCAAATGTCAGATCTGGAGTTTTGTCTGCAGCCAGGGCAGGCAGAACGTCCTACGGACGAGAAGTCGCCACCACTGACAACACTCAGACCATTAATTTCTCAGACAGCCAAGGGCCATTATTTTAGAAGCATTTCAGTGACAGAAGGAGAAGTAAAGCTCTGGATTTACTACAGCTAATCATATTTCTCTTCTGCAAAATTAGTATTTTGCCCTGTATATAGATATTATATATAGAAAAACAATAAACTGGACCTAATATACGACAGAAACATTACAGAGCAGATCTCAAAAAACGTAACTACCAAAGCAAGGGAGACAATCTTATTTGGTGTGCATTTCTAAAAATATACGAGGCCATAAAACTAAAAGCCAGATACTGCTGTTCAGTAAGACTACAGAGATGTCTCCAGATGTCAGTACTTCTGTACACTTTATTTTACATTTTGCAGTACCATTTTGTAAACTTGATCCTGAATTTACTCTCTGATATTTCCTCCATGAGTAAAGTATCTTGTGAATTATCTGCGAACACTTCAAACAGCCTTTTGAAGGGAGGAAGTCCTAACAGCTTCGAGCTATTTTCAGATGATAGCTTCCCCCACAACACTTAAAGTCATTGAAAAAAAAAATCACTTCATTACAATTTGCCAAAAAAGAAAATAACGATTTCTAAAGAGTTAAACACTTGACATACTTTATTAGGAATATTTTGTAAAGACTATTAACTTTCCTCAGAAACACGTCAGAGAAATGATTAGATGTCTAATCCTGTGGATGTACACTGAGTACAATTTAAAATAGAAGCTATAAATTATCAGTCAATAACAAGCACAATACCTGAGGCAGTAAAATTTTTTTCATCTGAAAACAACAGTTATTACAAAGTCAGTCTTTTTTAAGAAAAAGATTGTGGGGCAACATCTCTATCCATAAATATTAAAACACGAAGACAGAGGCTTATTTATGTAAACTTTAGCTAGCAGTTTTTGTAGACCACTCATTAGAAAGTAAAAGGGGATAGGTGATGATTCACAGAGTGGTACGGTTCTATACGGAAGAAATTGTGGATAGGACTGTAGTATGCATTTAAGGGAAAAGACAGATAGTCCCACTTGTCTGCAGAAATTGTCAGTGCGCTTACTATTAACACATTTGAAAGGCTTTTAAAAATTTTATTGAGCCTCACGTTGTATTTATGAACTGTTTCTGATCCTAGTGTTCATCATCACCATCCAGTATTCCTCCTAATTAAAATTACTTTGAAGTGACTGACCTTTAGGCAGACACTCGATTCTGAATTAAAATATAATTATCTTTGTAACGCAAATACACTTCTTATGCTGCCCCCATTCACTTCTTGTTGCAGAATAAATACATGCTAAATGTAAGGAAAATACTACACTGGATGTGATAAAATAATGAAGAATAAAAAGAAAATACACTGAGCAGCATGGCTTTCCTTTCATATCTAACAAAGGCAAAGAAAGAGTAGAGAAAAAAGAAAGGCAATACTCAAAATCTAGAGAAGGAAATCCTTTGTACACAGTGCATAATTTATCTGCAGGACATACCGCCACGAAGCCTCGCCACTTTTGATTGAAACCAAAGAAATACAGTCTTTTATATGAGTAGGTCCAGCAATCACAGGGTTTATATTCCAGTGGTATTACATAGGTAAAGCATGGTTTATTGAACAGGGTTGCAACCTCTCATTGATGGTGAAAAAGGCCCATAAATTACAGAGTGAAGAGACTGTATTTCTTTGAGTAAACCACGGCTTTTTTTCTTAAACTTTTGATTCTGGTCACTGTAGCTATCAGATGTGTTGGTACAAAAATGGCAGCACTTCCCATTTACCTCCTTGTATCCACCATTGCTTCTCCTAATGAAAGATTCCTTTTTTTAATGAAGGACAGCTCTTGACCATGTGTTTGCTTTGTACTACTTTGTAAACTTTTCTAAGGCCAAATAGTAGGAACTTAATAATAACTTACTTTTACGTAGAGCTGCTGAAACTCCTCGAGGTTCAGTCTACCACTTGGACAGTCCTTTAGAAAGCCTTTGTACCACTGTTTTAGCTCGTGTTCATTGAACTCCGTGCTCTTCACCAGATCTTCCATCACTTCAGGGGCCAGCTTGCTATTCTGTTTCCCCATTCTGCCTTAAGAATAAATAAATTAATACAATTAGCCAAGTTGCTGTGATCATTTTAAACATGATTAGCGACAAAGCTCGAATGCATCACTTGTTTTGCACTCACTGCTGCTTTTAGTCAAAACGTAACTTTACAGATTCCCTAGTGAACAGGAACCTAAGCTATGCCTGAACATTAGAGGCTGAAATGGTGAAAAATACAACATCTTTCATTCACATATCTCAAGGCCTGGAGAAGGACTGCTCATTTGCCTTTAAATTAATGATGAAAATAAATCTCTCATGTCCTTAATAATAGTATCAACAAAATGAAAGATTTATTTTCTTTTGACTTTGATGCGAGGGTATTTTCCTTCCTTTGGAAAGTACTACTCTGTTTCACCATAGTGCTATCATCACGTTGAAAAGCTGCCTCTTGTTTTTAGTGATTTCTGTAATTTCTAGCTTTTCTTCACACTAGGGATGAAAAAAGATGACTTCACTTCTTCTTTTTCTTTTTAATTTAACAAAAACTTTTCACACATTCAGGGATGCCCACAGAATTCCTCTTTTATCTTTCTCTTGAAAATCTCTCTGGTATGACACTCACGTTAGCAGCTATTACTCACAGGTGCAGGGCTATGGACAGAGAGGCTTGTAACATAAAACACTGGATGCTCCACACACTGGTTTATCACCACTGCTAACTCCAGAGATATCCATAACATATGCAACTTACAGACATACTTGTAAATATTACACATAAAGCATACAGAAAGACAAAATAAACGTGTTTGTATGTACGTACAGAACTTCCAGTGCTATTGATATTGGTCTTTCAACTGAGATATCCTTTGAGATATCTTTTAAGAAATCCTTTCCTTTAACCTGTTCCAGTACTACTGTACTACAGTTTGTTCATGACAGGAGATGTCTTTCAGTTATTTTTTAATCAGATGACACACAGTACTTAACTTGTCCTGTACAGCACTGAAAAGAGGTGAATAATTTCTTTCCTGAGCCAAGCTTGGCATTTCCATTTTTATCTTCCAGTACAGCATCTGCCTCTAATGACAGAACCACATTGAACGCATTGATTTCTAGTTCATATCGCCACCCATTCCTGATATTAATTTATTGCTTTTGGCATCTTCCCCTATTACTAAGTTTAGTTTCTTTCTCCTCAGAAGTAGATATTTTGTTCTGTTTCTGTTAATCAATATATTTATAAAACTCCCTTTATAGGAACTATCTTTGAGCAGGCACAAAGTTTCCCACTCCTCTTGGTTTGAGTGTAACCAACATAACCTCCAATGCCATGCTACCAACGGCACCAGCTCTCTTCCTGAAACACCACATGGCCACCAAAGGGGAGCCTTTGATGACATCCCTGCTCAGTCTGTCTTCACCCCTTCCAGAGCATCCCCTCCCACAGCCCAACAGGATGGTCAGGGCTGCTAGGATATCCCTGCCAAGCCTGTTCAGTCACACAAACACCCTCAACACTGAGAAAAAAGGTGTCTTTCTACAAAGCATTCAGTGGCACAAAATTGAGAAATTCAGTCTTCGGACAGTGCAATGTGCTGCAACCCATCAAGGTAGAAACTCCAGCCAGAGATGTCTTTGGGACCTTGGCTATTAGATGAGCAACTGAAGGTAGACCTTGTCCACAAATTCTTGGGGTGCTTCCAGCAAGCAGGTGCTCCTTCCCCACACTCTGCACCTCCTTCCTCTACCAACCCTGCAACATGCTGCAGCACTTTCTTGCTCAGGGCCTTACATCTTCTCTGAACTACAGGAACCCTACTACATGGGCTCACACAGCTGCTACTTAAGGGCAGCACACTGCTTGTGCCAAACTCGCTTTGGATATTTGCCAATCTCTCATCCACACATTTTGGTAAACTCAGCCATATTGGAGAGTTCGGCCTTTCAGTTAATTACCACAGGCCTAACTGTACATGCAGATGCCTAGAAATTAGCTGTCTTGCTAAAGGGTGGGTTTGTAATTTATAGTATTTAGAACAATTGTCCCAGCCTTACCTTTGAAGTCCCCATCCTCTCATGTATGAGATTGACCTAATTTGACATAATCTGAATTTTAATCCCATAGAGACTAAAGTACAGTAATTCCAGTTCTGATGGCTTTTAAGTGAAACAATAGATTGTTTCACTTGTTTTAATCTTTAAGGGGCCTGTTTATTTCCTTTTTTTTTTTTCTTTTTCTCCTTTAAACTATGTGACCCTTTGCAGTCTTAAGGTGCTTTGCTTAGGACCCAGAAGACCCTTAAAGATTCTCAGCAATTACAGTAACTACCTTAGGCAGATTCACAAGGCATCTTCTAGCTCTCTTAATTTAGCCAAGTGTGCTTTTATTTGACTCTTTTCACCTGGATTCTTACCTCCATTAATATTTATCTATCTCAACAGCACTTACACATAAAAAAAAAGCATTTTCAATGGGCAAAGATCAGGTGTTTTTCACTAACAAATTTACTGTTTTTGTTAACGTAAAAATAACTTTTCTGCATTTATTTTGCTAGCTTTACAGCCCTTGGACCTGGCACTAAACAGACAGACCTGCGAATCAGCACCATCTTCTGAAATTAACTTCATTGTTATTAGTAATGTGGACATAGAACACCATAGAAAATTAATGGGTCTGCACATATGTAAGAATACCTGAATACAGAGCTGAACAAACACCCATACATAAAACCTTTCCTATCATCAGACTCAGAGAAATAAGACCCAGGTTTTCTGCCTCTGTGATGCAAGTCCCTAGTTTTGTGAAGCTGCTTGCTCAGCCACAGGTTGTCCAATAAATCCGAAACACCTTCCAGCCATCTCTAATGCACCTCAACATTTAATATCCTCTACTAAATCAATGAAAACCATGGCTAAGATCTTAATAAACACTCTCAGAAACTGTTCCACAGAAACAACCAGTACTTGAAGAAGGTATAATTCGGGACTGATGGGTTCTGTATTTGTATTTGCAGCTCCAGCACAGCATGGCACATACTCTGCCTTGTTCTGTTTGAAATGAGGGACTGAACAAGCTGACCAAGCCAGTCACAATGTCTTCCTGTAATTGGAGGTACCCATTCTTCCTTCTCTATTTTTTTTCCCTTCAGAATTGAATTATAATCTGCAAGAAAGCTCAAGAGTCTCATATAATTATCAAATATAAACTCACACTTCTGGCTCTGGGAGATCCGTCTTATTCGGGAATAAAAACTCAAATACACAGATTATCTAGTTAATCACATTCTAACATCTTCTAGAGTTTCATTGAATCTCTTATTATTATTGAAAAAGTACAATTACCCATTAGCAATGACTAAGCCACTGCCAACACATTTAATTTTCTAAAATGAAAAACTATTTTTAATTAACTTAGAATCATGGTTTCTCAAACATGTTTTTTTCCTTGTGAAAATCTATGAATATGCATTAGGAAAATACAGGAGAGAACAGCTGCACAATCACCGAGTCTTCAAGAAGAGGAAAGGTCACTCTGCAAGCATTTCTTTGTTTAGAAAATTTTATTATTTTAAACTATAAATTTGCTTCCAATTTCCAAGCTTCCAACCATGCAATGTGACAATTCAAGCAGTGTTATTCATCTTCTGTTGCATTTTCTGATTGGTAAAAAACAATAAAGGGAAAAAAAAAAAAGGCAACATGTTTCAACTCCAAACAAATGCTGGAGAGAGATTCACAATAAACAAGGAACCAGCAAACAGGGAGGCTCTTAGCATGAGTAAAGGTGTCAAGTCTATTCCCGATGAGATTACTCTGGCAGGAGAACATATTAATATTAGCAAGGGCAACACAATGCAGATTAGAGATCAAGAAAAATACTGAAACTCTAGTGTTGTGTCACAAGCAGCAACAGCAATAAAAGTTAAGCTTCAAAAACACATCCTCTTAGCTAAAATGCTGCAAGCAACCACCAGCCACACAGAGGAACAAGCTTCCCAGCAATGGTTGGTACTACAGTACTTCAGCTCTTACACAGCAATACCTTAACTGCTGCTTTTACAGTAGGAGGGTCAGTTTTAAAAGTGGGAGTTTTATTAAACAGATTCCATACCAGAAGACCTGGGGGCTGTGCCAGCAGCAGGCAGGAACAACAAGAGGATGTATGTGCCTGTGCCTTGCACTGCTGCAGCTCAGGATGGGCACCACCAGCCAGCTTGAGCAAGGGGCTGCAGCAGCTGGAAGTTCCTCTCAAAGGACTCAGAAGCATGGCTTAGCAAACTGCTTTTATACAATTTACTAGGGGCTCTGGAGACAATGGGGATTAAGTCATGTGCAGCAAGAGGATGACGATTCCTCCAGTTTTAAAACCATACCTCGTCTTCCAGTTTTTCCCTGATAAATCTTTTGCTTGATAGGTTTCCTGCAACGCTACCATGTGTCCCACACGAGCTTCAGGTGTTTCAAAAGTTCTCTGCTCTCCACGTGGACATCATCCAAATCTCTTGGCCAATTGAAGGTTTTTTTCCCCTGGAGTGTTTTACAGCTGTTCCTACACAGGTTTATCGGGTCTGTATCTCCTACTTGGCTTGCCAGTACTAAACTACCAGTGTGGGGTCAGTCTTACAAATCAGAATTTTATTAAAGACCTAAGCAGCAAAAAAAAATAAATGTCAATAGCAAAACATGACTTATGGAAGCTCCTTTGCTGTTTAATGTTTTCAAAACATCCCCAAAATGTTGCTAACAGTTCCAGTCCCACCTGTTTCCTCTCTTTCTCCTCTTCTCCATTCCCCATTGGCCTCCTCGGCAAGTTTTCAATTTTCAAAGGGACCAAGTGCAAACAAATATAACTCTGTCCATTTCTATGGAAGGGTAAACTGAGTGCTGCTAAAGATGTGATATTTGTGCTGAAAAAGGACCCAAACTCCTTTGAATAGACAGCATCAGCAATGTCCAGTCATGTCTTCAAAAATCTGTGCTGTGCCTTTTTGCTCCCTTTGCTTAAATCTAGTTATAGAAAGCTATTTTCTGTCTAAATTGCATTAGGAAGAGCATTTCCAGCAGTTTGAGAGGAGTGATCCTTCTCTGCTAAGCACCAGTGATAGGCACCTGGAGTGCTGGGTCCAGTGCTGGGCTTCCAGGACAAGGGAGACCTGGACATACCAGAGAGAGGCCAGGGAAGGGCCATGGAGGTGATTAGGAGAGTGAAGCATCTGTGGTGCATGGAGAGGTTGAGAGTGCTGGGGATGTTCAGCCTGGAGCATAGAAGGCTCGGGGGGATCTTATCAGTGTGTATAAATTCCCAGTGGGAATTTAAATAAAGAAGTCAGAGACACGCTCTTCTCAGGTGTGCCCTGTGAGACAAGAAGCAATGGGCACAAACTGCAATTCAGGAAATTCTGTCTGGATGCATGAAAACACTTTTTTACTCTGCCACTGATTAAACGCTGGCACAGGTTGCCCAGAGAGGTTGTGGAGTCCCCGTCCCCAGAGATATCCAACACCCAGCTGCGGACAGCCCTGAGCAACCTGCTCTAGCTGACCCTGCTTGAGAAAGGGTTTGGCCTACGGCATCTGTGATTCTGTGAAACAATGAGGGGAAATGGAGCAGTCATACTGCCTAACTTCTCGTACCCACAGTAGGTACACTCTGTGTAGGTAAAAGCTGAAAGTAAAAGGGTTCATCTAAAGCATCATTTGGAGAATGACTGAAGTCACCTCCCTCCCCTCACTGACTCCAGAAGGAGTGCAGGCAGATTCACCCACGTCCCTGGGCGCAGGCACCTGATGTTAACTGATGCTAAGCACTGGGACTGCCCCAACTTATCTAAGTATATTTTGGCTGCTTTCACACATGCTAGTGTTCTTGGTCTTACTTTCCCAGTAATCCTGCTTGAGCTGAAAGCTGTAGTCAATCAAAATCTCTGCAGCCACATGGGGTGTGTGCTTTAAATGAGTCCCCTTGCAAGGCACATGTTTTTCTTGCTCTTCCCTGGCTCTGGGAAATGGGAACAAGTTGTGTGGACTACGCCAGAAGCAAATGACAACATTCACTTTGCCAGCTCAGCTGTGCTGGCAGGCAGTCATTAGGCTGGAAGGAAAGCTGTGCTTCATCCCCACCCCTCTGCCCACTCCCAGCCCACAAGCTCCCACAGGAACGTGCTGACTCCTGGGGACTACATGTGAAATCCAGGCATTGAGCCGGCAAGTGTGGTGGGTGTCTTTGCAATCTTTGACACAATAAAAATCTATAAACGGTACATTAAGCACCGTATAGCCTCCAACATACAGAGATATATAGGGGGAACAAAACCCAAAACAATTAAATGCTGGGGAAAGCACAGAACTATGCACATAATCGACAATAACAGAATAATTTTCTTGTTATTTTTGATCAGGCTGTTTATCAAATTTCCAGCTGTGTGCTGATAATAACTATAACTCCTGACAACCCCCAGCATTGTTCCTTTCTCCTCAGGCTATTTCTAATACTTACAGCCTTTCTTCTGCTAATATCAGCATGAAGGATAGATAGAAGTAGGCTATCAAACCACAGGTGCTTCACTCCCTCAAATACACTTATTGTTCCACAGAAGAAGAAATCACAGAAGCACAGAGTAATAGAATCATTGAGGTTGGAAAAGACATCCAAGATCATCTGGTCCAACAGTCCCCCTACCACCAATGTCACCCACTAAACCACATCCCTAAGCACCAAGTCCAGCCTCTCCTTGAACACCCCCAGGGACGGTGACACTACCACCTCCCCGGGCAACCCGTCCCAATGCCTGACTGCTCTTTCTGAGAAGAAATGTCTCCTAATTTCCAACCTGAACCTCCCCTGGTGCAACTTGAGACCATTCCCTCTACTGCTATCACTAGTCATCCAGGAGAAGAGGCCGACCCCCAGCTCCCCACAGCTCAGTGCCCTCCTCCTGATCCTCTGAACCATGAACCCATAGATCCTAACGCACTGCAGCTCCACACCTGCACTTTGCCAGCAGGGAGAAAGAGCTGATACAGCCAGCAGGAGTGGAAGATGAATGCAAGCCACTTCTTGATGTTACTGTTGGGGCAGAAAAGCCAGGCAAGGAGCAACACTCCAGACAGTGGCAGAGGGACCAGACACAGCAGAAGCCCAACAGGGACAGGCTATGCAGAGCTCTCCCCTTTATACAATATTTAACCCTATATTCTGAAATTTTCACCACATTTATACTGTTCTTTGCACCAGAAAATCTGATAGAAAGTCCAGCAGTAGGGGGAAAAAAATCAGAATTTTTGTGTAGAACCCCAAACTGAAATTAGGAGCAGTCATAAATTTACTGCTGATAACAAACGATGAAATAAGGGTGAAGCAAACAGGCTAGGTTCTGATGGTATTACACTACAGTAAAAACTGGAATCAATCCAATGATTTCAGATTACTCTACTGGTTTTTACCAAAGATCAGATTCGGGTCTGCAATCTCTCTGCATAAAAGAAACGGGGAAAAATAGAGAGTAATGACATTAAGGGATGCAATTATACAACTGAATTGAATAATAAATGGAGAGAATAGGTTTAAGCAAAAGAAAAGAGATATATTTTTAAATGTTATCTGAAATGAGATGGATATTCAATTAGATTCAAGCAATAATACAATAATAATAAACATTTGAAAGGTAAAAGCTACACAGGAGGATGCTCTAAAATAACAACTGGTATGTATGGGTTTTTTTCTTTAGGTGTCTAGGAAACAGAATGTTGTGGTTTAACCCGGCCGGCAGCTAAACACCACACAGCCATTCGCTCACCCTCCCCCCTCCCTCTCTGGGATGGGGGAGAGAAACGGGAAAGTGAAGCCTGTGGGTTGAGATAAAAACAGTTTATTAAGATAGAAAATAATAATAATAATAATAATAATAATAATAATGTGTACAAAATAAGTGATGCACAACGCAATTGCTCACCACCCGCTGACCGATGCCCAGCCCAACCCTGAGCAGCCACCCCCCCCCCAACCCAGCTAGCCACCCCTATATATTGTTTAGCATGCTGTCAGATGGTATGGAATACCCCTTTGGCCAGTTTGGGTCAGCTGTCCTGGGTCTGTCCCCTCCCAGCTCTTGCTGCACCCCCAGCCTGCCCGCTGGCAGGACAGAGCGAGAAGCTGAAAAGTCCTTGGCTTGGTGTAAGCACTGCTCTGCAGCAATTAAAATATCAGCATGTTATCAGCACTCTTCTCATCCTAATCCAAAACATAGCACACTACCAGCTACTAGGAGGAAAAATAACTCTGTCCTAACTGAAACCAGGACACAGAATTTTGATTTATTTCATTAAAAGTGTGAAAACATTGGGATTTGTCTTCTGTTGAGTCCGAAATAAAACCAAATGGGAATTCTCTGCATTTTCAAATCAAGCGCAATACCAGAATCACCAGTAGCTCCACTGTTGATCCACCCCTGTGGGTCACAGTAGGGCTCTATTCAAAGTCCGACTCTGAAAACAGCAGGTTGTGTATAAACTAACCTGTAGGAACGTGGTCTGAAGTACATCTCAGGGTCCTATTTCTGCCCCTTCTCCTAACTGGGATTAGGAAACTGCTAGCAGCATGCCATAGCCTTCTTTCCTCCTTTACTGGTGGACACAGGAGGAAATACAAATACCTAAAGCAGAGACTTAATCTGGGTTGATCAACCAGACCCAAGAGCTCAGAAGAGCTTCCAGGCTCTAGCATTTAGCTCTAGCCTTGGAGAGACGGGGGCAAAATCTCTCTTTTGCTTGCTCTTTCTCCCAGTCTCAAACCATAAGAAGGAGGGCATCCATATTTCTACAGAAAGGTTTGGTTCTGGACGATCTTAAGAAAATTTCTGACATTTTTTTTTTTTTTTTTAACTGAAGACTTCCTTATTTACCCTTTTGTTTGGTTTTGTTGCATGCCATAACTTAAATGGCAATTCTTTTGGTCATGCTCACTTTTAATACTCCAATAGTTAGACAGAATTTGGTGACCTATTTGAGATATCCTATAAAATTTTGTGAATATTTTCTGAAGAGAACAATATACTTGTTAATGCTGAATGTCAGACACTTAAGAGCATCTGTATCCATCATTTCATTTTGCTATTGGCCCAGCCTCTGTCAGCTGTGGTCATTAGTAACTAACAAGGAGGACTGAGTTGAGGAAGAAGTTTCATTTATCAGCAGATGAATTTTTTCTTAACAGTTCTATTCTCTCCATTTTTGTCCTCGTAAATAATCTTAAAATGCACGCAGAACATTTACTGTATCTTTTTGTAATAATTCATATGCTAAACACCTTTCCAATAAACTTGAGTAACGGATAGTCTGATAATCCAGAATATTCCACTAGAAGAGCTTTGACTGCTCTGACAAGTTTGTTTTATGTCCTATGCCAAATAGAACTGGTTTTTGCTGATTTCTCTGAGGTTTTATTCTAGAATCTATCGCCTCCAAAAGGCTTTCCCATGTGAGATGCCCTGAAAATCATAACTTCCTGGACTTCCTAGGAATGACCACTGGAACAAATTGTGTTTCAGCACTGATCATTACTTTCCAACTCTTGCATTTCAAAAGAATTTCTTATGTGATTTCTAGTGTTTTCAGAGACTTACTGACTATTCAGTATTCCACCTCTTCTGGGACAGCTGCTGCAATCCTCTCTTTATTTATTTATTTTTTTTTTTTTTTGGGGTGGGGGGTAAAATTGATGAGGCATGCTTGGATATTATAGTTTCCCTGAGTTAATTCCAGCCTTCTGGAACCATGGGATCACGTTTATGTAGACTGTAATTACACTTCTGTTATGCCAAACTTGACCGGCACTTCCTCTACCTGAAAAATGGCCTTCATGTCGATTTGTAGACCAGAGTTTTTTCCTTTGGGCTTGGGGATAAAGAGATTTTAAGACTTCAGCCATTGCTCATATTTACATATAAGTACCTTCTCCGCACCTGTTCCACAAATTAGCCAAATTCTCTAAACTGGAATATTTAGTAATAGGTACTCTTACTGCTCACCTTTCAGTCTCATTGCAATTTGGGTTTGAACCCATCACGTGCCTTTTATGACCACATCTCTGAGTCACTGGGCTCTCTCTGCTTATAATACAAGCTTCATCCCTCATTTATATCCACATTCCTTATCACAGCTTTTAAACAATACCACCTTACTTTTCTGCCCAGGTGGATTAATCACATTGAACATTAGCTGTTCAGCCATTTTGTTTTGGGGGAACCTGGAAAGGGTGAACATTAGCTGTTTAAAACATTAGTTGCCTTTGGTTCCTCTGCAGTCAATGGAGGTAGCAAGACATCTTCACGGTGATTCACCCCATGTAGAGATAGATGTCTGAAAGAGGAAGGATGAATATATGTATGCCTATTTTTAAGACAGGATGAATCACCCTCTACAAGTGTCTCTTTCTTTCTAACGGTTGTAGAGGCAGCCTTGTAAACTTGCTTAGATCTGAAACTGGATTTCTAAATGCTTCAAGTGAAGCAAGAAAGATCCGATCCTGCTCATCAACAGTGGAGAACCTAGAGTCAAAATGTCATTCCTGATCTCACCAGGAGGTGCATACATTGCTGAAATTGATTACTATTCCTCTGCATTATAATCTTTATTCAGGTGTAACTTATGCCATTACAAACACCATGTGATGGTTTACCAAATACAGGCCCTTTCTTCTGTATTGCTATTTTCTCCTAGCAAAACAACTTAAAAAGTAACTCTTTTCCACCCTTTCCAGGTTCCCCCAAAACAAAATGGCTGAACTGCAGAGAACATGCTGCTTAAGACGGTCTCTTTACCCCCTTGTCACTTTGTGCTTTTTCCTCAATATAGTTCTTACTGTCAAGTAAAGGTCTGGCCTCAAAGAGTAAGAAGAATACTTATTAAATATAATTTTATTTGATAAGAAACTTCACTCTGAGCATCTTAAAGCTATATAAAAATTTGGTCTTCTCCAACCCCTTTGGGTATTAACCCAGCTCTCATTAGCCACTGCAGCCGTGCCCAACAGTGCAAGAAACTGTCTCATAACGCTGGATGCACTGGGAGGAGCAGGTGTGGTAAGCACTGTATGGTCTTTTCAGGGAATAACTGCAGCAATATAGCACCTAGATTAGTTTCTCTCTGTTCTCAACTCACAGAACTCTCTCGAACTCTCTTTTTCACCTTTTTCTTGCTCCTGTGCCCTGTGGTGACAACTATGAACGACAAAGGGACAACAGCATATGGTCTACAAATAGGGTTGTAACGACTGAAATAAATGTAAGCTGATACATATATGTATGTTTTAAATCTCTTGCTTCCATTTCATTTCTCCATGAGAGGGGAACATTTAAGACTCTGGAGTTAGCTTGCTTTTGCACACACATCTCTGACCACTGTGAATGAGCTGACTTCAGCTAATGATTTTGACTTGTGTGCTAAACAGCTACATTATTAAAAACCACATAACTATATTATGACAGATATTAACCAAAGTGGTTAGCAGGAAAGCAGATACAGCTTTTTATTTTCCTAAAAACCTTTCCGAGTCAAAACAAAGTGTTTATAACATTGTGGCTAGCGATCCATTGGTGCAATGCTCACCCCAAACACATTATAAACCAATCGTCAGAACTATCCCTTGTGACTTCTTCAGATGGAGCATGATTAAATGCAGAGGAAATACATTACTGAGACGATGAATCATAATTCTGCAGAATGAAATCAATGGCTTTACACTTTTGAGTTGGACATGGAGGGGCAATCAGAAATGTTACTCATAGAAAAAAGTGATCAAATGAATCACATAAACAACTTGAACAGGAAAAATATACTTAAAACCTGACCCTCAGTAACACCACCTATAAAAGAAACACAGAAGAAAACCTGAAAATGTTTTCTTCAGAAATAATTTTCAGACAAGAAGTTCTTCATTGCTCTAGTGTGAAATGTAAAGTTTTTTCATTGGATTTGATTTTTACAGTTTGGAAGGTAATATTTTAATTTACAGCTGTTTTACAGGTTGAGACATTTTTCACTGTAATTCTGAGAAGGCAGGTTGGTAACCGTAAAGAGAGGATGAAGTCATGCTTTGGAGAGTATTGATTGGAATGACCTAAACCACACTGAGTTGGATTCAGCTGCCCAGACAGAGTAGTATCATTGTGTTGGTATCTGCTAGCTTCTTGTGACGTCTCAAGACACATTTTAGATGGCACCAGACCCCTCTGCTTAGCAGCTGAATCAGTTGAATGATATCTTGCCCACCTCCTTTAGACATCTACAAGTACCCTGCTCTGTTTTATCAAGAGAAAAGTCATCACAGAAAAACTATCTAAATTTATTCATCACGATTTATCACCAGGCTCACCCTCTAGAGACCTTCAACAATGCCTGCCTCCCCTTAATCTGTGCTTATGCTAGTAGGATGGCTTTGTTGTGTGCACCTGAAGGTGAGAAAGGAAATAAGGTGTTCCTGGTCTAGCTGAATGAGCTGACATTTGCCTGCTATGCCATGTTAACCAAGAAGCTGTCAGCAGTCCCGTTCGCTCCCGCTACCATGCGTGCAAGCAGCCGAGAGCACACGGTCAGCCGTCACGTCAGCTGTGCCAGAGGGCTAGCTGCTAAGCACAGGGAGCCCTGTTGTTTGTGCCTGTCCTTGCTAGTTTATAGCACAACACACAAGGGGTTCAAATCATAGTTGAGATCTCCAAGTCATTTTTTAGCTTTGGCTAGTATCCTTGATGGACATCAGAGCACAAAGGTCAATGCTGGGAAAGCATGAAGCTGAACTGGACCCTCTATGATTGAATTTAAAAGTGTTCATTCTGTGTGATTCGTCCTTTATGAGTTTCACTTTCCAGAGCTGTCAATCTAATTTGTGTCATAAAGCACACAATTGATTCAAAATGTAAAAATGACTATAATGGAGATTAAGAAAATGAGTTCTTTGGCATGTAGAATCTATGCTACGTGGGCAAATCCAGCATCAAATCATTACCATCCCCTAGTATTTCCTCATTAATCAGTGCATGCTATTTGAAATCAGACTGACAGATAATATAGATGAGTCTCACAAACCCTTCTTCCTGTAAAAATACAAGTATTTTTACAGATGGCAAAGGTCTTAGCAAGGTTATATATTTAGGAAAAAAAAAAAAGAAAACGAAAGAAAAGAATGCACTCTGACATTAATATTGATAGAAACTGCAAAATGAGCAAGAAGGACAAAGCAAAAGTAAAGCTGTCTCTCTCTGAGGAAACTCTGTGTCCCCGATACAGGAACCTCATTATTATTTCATGACCTTAATGGCAAGGCTCTAAGCCTTGTGTATGTCCTTCATGATATAAAATTCATTACAAATACAAAACAGATCTGGGATATGCAACAATTGAAAGTTGTTAGCTATTTCTTCTAGTTTTGGCTTCTTTTATATAGTACAATAGTTACAAAAGACAGCAACATTAAAAAAATGTACTTTTCAGAAGTCCCAAGTATGAATCACAGCAAATGGTCTTTCTGTTAAAAGATAAGCCAGAGGGTGGTAAGGAGAGAGAAAAAGCCTCTCATGCTAAAGGACTGCATAATTTTGTAATTTCATACATTAAAAATAATTGGAACAATTTCTTCCAACTGTTTTCAATGAGAGCTCTACTGGAATAAATTTTTATAACTGGTTTTTGCAGCTGCGCTAATAAAACACTGATATACTTGTCCAGCTGAATCCATGTGTGCGCACATATGCTTTTTTTGGTGAGAAATTAGAGAAAGACAAAAATAAGTGAGACAAAATCTAAATTTCACTAGTATTCATCATGGCCAAATACAATATTTTTCTGAGGAAGGAGGAGGAGGAAATGAAAGAGACCTCTACAACACATGACATATTTGTAGTACTGCCACATCCAGAAGAACTTCTGTGCCTCATCCTCCAAAAGACAACACACATGGTAGAGATTTTTTATTATTATTATTTTTTTACTTGAAATACATGCTTGCTTTTCAGATTACATTCTAAGTCCTGTTTTTCTAGGACGCACAGTTACACAGTTCAGGAATTACCTTTCTGGAGATGAGAGAAAAAGGTGAGCAAAAAAGCACTAGCAACAACATTTTTGATTGGGACATCCGTGTGTGCAGAACTCCTTCAGCAAAGCACTCTGACAACAGGCAGTAGCAATATATTGAACAAAAGAGAAAGAAGCAATGGTGATGCAGATAAAAATATGAATGAAAATAAGTGAAAGCTATAAAATAAAAGCTATAAAATATTTAAATTATGGCATTATGAAATTCACCAAAAATACTGTCTGAATTCCTTGTATTTATTATAGGCCAGGACAAGAGCAATTGATAGAGACTGCTACATACTGACAAGCTGATTCAGAAATCCTTTCAATGGCCTCTAAATCTAAATACACTAAATCTAAAATGCCAGCCTGCAGTTCCATTAAATGGCCTAGGAAAATAATATTTTGTTCTGATTCACTGCCTACCTCAACAGATAAAGACCACCTGGGAAAACTACTTTAGAAGACCTAGCAAGAAAAAGAAAATAATATAGGCTATGAGCCCCGGAAGGCATGACATATAGCTCTAATTCTCAAGGGGTAGGATGTTTGCTCCAAATAGGCTGTCATTAGATTGTCCACGGGAATAGTTGAGGCCCATGGAACTGGACTACAAAGGTGATGGACAGAAAAGAAAAACAAAACAAAACAAAACAAAACAAAACAAAACAAAACAAATAAAATAAAATAAAATAATAACAATTTAGTTTTAAAGAGAGTTGCCCTTGCTGAGACAACTTTGAGGGTCTTGCTGAAGCCAACAAGGGAGTCTTTCCCCAAGTCAAAGGGGAATTGTTGGAGACACCAGGCAAGGAGGAAGAGTCTAGGTAGCATTCACATGGCTGTGCCTTTCACAGTAACTGCTCCCAGGTGACAGGAGACAGCAGTGGCTGAAATCCTTTACTCCCAGCTGTGACACTAAGCAGCTGCAACCACACTGACAGCTACCTTGGACTATTTTGGTCTGCAGGATTCGGAAAGCTAGAAATATCAAACACTGCCCTCCTTAGCATTACCTCATGATTACTTCACTCATCACTAGAGAATGTGGAAGTGAAAAGGTTTGTGATAAAATATGACTGTTGCTCTAATGACTCCAGAGGCTGGGAGTGATTTTGATGATGACATGATCTATTTCATATTTATAATGCTTCTGCAATAAGCTGCACAAACTGCTGGTAAGAAAGAATCTTGGATTTGTCATCTTGGATGACAAATAGAAAAATATCCTTTCTTTATAGTCAATGCCATCTTCACCATTTCATTTTATCCACAGCTTTTTTAACTTCAAAAGTGTCCTATACAACTTTACTATTTGAATATAACACCTACACTGGGATCCAAGTTGCCTAGCTTTAACATCCTCTGATTTTGGTGTCTACACAACAATCGTCACTCAGGCCACCAGAGACACAGTCATCTCCAGATAGCGATTCAGCCAGTTGATCTAAGACATTTCTCCTAGGATGGGATGAGTCATACTTTGGAGGTGCTGTTCTCACTCTGTTGACTCTCCAGACTATCATGTCTAATAATCACTGATTAAATTAGCTTTCCTGAATTTGTCTGATCCCTTTTTGACCACATTTATATCCTGGTCTCCACAACATCCTGTGGAAATCAGTTTCATAATTTAATTAAATGTTATACAATAATTTCATTGGTGACCCTATTTCTTCTACTGTGAGAAACAGTGACTATTTCTTAATCGCCTGCTCCTCATCGGTCATGACACAGCCAGACTCTGCCTAGCTAAGAAAATTTGACTCCTTTTTCTATACTTTTTACGATTTTACCAACTCGTACAAGTGGCTATAATTGCATAAAGGATGCTCCACACACTCAAGCAGTGGCATATTTCTTCCACTTCTGTCTTAGCATTTCCTAGCCATTTTAACTGCTATTTGTATTGAACTGGTATTTTCAGAAACCTATCCTTAGGAATGCCCAGCTTCTCTCCAGATTTTATTAACTTATCTACAGTCCATTAATATATTTTATCCCACGTACATTACCTTCTTCTTATCACCAACAAATTCTCCTACTGTTTTATCTTCCCAATATTCACTAGCACATAATCATGCTGTGGCACTTAATAGTTGCATTTAAATTTGACTGTCATGGGTAATTTCAAATCATAAGTAAACTTTTTCACTTTACTAGTCAACTCCACAAACCATTTATGAACACTTTTCAGTTTTTTTTCATCTTTCCATAAATTGTAAAGATGTGATAACTATTCTTTTGCCTACTACCTTTTACCTTATTATGAGTACACAAATATTGAAAGTGACTTTAAAACTTTACAACTAGATATAAAATGGCTTTAACATGTTCCTATCATTAAAGTCTAAAAGCTTTTTCCTAGATTCATGTATTTTAACAACTTGGGAAGGAGTATTGTGATTGCTTAGGAGGGAAATAATACAGTTTCACATAGAAATTTGCAGTTCATCTCCAATCTTTGTCATTGAACTGGAGTGCAGTTTTTAGATAGGCACCTGGTCTTGACTTAAAGCTTTAAAATGACAGACAATCTATCATGTCTATAGTTGGATTATGCCCTGCTTACGCTAAATGCTGTATTGGTAGGGCTGTTAACTCTCTCAAGCATGACAATACAGGAGAAAAGTTAAAGGAAATGAAGAACACAGCCTAGAAATAAGGTAAACACTGGAATTAAAAAAAAAAAAAAAAAAAAAAGCAGAAGCAAGAAACAGAGTAATCTTAAAAGCTACTGTGGCACTTGCCAAGAGCTTGGAACAGCTAGTAAATCAAATCAGAGGATGCAATATAAAATACCGCTGGCTGCCAGAAGGCAAAGAGTTGTCTGAGCTGGTTATAGTTGTAGCACTTTTTTTTATTATTTATTTATTTTTTTTGTAAATAACTCCAAAAAGACTCAGTATAAAGAGAACCTGTTACAGAATCCCCTCTGGAACTGAAAAGAAAATACTCCAAATGATGGGCTTTTGGTAGCAGTATTTTTCGATCTCCAAGAAAAAAAAAAAAAAGGAATACAGAACAAATGATATTCAGGAAATCTGTCTGCTTTTTTCATAGTGGAAAAAATCCCTTCAACTTTCCTGACCAGAGCAGGCCTGTTACTTAAGCCAAGCCAAGGGGGAGGCAAGCTAGTGTATGTCAAGAAATAGTTTCAGGGAAAAGGATCCAGTATGTCTTTTCTCACTTATACCAAACTCTGTATTGTATTCTGTGGGAAAATGTGTGTATCTTGGAATGGAAAATGTAGACTTCAAGGCAAGTGGTATAGGAAGCCAGATTTCCAGAGACATGTGCCTCGACTACTTGCTAATGCAGACACTGTTATCTAATTGCCTTGGTTCCTTTATATTCAAGCAAGTCAAGGTGAGGTTCAGGATAAATGTACCTACCGGCTCTCCAGCAGCTTGAGTGCTCTTACGAAATCTCACCAAGTACCTAAATAGCTATGCAAATCTGATCTGAAGTATTTAGCTGCTGCATCCCCTGCTCAAAATGCAACTTAAACTCTGTCACCTCTACTTTCTAAGAAAATGACACCAGCATACAGAGCAGGACAGGCACTGAACTTCACCGTGATAAACTCTGCACCCATTCCTTGCTTTACGTGGTACCACTTCTCAGCAATTTGAAGGTCCCAATTTCTTCCGTGCTCGCCACTGTGAAACATTCGGGTTGGCATTTAATGCTTCATAAAAATAGCTGGGCACATGAATAATCATATGTCGCATTAACGATGTCCTGGGGAGCTGAGCGGGCTAAGCTGGGAGCGCACATTGACAGACTGGGATAAGGAACGTGCCTGCACGGCTCAGTGCACGTCCTGGCTGTAATGTTGCTGAGTAACACCTCCACTTATACAGATGTATATCTATATACATGCAAGAAATATAGGCTAAGCTGGTTTTATTATGCAGACATGCTTAGCACTAAGTGTCCGTGCAGCAATACCCTGGCACTGCTGTCAGGTAGGTTAGGTAACAGCAAACTGACTGTGAATCTCAGTCCCAGGTTGTCCCTCTTCTGACTCCTCGGACGGTCTTTTTCCTGTGTTTTTTTGCTTCCTCCTCTCCTGCCAGCACTCTTGCCAAGCCAGTCCCATTAAGTCTGCACCAGCTCATCCTGGCTCCTTCTCCCAGCTTCCTTCCCTCCCTCTTTGCTACCTGGCTCTCATTCCCTACTCAGTGCCAATTCTGATCACCCCTGCTGTTTCATCTGCACTTTTTCTTTTCCTTTGCTGGCTTTTCATCAGCAAAAGCAGTGAGAGCAGCTATGTTCATAGCATGCAAGGTGTATTAGAAAAAAAAAAAAAAAAAGTAGGCTTGCTTACGCTGTAGGAAAATCATCTGGCCAACGTCTTATTGACATTTAAACCGCCTTGGCGTCTTCAGGCACAATGATAACGCAGGCACCCCAGCGAGCTGAGCGGGAGGGATGGATGCCCGGGCTGCCAGAAGGGCTCCGTCAGCATCTCGCAGAGGCAGCAGCCCCACGGGAGGGATGGGGCAGGCCTCGGCATGCTTAACCGATGCTGCACGCTATACAGCATTTGAGAGCATGTCTGTAAAAAAAAATCAGGCTGTAAAGCTAAGTGAATTATGCAGCTTATAATTATGTTGGGTAAAGCTTAAACAACCCACGGCAGCCAGCTGAGAAATGCTGTGGTTTGCAGGCATGAGGTGCAGTTGCAGGGAGGAAGGCAAGACTGCTGCATGTCTCCTCTCTTCATATGCAGGCAAACACGTGGGGTTTGTGCATCCATGTGTACTCCTCTGGCCACCCGAAAACACTGTGGGCTGGTCAGAGGAGAAAATGCTCCCAGGAAGGATGACTGGTGGGCTGGAGGAGCAGGAGCAGCTGCGTTCATTGACAGAGCTGGCGAGTGAGACTCAGCACGATGCCTTTGGGTCCTGAAGGGCTGTGTGAATGCAATCACCTATAAAGCAGGACGGGAGGAAGAACCACGGGAGAAATCCACATTCCTGCAGTAAGAACAGTTTTGATGTGCTACAGTAGAAAATGAGGATTCAAAGTAGCAGAGAGAAAGGTTTTAAATTTTATTTTCTGTTCTATTTATTTTCTATTACCTTATTCTATATCCCTCCTTCTCTCCTCACCCCTAACAAAGCAGTTTCGAGTAAACTGACTTGTTTGTCACTTATAAGTGGAGAAGCAGAGACTCATGCCTACCCTTCCCCTCACCTATGTTTCTCTCCTCACCTAGGTTTCTCAGTTCAAGCAGAGGCTTGAACTGCTCTCTCCCC
>CM021699.1:105693725-105709462 GCA_011074415.1 Stictonetta naevosa | reverse complement strand
TTTTTTTTTTTTTTTTTTTTTTTTTTTTTTGTCTTTGGAGTTAGGACCAGTGCAAGTCTAGACAAAGCTAGTCCTGAACTGCATTCAGCATTTCCCACTGGAAAATCTGTGGCCATAAAAAATAATGTTTTCTAAGTCAGACAAAGAGCAGCCTGAGAACACTATTTATTTCATCACACTGATTTTGTCAGTATTTCCTAATGTTTCCTACACCCTGGAAACTGCGTAGGCTGTCCCAAGCAGTGAGCTCCACAGGTCACACGGTGGCATTTCACACAACGTTCGGCTTTTGGAAAAAGATTTCAGGCTGGTTGCGTCACTGAGACAAAAAGGAGGTATTAACCACCAACCACCTCAGGAACAGGCTGTTACAACACGAAAACCCTGAGAAAGGTAAATACACCTTTCTCAGGCCCAGGAAGGTTTGTCCTAGTTCCAACCTCAGGATGAGGTAATTTCTTCGTGGGACAGCCTTTCATTTGTGACTGATTAAGCCAGGTAATTACCTCCTGGATTTTGTGGGTAGGAACGCCGTGTGCAAGAAGTCCATTTACGAAGCCATGGTTTCACTCTCACGCTTAGCTCCCTATTCTTCCATACAGAGAGCTCTCCTGAGCTCTTACTGCTTTGGTAACTGCAGTCTTTCAAGTTCCTGTAATTCTTCCAAATTCTTCTAATGATTCAATCACTATGGGCATGCCCACACCTGAATATTAGTTAAGACTAAAATAGGTAGCGGATGTGAACTACAAAAGCTATTCTGGAGAAATTCAAGGTAATAATACTCACATCCCTTTCTTGTTCTTCAGAAGAGCATCTTGTTAACATAGCCATTTTTCTAGAGAACAACAATTTTCTGGACTAGGAGTATCTATACATAGAATTACTTTAAGAATTACTTTTCAATTACTTTTCAGCTTTTTCCAAAGAACATCAGAAGCAGGAGAGCTCCTCTTTGTTATTTACTTTGCTACAGAAACATGACCTCGTATTTTACATAGGAGGCATAACATCCATGGATCTATGTATTTACAGAATTTTTATTTTATTTTTTACTAATTTTAATAGATAATCAAGATCAGAATTGATTCTACTAAGGGATTTTATCAGGAGTGTATTGGAAGGAGAACAACAGCAAAAAAATATTCAAAAATTCTAAAGATTCTGCAATGAGCTGTAGAATATTTTAAAATAGATCTAAATTAAACTAAACCTGTTTAAAAAAGATTTCCCACAGATCCGCACACAAGCTATGCACACTGGTGTAGAATACTTTATAAACTTTATATAGCCTATACTATATAGTTTGTCGACAGAGGGAGTAGGTAGAGGGTAGCTTTGCAAATTTATTTATGAATGATGTAGAGAAAAGTGGAGAAGCCAGGCTCTTCTGCAGCCAACTGACAAGGTGGAGGAAATGGCATGGTATCCTGTGTCTCTGACTGAATAAGAATAAGAATAGCTGAACAAGAAACTTTTCCACAAAGCTTCGCACAGACCTTTGGAAATCAGGAGGTTAAACTTGTGACCTGGGCACAGCTGATGAGGGACATGTGTTTCTTAGGAAAAACTGGGTTGTCACGTCAGCAGTCCGTGGTGTCTCCAGGTCTTGGTTCACTCTGAGTGTTGGCGGGGTATGCCCCAGATGCCTTTGCATCATGTGAGCTGAGGTGAGCTCTGCAGCAGGCCATGCCCACGCTGCCTGCAGGAATAGGACCCTCATAGCAAGCTCCATGCTGGAGTCCATGCCAACCAAGGAAGAACTTACTTTCCACCACAGCATTCTGCATATGAGTTAATAAATACGCAGTACAGACACTTAGGAGATTATACTCTGAGAAAAATCTAGACAGGTAGAGTAAGCTCCTTGCTAGTGAATATATTTCAAACATAATCTTCTTTCTGAACCACTATTTCATCTGCTTGCTGCAGATGGAAGGGCTGCTTGCTGCTTTTCACCAGGCATATTCTGCTTTTCCTCTACTTGAGGCTTCATTTTATTTTGGACGAATGGAAGGGAGATCTGGGGAAAACCTTGAAGGAATGGCACAGTGCAGGGAGCTGCCTTGCTGGTTGTCGATGCTTGCTGCCCAGAGGAGAGGCAGGATGGACACCGTTTCCTCCCTGCTTGTTCATCTGCCCCTTGGGAACAGGCTTGACGGCACATTAGTGCACATGTTGTTGAAGTGCCTCAGGCAGAAAAATAAGCAAAGAATCAAGTGACCGAGCCCCTTCAGCTAGCCATGGGATATTCCAGCAAAAGCAAAGACCCACCACAGCTAAAACATGCCTTTAAAAACCTTATTTAGAGCTCTAAAAAGTCCTGTTGAATGGCCTGGAGCTACAGAATAAAAGTGGCAGACTCTTTGCTGAAGAACAACCAGACTGTGGAGTTCCACTTTCAAAACACACAACTAAGCTAAAAAGTTTGTTGTACGAGCTCCAGATTCTTGTTACGCCAAAAAAAAATAAATAGATAACCAACTCTTACACACGACGTATTTTCATTTCTCTTCTTCCATAACGTGGAGCTGGCTGACAGCACTTAATAACAACTTAATGGAGTCTGATGGAGTTGAATTGGCTTATAGCCAGTGCAATTGGTGCTCAAATGACTTCACTTTCCAACATTTTGCCATAATAATAATAGATGGGCAGTAACGATCACCAACATGGCTGGCCAAAGAAATAGAGATTTTTCAAAGGAGTAACAAGGAACACACAAGTTCTGGTTCCTTCCACATAAAAACATGTACCTTCCCTTTTCTTCTGCTCTAATATTTAAAAAAATCTATTTTTACCTGGTCTCAGTCTTGACAGTGTCACACCCATTCCCCTGAGAAACAAGCAAGCACAGATAATAGCTTTTTCTGCCAACTCTTATTGTAGTGACAAATCTCAGGCACAACCCACAGATTAGCAGGATGTAACTGGTTATGCAGGTTTGTTGCACTCTTCTGAGAAATTTTCATGTTCCATTTTATTCACCAAACTGATCTCTAGGTAATGCTTCACGTATTGAAGGAGAAAAGCCACAAAGGGAATTCAACTATAAGTTACAGAAGAGGTCTACCATTTTATAGTCTTCCATAAAGCACACAACTGAGAAGAGGTCAGTTGCTGCCTTCTTTATAAAACTAAATGTTCAAATCCATATGAGAACCTGATCTGGGACCTATTTTTTTCACAGTACTTTAACAACCATGTGTGCATGAGCAACTTTCACATATGTAGTGGAGTGCTGATAACTGCATTTTATTATGCAAAAAATGAAGAAGAAAAAATGTGTCAAGGACTATGGCTAAACTGATAATTAAAACTGATACAATAATTGTATGTAAATGTAATAAAGTGATGTAATTAATCCAATGTAATTAAAACTCAGAGATAAGAGAGACATACATCTCCTCACTATCTACTTTAAGAGCCCAATCTTTGCTCTCTAATCCATGTCCTCCACAGCTCTAGCCCAAGTGGATCGTAATTATCACGCCACCACTCAACAGATCTCAGCAGCAAAAGCACAGGAACCTAGGAAAAAAAGTAAATTTTTTCCTACTGACTTCCACTTTATACATATTTCAAAATTAGACTAGTGGTAGTTTAGTAATTATTTTATACCTTAAGTTCAAATTAACACTTTTAGTTCATTATTAACTTTAGTTTGTTATTGCTTTCGTTATTTCATGAACTACACTCAGGCACTTCAGAAACTACTTGCTTCTCTAAGAATTTATAAGGGTAGCCAACACTTCTGAACCATCCTGTCTAGCTTCACGATGAGCACATCAGAGAGCCAAGAGGAAGGACGAGTCTCAGAAGCAGGTTACAGGCAGACAACAGCTCTGTATTTGTCCCATTACTTCATGGAAAGATAATTACATAGGGATTTTAATCTGACATAACCCACTTCTGCTGCCAAAAAGGGTTATATCCTCCAAAGAAAATCTCTCCCATTTTTGGAAACAACTTCTTGCCCAATGTCTTGAGCATACCAAGGATTTGCATGGCAGGACAGGCCAGTGCAACAACAAAAGTGCAATGGGACCCTACTGTCATCCAAATTTCCAGGTCCGCATTCTCATTCTTTTTAAACACCAAACCTGCCACCAGCAGTTCTTGTATGACTTGTCTCGCTGCCAGATGCAGAAGACTGTCATCAGTATGAGAGCTACACCTTAACTGCAAGGGCAACTCTTCTGCCCTTCTAAGGAAGGGATTGGCCTTTACTGATGTCCAGGAAAAACTCTTGTAGATTCAGCAGATGATTTATACAAGTGCCAAACGTTTTTCACTGTAACATGTAACAACTAGAAATAGGGGTTTTGAGTGAATTTTTTTTTTCCCTACCACTTTCAAATTAGCAGCACAAACTGAGTTCCTCCCACGAGAGGAGCTGCATTATAGCACCGTAATTAAGCAGATAGGTAAAACACAGTCTGCAATTTGCTATGATATTCAGGGTCTTGGATACCATCCTCTGCCATTATTCTGCTAAAAGCTCTGGGGCAAGTCACATTTCTGCCTCCCGCTTCATCATATATGATGTGAATGAAATCATGGCAAATTCCATAAATCTGCCAATACTGTAGGTGTCTTATCCCATTCAAAACTGACATAAGTGATGAAAAACCACACAGCACATAAAAACAAATGCAAAACAATGAGCAACTTGTCATTTAAATTCTTCAAAATCAGAGCCCCAAACTAACAGCTTTTTACTGTGGAAAAGCAAGATTTTGAAAAGCAGCAGTTCAGTCATGAGACCAATGAATCATATGATGAGAGAACTTATAAAGTCTTATGCAAATGCTTCACATTTTATTTTTCAATCCGTCTCCCTGCTTAGTTTCATGTCCTAAATGCCTCTAGATGAGCCAGTTCCCCTACACCCAAACACAACTCATTGCCAGAGGGAGCCTGCATTGGGGGATCTCCTCCCGTCATTTTTAGGACTGGTATGCAACTTAAAACCATATCAATTCCACTTCTCCAACAGCAACATCTAGCACCTATCTCATACATATAAACAAAGTTATTTCAGTGCAGCAGGAGAGCTACTGGTGTCTCAGTAAGGCATCCTCTAAGCACCCAGCTCAGTGAAGGCTTTTGCTCTAGTACAGCTCTGATATAGCCTGGCTATCATTTCATACGAATAAGCAGTTCAGAGAAAAGTGATTCAAACTCAAATTTTCCCAAGGAAGTTTTCTCACAGCACCTAAAAACTCATGAAAAGTGCTTGAACTGTTGTAACTTTCCTTTTCAAATTAGTCACCTCTTTTGTGAAAGGCTCTCCACTCCTCAGTCTTTCAGTCTTTCCTAGACACTGACACCTCTACTCTCTGTTACCTTCAAAGGCTACCCAATTCCCTTTCCTAAATATCTGTGCTCACTCTCCCCCCCCCTACTGATTCATGTGAAAACTTCGTCTCCCTAGCACTGAAATCCTTACAGATCCAATCCTGCCTACATCTCTGACATGATTCATGATCACACCGTCTCTTTTTCCCCAAGTTTCATCTCCTTCAGGCTACCAGATTGCTAAACACTTACACCTACATTTCTAGTCAACTCGGAGTTTAAACCAACAGATTTCCCCATGAATTGTGATCTAGTCTCCTGCAGAAGCATTTTGGTGGTTCAGGCTATACTTTGCACTATTCACATCTATTCCTTGATCCATTTTTTTCCCAGTAGGGATCTCACAGAGCAGGTCACAGAATGACTCCATATATTTGTATGGTGTTGGACTTTGGTCCAGCTCGTTCAGGAAGGGATTGATTCATAAATAAAACTTTCAATTTACTTTCAACTCTCTGGGAATAATGAAGAAGCATCAAACCATCCTTCCATTTCTCCTACATATTTCCTGATAGCCCTGCTTTTCTCCTGATGCCAGTTGCTACAGCCACTGCCCACCCATGCCATACATCTCCTTTCACTGTACAGCCTCATCTAAGTTGCTTCTACTTTAGTCTGAATTTTTATACCATGGCCAGTTACCATAGCATTGTTCACACATGGTGATTTTGTCCCTATAACTTGTGTGAATTTCATACCTTATTTATTGTTTTATTCTGCTAGAATCAGTACTTAGGAAACAATACTTCATCATTCCAGTGTCCAAAGTTTTACCACTCACTTTGATTATCCGGAACAAGGGAAAACCTGCTCATTTTTGCAAGCTTCCTGATAGTATTTTCAATGGGAAACAGAACTACAGGACTGAAACGGATGCTAGCTGTTGTGTATGTCTTCCTAGAATCAAGAATCTCATAAATTACTATTCTGAGTAAAAGGAGAAATAAATGCAGAGTTGCAGAAACACTGAATATGTTAGTTTTCTTGCATAGCTTCAGGCGTTGAAGCTCTTCTGAATATATCAATGCCTACAACGATGAACTGTTGGGTTTACCGGGCAGCACAGAGAATTACAATCTCCAGATATTGCTGTGATGTATAATCCCAAATAATCTCACATGTTCCATTAACTATTTCACATATCTGGAGATTAGTCGATATTAATATATTGCAACTGATCATCACCAACACAGTCCTGTTGGCAACAGGGAGCTGCATACTAGTGAAATGGGTCACATGTATAATGACCCCAAACACCTTGCGATATATAGGGAAGAATTAGAATTTTCAAAATATCTTACTCTCTTTTCTTCAGCCCAATAAGAAATATAAGACACTTACTAAAACTCAAACTACAGTTAAATGTATTTATTTTTCACATATTTGAAGTAGATGAAGTTACAGGATTTTTAATTAGTTTTAAATTCACTTTTTCAACAACATTAAAACAACAATAGAAAACAATGATAGGACTGCCTGATAACAAAATATAAATTATTCTTTTATGTTTACTGCAGATTTCTCATGCAATGATTCAGAAACTTGTTGTTTCTCAGTTATAGTTGAATATCATGGAAGAAACCTACATTCAATGAAAAATATTTGAACGAGGTACTAAAGCAATGCATCACATATGTAATAGCAATTAACTAGCAAACTGTTCTCTTGCTCACTCTTGTCTAAAGCAAACAAACTGCTGTGCAACTGAAGAACTTGCATTTATGGATTTTGTTAAGCCAATTAACAAACATAGATGATACAGCATTAACTGATAACATACATACTGATCATTGATAACAAGACATCGAAATAAAATGAGAGAATATGTTATGCTAAATTGTTATAACATTTTCAGTTTCCTATATCATATCTTCCTGCCCTGTCATTACACAAGCCAGAAAACAAAACAAAACAATAAAAAATAATACATAGGCTCTGATCCCACTATGCAGATTTACCAGGAGCGATACACAGGACCCTGCATTAAAATACAGAGAGTTATGGCATTGGCAATTGATTCACCAGACAAGGCAGACAGGAGGAACACATCTGCATTCAACATCTGCTCACACTGTACTGTGCCTTCGTACAGACTTCTTTATGAAAATACCAGTCTAGAGGTATCTGGATGCAACCCCAGCTGCGTGGAAAGTGTTCTAGGGTACGTCTGCATTGCAGCCCCTGCAGCGGGAGCAGCTTTGAACCTGCTGGCTTTGGCACTGGGGCCAAAGCAGAAGGCAGTGTAGGCTGCAAAACCTATTCAAGGGCAGGACGAAGACCCGAGCACATAAGCCATGCTAAGCTGTGTCCATACTGCTGTGTCCGGCTTGCTGCAGGTACATCTAATGCTCGGTTTAGGGCTGGTTTGAGTATGTCAGCATATTTCATTCACAACCTAGCGACTGCAGAACAAATGTGCCTCAATTAGCCTTGCAGGAGATGGACTCAGGTGCTGCTATCAGACGTGGACTGGTTCAGAATCACTCCATAAAACCCCTGAATATGCATCTTATCTTTCTGCGCAGGTTGCAGTTAATACATCTCCTATATGTTGTTAAAATTTTAATGTAAATATTTAATGTTATAGCTTTGTAAATATACACACAGCTGCACTTCTGAGAACATACACAAAGGCCAGATCCTTGTTTTATAAAGTTAAATAAAATAAAATAAAATAAAAATAAAAACTCCGTTAGGACACATGAAGATGGAGGAGATGCGCACCGTGGTGCAGCACGCACTGCCAGGTGTCCCCAAGCACAGGGAGCCTCGCGGTAAGCAGGGGGCTGCTGGAGCAGAATTACAGAGGCGAGGAAGCAAGGCCAGAGAGAGAGGAAAAAAGCGATCAGGGAAAAGCTGAAGGATGAGATAAGACAGGAGGCAGTGAGCTCCTGCTGACACTTCAGGATTACACTCTCACATAACAGAGAGGGAAGCCCGGATGAGTTATGTTCACCTTTTAACCATGCAGAAACTAGTATTTCTTACTGATCTGTGTTGCAGTAGCACCTATTTGTGGTAGGCACCTGAGAAAAATACAAAGAATCATAACCCCTTCTAATCCTCCTATTTCCCCAGGTAAGAATTAAAATTGAAAATAGACATTGAACTAGTTAAGCACTTGCCTAACATGTACAAGCAAGAGACAAATCTTGCAAATGAAACTTCTTAATGAAGAATGATAAAGACTACTTTGTGATCTACTTACCATACCTGAGGAGGGAAATGGAGCCTTAGCAGCTACTTCTCTTAAACTGCCAGTCATTTCAATCATACAGCTGTGTCTGTATGTTGCGACAGGAGAAGGCTGGCATATTTTATATATTCAGGAAGAACAGTTTACCACTCTTTGACCCTCCCCATTTAAGGAGGCATACTATAAAAGTTTTAAAAACATAAAACATGCCACCTTCTGATTTCAAAGCCAAAAATACACTAACAGTCTTCACATTCTCATACCAGCTGGAGCACAGTGCCAAGCATCCTTTGCCCTTACAATGTGATCAATGTGATCAGATCCAAGACTACTAACACATCTAACTCAGACAGATGCCCAGGGAAAAAAAAAAAAAAAAAAAAAAAGGTGAGAAATGCAGGTCAAAATTAGTTGGAGTGCATTTGAAGATACAGTCCTTTTGTACAAATCAGTCAGGTCTGCAGAAATCAGCAGTATGATCTGATGTTTTACTTATCAAACAAAAATTCCTTTTCAAGCTATTGTAGTTTCAAATTGAAAGGCTTTTATTCATTTCAGTATAGGTATTTCAACATCATGCCTGAATGTCTGTACTCATTTGTATCGTTTAAAAAAATGTACATTTAAAATGAAAAATGATCGCTTTGAAAAAGTACGGTATATGTTCTGCTGCAGTGAAAGAACACCAGCTATGGTGATATTAATTGGATATGTGCTGGGTATTAGCAACACAAATGATTTTTTGCAGCGTTATCCATTACATAAGCAGATTTTATTTTCAGTGCCAATGCCTTGTAAAAATGTTATTTTTTATTAACTTAAAAAAAAATCTTTATATGACAAATTCTTTTAAAAAGCAAAAGCATTTTAATTCAAACTGCTAATATTCCCAATTTCATTCTCCAAGAGTCTTCAGTTACTTTATATTTCTAAATATAGCTGATAAGAGTACGCAGAAATATGCTGTATTCTACCAGCTTTTATAAACAAGATGTTCTAATTTTAGATGACTCCATTCTGAATAAAGTCTAATTAAATACACAGATATTCCAAAATGTAGTCCGCCAAAAGGACATTATTCAGCTCTCCTCACTGCCATTTAATTCCATTTCATAGAGAATGATTTAATATCTACTTTTGAATAAAAATGCTTTCTACTAAGTGGAACACTAATCTTTTATTAAAAAAAAATCAACAACAACAACAACAACAAAATCAACACAAACATTTTCAGTAACATACTGCCTTTGTGGAATTATTTTTAGATGCTAAAATCAAACCATGGATAGTTTACATACACCTGGCTCAACAGCTGACCTATTTGATATTTCAATTGCTTCCAGGACTGATTGGCTCAAGAACTGGTAACCAAGGCCAGAGGCAAGATGTGAGGTGTACGTTTTTAACACCAAGAACAATGAACTACTAGAAAATCTTAGGGAGATCTGTGATAATTTTCCATTATCTGTGGTCTTTAAATCAAGACTGATTTTTTTCCCCAAAAAATAAGGATGTGATTCATTCATGGACTGCTCTGGACAGTTGGTTAAAAGTTTCAACACCCTTGGTAGAGTTAAACACTCTTGAATCTGAAACCATTCAACTCTCTCAACTTCACATTTAGCTACAAGTTTAAATTAATTAGAGCAATTTTCTTCAAATGGTTTAGAGTTTTATATTTATTAGTCTAAAAGCTCTTTAAATTACCATCACAGCTTGTTTTCTTCCTGAGTATACATTTTGAGTTGTACAGTGCTGACAGTATATTCTTCATCCAAGTCTGAACAACCAATGTAACACCACTGATTGATATTATACTGGTTGATTCAACTCATCAGGAGTTAAACAAAATTCCACTATTAAGCCTATGGAAATACTTTGGTAGGACCAGAAAAAGAGCTAATACGCCACTTGGGAGTGTTACCATCATGAATCTCACTCCGTTTGTAGGTGTTTACATCAATGAACTTTGAGAAGGTCTGTTAGTAGACAAGAAATTATTTCTGGTATTTTGTAAGCTATACAGTGGAGCTGCACAAAACCAACGATGTTCTGAAACCATCAACTATTTAAAATTAAATCAGCTATAAGTCAAGTGATTAAAAGTCACTCTCATTAAAAAGTTTATTGTCTCATATATTTTAGTCTACAAGCTGTAAAAATCACCATTACAGCTTGTGGGTTCTTTTTTCCCCTCATTTTGGACTGATTATGTAGATATTCCTAAAAGGCTCTGTGATTATAAAGTGGTGTTTGGTTTTTTTGTTTGTTTAATTCTTTATTTTTCTCACGGGAAAATATTTTAATTATTTTAAAGCATCCACTTGATTACCTCAAGTTATCAACTCTTATGACTTCAGAAATCACAGACTGTTGCCAAAATCAAGAAAGTAGCAAACGCTTTCTCTTTCAAAACACTAAAACTGTGGAAACTATAATATGGTCTGTTAAATTTGTACGGTCTGGGATTTAAAATGTGACTTAAATGGGGTTAATTCCAGGCAGAAAATCTTCAGTAAGATCCATCACAACTCTTCCTTTGTCCTTGATATTAGAGTTTCACAATACATAATTTTCCGGTCAACAAACAACATGTTTATCATCTCACTCTCAATAAACATTGTTTATTTCAATTCATTGTAGTTTTATGAGATATTTTAGAAAATATATTCTGTTCTTTACCCTCCTCGGGGGAATAATCACGAACAAAAACAGCTTGACATCTCCTCCTTCAACTGTCTCCTTGAAACTACTTAGCTTTTACAACTTTCAGCTATGATACCATCTCTAATAATCTGACTTAATTTCCTACATGCATAGTATTGTCCTCTGGGTCATATTCATATTTAAATGTAGAAAAGCTCCTGAAAGAAGAGACCCCGTAGATAATGTCCACAGAAGTTTAAAACACAAATTTAAAAAGTACATATGTATCCTTAGCAACTTGAGTCACAACTTAAAAAGCAACGTGGATTTGAAGCACTACCTGGAGATTTTGTATTCCACTAACAAGTATCCTTTTTATCACGTTTCATTATCTTTGAAAAGGATTATGGCTATTCCTCTCAAAGCAACAGTATAAAATTCAAGGGTTAAGATGCTTCTGATGAATAAAGATGGGAGCTGGAGGTGAGAAAGCGCCGCACTGTGCTGGGAGCCCATCTGCATCCTGACATCCTACAGCACCACACGTGCTCTCAGCCTTCCCTGCTCGTGCTGTGCTCTTGTACCAGGCAGCGCTCTTAGCGATGCCATGTAGAGAAGCAATGGAGTAAGTCACGATCTTTCCCGTGGATTAAGGGAAATAAGCAGTGAAGAACGTAATTGGCAGGGAAAAGAGATCCTAAGAGGCAATCAAGGCACACAAAGGTCAGATAAGAAACAAAATTACACTCCAAAGGAAAAAAGAAAAAGGCAAAGGATTTATGAGATGGCAAGAGGCATGCAGATGTAGGTAATGTGGACCCACAAGAAAATGGAGACAGTTTAAAGGATCTGCCTCATTATGATGAAGTCTGAGACAAAATTAGGCAAGAGAAATAACGCAGGAAGACCACATTTGCACTTCTTTATGAGAAAACATTATGCACTTCTTTATTAAAAGAAAGGGCAGAATCCATAGGCAATCAAAACCACTCTGAAACAAGCTTCCCTTTAGACAAAAACAAAGGGCATTTAGCCCCAACCCATGCTGGGAAAAACAACATACATTAAAAAAAGAAGGGATGAAGACCAACACAGAAAATATTTTACATCACAGATAAGGTGTGCAATTTCTCATGGTAAGTCCTATGTCTTTTAATTCTAAGTACTTTAAAAACAAATGTACCTAACATATTTTAAACCCTCTAACTAATTCCAGCTAGTGTACATTGCTGTTTAATTCACACTCAGAAGATGAGCCAGTATTATTTGCCCCAGCGACACCAACTTCTGGAAATCCAGAGGAATCTGCAGAATTTGCAGAACCGAATCCCTAAAATGAGTACGAGGCACAGATGCAATTAAAAATAAATAAAAAAGAAATCCGAAAACATAGGAATGCACAGTGCAGCCAGACAAAATTAGAATTCCAAAACTGAAAAACAAAACCAGAACAGCTTGACAAGTAAACAATTTCGGAAGCTCCATAACAAAGTTCGCTACGTTCATGTGCCTGCTGAAAGGAATCTACGCTCTGAGATTCAGATCCTGCTTGCAGCTGAATGAAGAGTGGAGACAGAAGTCCAGAGGGCTGCACCACCCCAACAGACCAAGAGGAGAGGGAATGGCGACCAGGAGAACGGCTCGGCAGGTACCAGAGAGGGCCAGTGGGGAGCTACGGCACAGCCCAGAGCACTGCAGGCAGTGGGATGCTTCTCTGAGCAGCACCAAAGCCAGCCTTCCTGCACCATCGCCACCCTACACGGCCAGTGGGATTTCCACATGAAGAAGCGGCAGCCTTCTGTTCTGCCCTGCCCTACCCTACCCTATCCCAGCCCACAGCGAGGCTTTGCTTTGCCCTCCTGTCCAGATTTTAGTTCAGGTTGGTGCCACAGTGTTATATCAATGGTGGTTCTCCTGGTGTGTTACTGGGAACGTACATGGGGAACTGTGAAATGCAATGGAAAGCATTGGGGACGGCTCCGGCATCCTGCAGTTGTGTGGTTACGTAAAGCCATGACCGTCTGAGACAGGTGTTGCTCAACAACACAGCTGATGTGGTGTCAATAGTTCAATGTTCCACAACGTGAGGCACTTCTAAAAATCAGGGAAAATTCACTGGTGTAATTTTTTTGTACCATGTGTTTGTATGGGGCCAGAAGATGGAGCAGCCCACAAACCTGACTGAGTACTGCGGTTCTGTGCCACTAAAGTTTGTGGTTCAGTTCCTTTCGAGTCCAGCAGGGTAAGGATTCAGTCCTTAATTCAAAGGCAGGAATAATACATGACGAAGGTTAAAAACGTGTTTCCTTATTTTTCCTTGACAGCAGCATTAGCCCGGACCACTACACATGCTTTGTTTGAGTGAAGAGGCAAAATGTAATTAAAGTTTTAATTAAAATTGATCGCAGTCCGCAAAACTGAAATGGATAGTGCTGTTTAATCTTGTACTGGAAAACTTTTCAAGTAAATGGATGTTGTTAAATGAGCGTTCTATTAAAAAAAAAAAAAAAGCATTTTGTTAGGAAAAAGAGTCGTAGTGAAATCTAATGAACTTGAAAGCGTGCCATAGAAATGAACTACTAGTAAGCATGTACTCTGAAAAGAGGTAGTGAACATGCATTTAACAAAGACTGAGCTTCCTCATACACTCATTTTCCTCTGAATGTGAGGATTCCGCTCCTCAGCAAATCCCGGTTAATAGATACGTGCATCTTTTCTTCAGAAAGAGGCGGCAAGATCTCCGAGTGCTCAACTTTCCAATATACAAAGGAAGAAAAGCACCTATCGACAGAAACGCTCGCTATAAAATATCGCTAAAAATATTTTGCCAGCGGAATCGTTGGGAAACGTAGCTGTATCTCTTAAACGCATCTGCTCCGTTAACACCTTCAGCGCCAGAACACGGCGTTTATCCCTACATTCGCCCTTTCGCTAACCGCCCGGGGCTCTGGCGTGCGAGTAACCACATTTCAATCGCGACGAAAAGGGCAGGTTTTCTAATTCCCCTGCCCTCTGGGTGCTTCCTCTCCAATTTTTCTGGCCGTGATGCCAGGCGGCGCAGGTAGGTGCCCCCCGAGATGTGCGGGTCCCCGGGCGGTGCCGCAGCTGCGGGCACCCCCAGGGCTCTGCGACCACTGGGGGGGCAGGCTTGGGCTCCCTCTTTTTCACCCAAAAAAGCAGAGAGCCCCGTCCCAGCTCTGAAAAGCCCCCGAGTAGGCTCCTCTGAGGGTGGGGAGAAAGGGGGGGGTTCAGCAGTTACATAAGATCTCGTTCCCCCCCCCCCCATAATAATAATAATAAAAAACCCTTGGGGTTTCCCCCCACTTTGGGGGGGGGGGGTGGAGGAGCCAACCTCAGGCTAGAGCGAGGAAGAGGGAGGGGGGGAACTGGGGAAGGGGGGGGACAGCCCGGTAAAGGAGAGGCTGATGGGGTTGGGGATGAGGAGGGGGGGACACCCTGCAGCTGGCGGCATGCATGGAAGGGGAGGGATAGAGGGGGAAATAGGGGAGGGGGCTTCCAGCAGTTCCCCCTTCAACGGAGCCGGGGCAGCGGGGCTCCGCACCGCACCCAGCACAGCACCCACGTCCCGGCTTTACGGAGAAAAAAAAAAGTCCCCATCCCCGCTCCTCGGCGGCGCGCAAAGTTGCGCCCCCCCCCCCCCCCCGCCCCCCAGAAGCCCCCCGCGCATCCCGAGCAGCGGGGGCAGCGCCGCTATCGCCTCCTCCCCCCATCCGTCCCCTTCCCCTCCCGTGCTGCTCACGCTCTGCCTCAACCTGCTCCTGCCGCTCCTTTGTTTTGCTCTCCGGAGGCGAAGCGCTCTCGCCTCGCGTCTCCCGGTCCCTCCGCCTCCTTCTCACGCCTGCGGGGGGGAGCGGAGCGGAGCGGGGCCGCGCAGCGCCTCTCGCCGCCTCCTCCCACCTCCAGCTTCCCCTCCGGCCCCGGCCGGCGGCGGGGCAGCCCCCGCGCGGGGACGCGCCCGTCCTGCTAGAGAAGAATTCAGCTAAAAAAAATATTTTTTTAAAAAAAAAAAAGGTTCTTACGGGCACCACAAGGATGGGGCGCGCTCCTGCCTGCCCGCCGCTCTGGGTTGACCTTGCGAGGGCTGCTCTCGCCCCGCGCGGGGTTTTGGGTTCGTTTCCTACTGGAAACCCCAAACCCCAGCGACCTTTTCGCTCTTTTTCACCCCCCAAAAAACCGCCCAGGACTTCCACTGTCCCCGAGCCGCTTCCAAGCGCGCACGACTCACGGAGCGCGCTCCCCCGCCACCCGCCCGCCGCTCCCCTCCGCCTCGCCAATGCGCGCCGCCGCGGAGCAACTTTCCCGGCGGGGACGAGCGCGGAGCCGCGAACGCGCTTCCCGCTCCCCCCACCCCCAGATGGGGGGGCACTTACAGAGCGTGCGGTGAGGAAGAGGAGGAGGATGAAGGAAAAGCAAGGCGCTGGGGCCGGAGGGACGGCGGCTCAAGCTGCGCGCCCGCCGCTCAGCGCCGCAGCTCAGTGCGCGCCCCCGCGCCGCCGCCCGCCCCGCACTGCAG
>CM021699.1:105480945-105693325 GCA_011074415.1 Stictonetta naevosa | reverse complement strand
GGGGGGAGGGGGGCGAGGAGCGCGCGCGGGGCTGAGGCGTCGTGTTGGGAGGGGAGGATGGAGGCACCGGGAGCCCTCTGTGGGAAGAGGGGGGTTGAGGTTGCATTTAGGGGAGCCCCCGCGTCGCGGGCACAATGTGGGGCTTCCCTCAGGCGAGGCTGGGCGGTGTCCAGGGAGCACCTGGTCTTCGTTTGTGTTCTCCTGGAGCATAGGTCCCGTGAGGGAACTGGGGTTGTTTCGTCTGGAGAAGAGGAGGCTCGGGGGAGCCCTTATGGCTCTCTACACCTACCTGAAAGGAAGCTGTGGGGAGCTGGGGCTCAACCTCTTCTCATAGGTAGCTAGTGATAGGATGAGAGGGAATGGCCTCGAGTTGCGCCAGGGGAGGTTTAGGTTGGAAATTAGGAGACGTTTCTTCTCAGAAAGAGTAATAAAGCAATGGAACAGGTTGCCCAGGGAGGTGGTGGAGTCACCAGGGGGTGTTCAAGGAAAGGGCTTGGTGCTTAGGGACATGGTTTAGTGCGTGACATTGGTGGTAGGGGGATGGTTGGACCAGATGATCATGGAGGTCTTTTCCAACCTTAATGATTCTGTGATTCGTGATGGTCATGGCTGTTCCCCAGTGCTCCCAGTGAGCTGGGGCCAAATGCAGGCTTCTCCCTGAGCACCCAGCGTCATCCAGAACCATTGTGTGTGCAGGGACATGGCCTCGTGACATGGGCCACATTGCCATCCATGCGTTGGAGCTGCCCGTAACGGCCAGGTGTGTGGGGGCAGCGCCTCACGCCATGAGCTACACGTTTAGCAAGAGCTCTTTCCAACAAATGCCTGAAAATAGAACTGAAGTTAGCGTTAGATGTTTTAACTGGTGTAATGTTGTTCATCCCTTTGATATAAAACCCAACTGATGTTGCCCTTCAATATAAAACTGAATGGATGTTGCCCTTCAGTATAAAACCCAACTGATCTCACCCTTCAACATAAAACCCAACTGCTATTGCCCTTCACTTGCTGTCGCTGCTGCAGTGGCAGTGGGTGCTCTGGCAGTAGTAAAGACGAGGGCACCTGATGACCGTGTATGGCATGCAGCTAATTGGTAGACCCTTTCTGTGGCAAAGACACACATAAACGTTTACTTTTATGCATGGTGAGTTCTGTTACTGACTGTTTACCATACATAAATTAAGTAAATTTAGCATGTGCTAAGAGTAACCCTAAGGAAAGCAGACATACAGCAAGGAGATGAAAGGAGGACAAAATGAAGGCACATACGAAATAGAGTAGTTAGAGCAAGTCATGCCCATTTTTATTCTGCTACTTATTTCAGAAAAAAACAAAACGAAAAAAAAAACACAACACCATCATGAATATGCAAGACACATGATAGATGGTAAAAATGTTTAATGTACTGTTGAAACGCCCAAAAAATCCAATTATAACACAAACTGATGTGTTAGGTGCTGTACGATACACAGGAAGATATTTTCACTTTACAGACAATTGAATTCAAAAATTATCCTTGTGTGATATTCAAAAATCTCTAAGTTTACACCCAGATTTACTTTTTGTGCAATAAGATGATAATTTTAAGATTTTTTACACATATGTATTTTAATTTCCCAGAACATTCCTGTTCCTCAATTTATATTTTGATTTTCTGCATGTGCAAAAAAATAAGCCTGAAAATGCAAAAAAATTAGATTGCTTCCAGACTTGGCATAAACAGTTAGGAGGTGATTCACTTCACCAAGTATCTCTGAAATTCCTGTTTTATTTGGTCTTGATTAATTTAAATTGTTTTGTGTCATCTTCATATTTACTACCTCATTGCTTGCTCTGCCTGCCAGATCATTAATAATCATCTTTAGCATAATGAAAGATAGAGTGCTGTGGTATCTGCTTGACTAGCTTTAACAAGTTTGTTCCTTCCTATTTTCAGTCTCTTTTTTTTTTTTTTATATATATAAGTTTGTCTCTTAGCACCACAGTGCAATACTAGTTGTGTGACCTATTTTGATTGTGTCCATATTGCAGTTACTGCATGACTTCACCTCATCATGGTAACTCTTCTAGAGGCAGCAGTGTAGCTATGTGAGTGCAGAGAGCTCTGTGTTGGCAACCAGTCTGGGTAATACCTCGGTGTCTTGGGTGGTTTTGCTGCTGTTTCATTCTTTCATAGCTACCGAGGTGGCGATATCTCCGTCAGCTAGTTGAAAGCTAGCTTAGGGTTGTCTGCTGAGTGACTGTCACTTACAGATGACACGTCTGTCAATATCCTTGAGGGGCATGCTTTTAAAGAAGGTGCTGAGAATTTGCTCGCTGCAAAAAAAATAGAAGTATAGGTTGAATTTTAAAACATTTGGGATAACACACATTTAAATAGGACTATTCATGTGGCATTGGTTTTCATTAAGTCCAGTGGCAGAGTTCCCATCTACTGTATAAAAATGTAGTTTAAGCAGAAGATATTCCATAGTGTGTTTTCATGTATGACTTTCCTTGTTTATATTTGGATAATTCTGTATAAAAACAAGTTACCTAGATCATAATTTCAACTGCATTTGGAAACATGATGCTCATTAAAAATAAATAAATAGAGAAACTGTAAGCTATTAATTCTAGAAAACTTTGGCTTATTTTTTATGCATTGTATCAGAGTAACAATGCCATACAAAAGCATATTTGAAAAGTAAATATAAGTGAAAACTCTCTGTGTTACTGCTCAGTCTAAAATGCCCATGAAAAAGCTTCATTTTGCCATAAGTCAACAATTTAATAAATGTTGCCTAATAAGTGACGCATAGGGTTATCACTAAAAAGGAAACCATGGTATTATTATCAATTGTGCTATTATGACGCATTTTAGACTGTGCTGTCTTATACCTTATGCAACTACTGAAGGCTTTTGTTAGCTGGGTGTGGAATTTTACCAGTTCAGACCATTGGCATTTTTAGCCACTTCATACTCATTTTTAATCTATGTAAATTATAACGTATTTTAGTCTCTGGAGAAATAGATTCTCCATGCTTGTTTATCATATAGATAATTGTAGGATTTTTCATTTTCTTGCTGTTCAGTTCTTTGGATATTGCAAATGGAGCTAATTGTTGCCAGTTTGCAACTTTAAATGTTTTTTGAAGCTAAATAACAGATGGCTTACAATGGAGCCACAGGAATTTAAACAAAGTCAGAATCTGACCCAAAATTTTCTATTTAATTTGTATAAGAGTTTATTTTAGCATAAGAATGAACAGTGTAAGCATAAGAACTCTTAGCATGCAAATGAATACCATATAAATCTAGGTATATGCTCCTTTTACAGTCTCTGATGGCTTACACAGGTTTCCTTTAAGCTTTGGACAATGATTCCTAAACGTTCTGCTTATGCCTTTGAAAGAAACCAAGGGATGCCCTAAGCTTCTGCTTAAGGAGAAGAGAGATAGACCAAGGGAGATAGGCATCTCCAGAGGGAAATTCAAAATCTAATGAAATCAAGGACTTTCCTCTCATTTTTTGTCTCCCTTTGCTTCAGAGTAGAGATTTCACTATTAAAAGACACAGTAGTCTCTGAGAGGAGTCACTATATCAGCAGGTGGCTTACTGGTAATGAGATATTTTTTTCTTTTTTTTCTATTTCTTTCTTCTTTCTTTCTTTCTTTTTGCTTTCTTTCTTTCTTTTTTCTTTCTTTTTTCTTTCTTTCTTTCTTTCTTTCTTTCTTTCTTTCTTTCTTTCTTTCTTTTTTTCTTTCTTTCTTTTTCTTTCTTTCTTTCTTTCTTTCTTTCTTTCTTTCTTTCTTTCTTCCTTTCTTTCTTTCTTTCTTTCTTTCTTTCTCTTTCTCCTTTCTTTCTCCTTTCTTTATCTTTTTTCATTACTTCCTAATTTACAGACACCACTTTAATTGCAGAATACCATTTCAGTGGGTGTATTTTCTCTCCCTTTAAGCAGAATACTTGCTAATGATTATATACTTGCTAATGATTCTGTACATTCTACGATTCTATGATTAATGACATCTATGCATATGCTTTGTACAAGAATAAACAGCAGAATAAATGTAATGAGAAAGAATTTAAGCGTTTGTCTAGATCCGTAACTATTTACTTCATGTTCTGCCAAGCCATTTGAAGGAGATATTTTTTCTCTCTTCTGTGCCCCCTTCATGCAGTTTCTGCATGCTGGAATTTACTTGTCTGTTACATAGGGAGCTGAAAGCAGCAATGCGGCTGCAAGGATTGGCAGAAGGGAGCTGCTTCAAGGCTTCATGATTAAATGGAGCTGCTGCAACACACTGCAGTTGGAAAAGGGTGAGATCCTTGATACTCAACAGAAAACAATGAGTGTGACTGAGATTATGTGTTTCAAAATGACTGTAGATTGTCTTGCTTTTTTACTGTGCTATATATAATTATATGAAAATTACATTTTGTGTGTATCTTTCACATTCATCTGTCATTACTCTTTTTTTTAAGTGATGCCCCTAAGAATATAGATAAAGCAAGATATACTTTACTAATATTACATTTTCTTTTTTTATGAAATATAAAGAGTTTATGTGTGTTCAGGTCACTTTTTTATGTGCCAAACCAAATAATTTATAACTCATTGTTTTTATTAATGAAATTATTTATTAGTCCTCATTTTCTCAGGCTCATGAAATGAAATGCAAAGAAAACACTATTTATGTAACATCATCTCTGATGTTACATAATACACTCACAACTGAGAAGTGCATGCAATGCCTAACTTTAGATACCTAAATCTGATAGCTAAGTTAATTTTCTGTTTCCTTTCATTGCCTCTAGTGTCAATGGAAATAAAAAGAAGCATTGAAAGAGTGATTCAGACCAGAAACCTGGCAATTGAGAATCAAGAAAAATACATTTAAATTTAGGCACTTAGTAAACTGTCTAAAGCTAAATGGCATGAGCCCAGACTTTACACCAGTAAGCTGTGTTCCCTACAGAAGCTGTTCTGGTTGCTCTTCTTAAGTGAGCATTTGCTCAAGTGGAAATAAAAAGTTGACATTCTGGACCTGAGAAATGTAAGCTTCAAGTAAAAAATGGTTGTTTAGAAGCTTAGGAATGGCAAAACTTACAAGCATTTCATTTTCTACAAATGTCCTAAACATAGCATTATGCTTTCCCCTGCCATTTAGCTCAAGGCAGAACTCTTACATATACAAAACAATTCCTATGAAGTCAAAATGGTCATGCAGTCATGAGATGTTCCAAGAGGGTGTTGCTTGTTTATTTGATTCATAAGTGATTGTCCTTAGCTAAAATACTATGATTGTGGCATGTAAAAATAAATAAAAATAAGAAATAAAAATGAAGCACAGCTGTGGAATTACTACAAACAATAAAGGAAAAGGCAGAAATGTTAGAGAGATTTGCAGATTTCTTAATAATGAAATATCTAATTTTTCCAATGCACACCAAAACAAACAAGATGCTACCTAGCCTTTTGGGGAGGGTATGGGGGATGGAACCCCTTTGGTTGCGTTTTTGTCATCATTTTTATTATTACTGTTTGTCATAAAGCTATGCATTAGTAATACACTTGTGTCCCATAATGTGAATATACTTTATACTTAAAACTGACGAGAGGGTAGATAGAGAGAACATCAGGACTGTTTACTGGCTTAAGGAGAAAATGTACTTGGAACTTTGTGGACTTCCTGTAATTAAAAAATAAAAATAAATAAGTTGTCTTTTTATAATTAAACTACATTGCAAGACACAATGAATTCTCATAGTACACTTTATTTCAGATCTAATATATTTTAATACAATTTGGTTTGAGAATCAGCACTCCTGTACCAAAATTGGAAAAGCAGGATATACTGCTAAGAGAGGAGCTGCATCTCAGAAGGTAGGCTACAGGAAATAATGTGTGCAAAACTAACAGACAGAGGTGTTCATCAGAGCCAAAAGAAGTTAACCAACACATTGAAAAAATATTTCACCATTTCATTTGCAATTAAATCTTTCCATCTGTAATACTAGGTAATCTTTTTTCTATGTGTTAACCCATTAAATAACTGTCTTTCTAATTGCCAACATTTGTATTTGTCAAAATAATGCTGTTGCTTCTCTCTCCAAAATACAACATCCAGCACACTCAGCTGGAAAATGTAGTGCCACACTGAAGACAAACTGTGCCATATCAGCATATAAAACAAAAGTAACTATTAAAGTACAAATTTGTAAATATTTATTAAAATGCATGATATAAAGATATGCATGAAATTTAAAATGACTAGTACTGAGCTAACTGAGCTTTTCTGTGATAAATGTGTAAAACACTTTTTAAGCTTGTAAACAAGTGTTCCGTAACATAACACATCAGCACATGCACTTGCTGCTGACCTCAGGGTGAGCATGTGCTCACCTGAGCATGTGCTGATAGATTATTATATTTGATGAAAAAGGATGAAGAGGGAGGGATGAAGAAGGTTGATTTTCTCAGAGCCTGCTTCCTAAGATTCCTCATAACTCAAAAAAACCTTTATCTGTGAGAACGATCATAGATGGTTTGGCCCTGCATCAGATGTTATTATCAAGTGTTTCTGCATCCCTGAATCTTCCTGAATAACTTCCACTCCCTTTAGAAGCCTCATAGACAGTCAATATTGTTACATTTCCATCATTTTTTTTCTCCTTGCCAGATCCCCAGAGATTCCTCATCTGTTTACCACCTCATTTCTGCAGTCTGCCATGTCCTCTGCTCCATTGAGTTACAGTTACCAGGGACACAAACCCTCTCCCAGGATGGCTAGTTGCTCTCAAAGAAGATTTGTACCAAAAATTAAGTGTATATGTATATAAAGGAGGAGTGAGTGTATATATATGTGTGTGTGTATAAAGGAGGATTATTATATACACAAAAATGGACGATTACTGTGTATGTATTATATTTTAAAATTCAAATGTGGCTTATTATATAAGAGAATTTAAATATGTGTGCTTGCTCCTGTGATTTGCTTTGCAATGATAGAAAAGTAACCCAAGCAAAAGGGGAAGGGTATAGTATGGCTGTCAGAAACAAATGACACTGTAACAGTATAGACTTGAAACAAAAACACCTGAAAGAAATGCAGCAGATAACTTTGCAAAATTGTTGTCAGAAGCAGTATTAACATTTCTGGATATGTTTATTACACTGTGGTTGCCTGAGTATCTATGAATCTGGAGATTAATGGAAAATGTTTATTCATTATTACATGCATTTTTGTGCTTATCAAAATTGGGTTTAATGTAGCAATAATGAATGTTTGTTATGTGAACAGAATATTATTTCATTTTTAACACAGATTTTTAATTCTTAACAATTTGATAAAGTATTTTATGTTATACAGTAGTGTATACTGTACAATTCATCTTCCTCCAATTTTCAGATTCTTTACTGATCATAATTCTTGTAACCATATCTACATGATATGTATATACACTATATGATATCTAAATTACTGGACAGCATACTTCAAGTCATTCCCAGCTGCTGTTTTTTTTCAATAATGCAGCTGTCAGTTTCTATAATTTGGGAGATGAACCAAAAATCATGGACTAAGTTGAAATTAATTTAAAACCAACTCACTGTGAAAAAAACAAAACAAAACAAAACAAAAAAACCAACCATGCCTCTAGCCCATTATTGTATCCCTGCAGGCTGCTGCTAACTGGATGGTGTACTGACACCAAAGAAATGATAGCAATACTGAGTTGGATGAGTTTTAATAAGCCCAGAAACTAATAACGTCCTTAGACTAGATATTTTAACTAGCCATTATTTATAATACATTTTCATCAAATTTAACAAGGTCTAAGGAAATTTCAGCTGTACTCCATGTAATGTTATGTGACCCAACAGTCCTGAGGTTTTGATCAGTAATTTGTCTCTCCGGATCAGAAGTGTTAGATGAGTAGCTAAACATGTCTCTGTAATACACCTCTCCATTGACTTAGATAACAATCTTGGAAATAATTTTACAGGCAAAACGGTTTGCTCTGAAGAATATTATAAGCCAAAAGAGCAGATACCCAGTTTAAATATTATGAGTATAAATAATTTTCAAATAACTAAACTGAAACTGTGCAGGTCTATGAAAACAGCAAACCTATTCAGACCTCTTCCCTGTATTGCACTGTACTTTGGCGTTTGTCTGGCAGACAAAGATTCATTGCACCCTGTGCTCATGCACTAGGATGAAGTGGCAAGATAGATAACCTCTTCATATTCCTTCAATACCTTAACTATGAACTTTCCAGAAGCTGATTGCAGCGTATTATTCCTGTCCTCTTAACCAGTTGCCTTCCTAAGCGACAAGCCTGAGGAGGGAGACAGCTCCTCGTTCCTTTTCTTATGATGAGCTGCCCAGGGACTAAAAGCAATGTGTGTTCCACTCTCTCTTTTCTGAATAGTGCAATTCTACTGTCATGTTCAATCTAGTAACTGAAGGGCAGCCCAGATTCCTCAGCCTAAAGGTATCTTGCAAACACTAGTCTCAGTGAAGATATTTCCCTCCTCTAATCCTGCTGAGTTTGCCCAGTGGAAAAGTGACAGTTTAATAAGGGGTTAAAGATAAAATAATAGTGTTGGTCATAAGATGTGTCTATGCTTCATAATGCTTTGCCAGATAGAGATACCTAATTCTGAATGAGTTCACTTAGATTCCAGCAATATTCCAGTCATGCTAATGCTTTCCATAGGACAGATTTATTTATCCCCGGTGCAATGGCTTTCAATATGCAAAAATTGTTTAGAGTTCATGGCATTGCATTCTGCAGTGCAGTTCATTGCACAATCATTTCTCACTTTAATTTCTCTCCATCCTTTTCTGAAGCCATATTGTATTACCATCTCAAGTCACTGACATCTCAGTGCAAATGTGGGCTAAGATTCCCTTGACCAAATTTAAACATTGGATTAGCAAGTGGTGTCCCTCAGGGGTCTGTCTTAGGACCAGTGCTTTTCAGTATCTTCATCAATGACATAGACGATGGGACTGAGTGCTCCCTCAGCAAGTTTGTAGATGACACTAAGCTGAGTGGTACAGTTGATACCAAAGAAGGAATAGATGGTGCCATTCAAAGGGACCTGGACAGGCTGGAGAAGTTGGCCCATGTGAACCACATGAGGTTAAACGAGTTCAAGTTCAAAGTGCTACACCTGGGCTGGGGCAGTCCTGGACGTGAGGACAGACTGGGTGAAGAACTCATTGAGGGCAGCCCTGCAGAGAAGGACTTGGGGATTCTGGTGGACAAAAAGCTTGACACAAGCCAGAGGTGTATGCTTGCAGCCCAGAAGGCCAACTGCATCATGGGCTGCATAAACAGAGGAGTGGCCAGCAGGTGGAGGGAGGTGACTGTCACCCTCTGCTCTGCTCTTGTGAGGCCCCACTTGGAGCACTGCATCCAGCTTTGGAGTCCCCAGCACAAGAAAGACGTGGACCTGTTAGTGTGAGTCCAGAGGAGGGCCACAAAGATGATCAGAGTGCTGGAGCACCTGTCCAATGAAGAAAGTCTGAGAAAGCTGGGGATGTTCAGTCTGGAGAAGAGAAGGCTCTGGGGAGACCACATTGTGGCCTTTCAGTACTTAACGGGGTCTTATAAAAAGGATGGAAAGGGGCTCTTTACTCAGGTAGATAATGATAGGACAAGAGGGAATGGTCTTAAACTAAAAGAGGATACATTTAGACTAGACATTAGGAGGAAATTCTTCACTGTAAGGGTAGTGAGGTACTGGAACAGGTTGCCAAGAGAAGCCGTGAATGCCCCATCGCTGGAGGTGTTTAAGGTCAGGCTGGATGGGGCCCTGGCAAATCTGATCTAGTGGGTGGCATCTCTGCCTATGGCAGGGGGGTTGGAATTAGATGATCTTTAAGATCCTTTCCAACCTAAGCCATTCTATGATTCTATAATTCTATGATTCTACAATTTGAGTTAGCCAAACTGTGCTGCCAATATAGTCAGTTGGAAGAAATAGGCACTTTAAAGGTTTATCTCATCCTAAACATCTAAAATACTTGAGATTTAATGTCAGCCCAGAAGTGCCTATTTTTTCCACTGTCTGTAAAAGGAACTTTGAGTGGTTAGCTCAAATGCAGATGTCCTAAATTAGGTTACATGAAAAGCACCCTGTAGTTTTCAGACTGATAAGAAATATCTCTAATTGTATAAATGGCAGTCCTGGTGCTCAAATCTGTGGGATCTACACCACTGACCCAGCTGCTTCACTGCTGAATTTGCATTGATTTAGATTGTATTTCCTCTTCTGCAGACATAATGCATTTTCTAAAACAGAAGATCCAGTCCATGAACCATAATTTGAGTCTAATAATCCATTAATCAGTACTCTGTTTTCAATCTTATCTTTTAGATAAGTTTGGTAAAAAATGGGTAATAGGTCAATTGTAGATTTATGTCTTGGACCTAAAACATGTTGATTTTTCAGCAGTGTAGTGGAAATAATTGTACCTAAATAAACTTATAATAAAGAAATCATCATTAGTGTAAGCCATTTTACACTCTCTGCAGCTGGCTGTGACACCACCACATGGCAACACATCTTGTTTCTCTTAGAGACTTAGGTGAGTAACCACCTGTCTGAGAGTCGCTCACCCTGGACATTTAACTTTTAAATGACAGTTGTAGGTGATAATTAGCTACATACTGAAAAGGTCAACAGTTCAGAGCTCTTTTATTTATTACCAGGAGGATCTCTTTTAGGCATCATATGCTAAGAAAGCTGTGGTTTAGGTTTTAAAGTCCTGATGTGTTCTAGATTCCTCATCTTTTCAAAACAGCTAGTAATTCCTGATACTTTTCTCTGATGCCATTTCAAACCCTGTGATACTCTAAGAAGTGTTCTGTCCCACCTAATTTAATTTAATTTTGAATAATAAAGAAATGTATCTTACGGTCTATCAGAGTTGTTTAGATGTGGGTGGGTATATGCAAAATTTGTGGGTGTAGACAATTCCTAATGTACAGACAAATATACACAATGTTAAATCTACAGTATTTACTGCCCTATCTCATGTATTAATCCTCCTGTTTATAGATTTATCTAAATGATGTCTTCTTTGAAATTTCTGTTTTACAAATATTTTAGTCTTTTGCTTACTTGACTTTTAGTTGCTTTTTCAGGGTGCTGGGTATGACTTTTTTAAGCCTTTCTGTGGGATGGTCCACAGAACATTTTGTTGATGTTTAACAAGTTATCTGATCTTTCACAGGACAACTAATGTTTAAAAGGACATCTGATATTTAACAGGTTATTTGAGATATTTTGTAGACATGTTATCATTTTTCTTTCCTCATCTTGAGTCTATGTTAATTCCCTATAAACAATTTAAAATACACACACACACACAAAAAGTAGGGGGTTAGTAAAGACATACATAGTTTATTTTTTCTGTATATGTGTTTTTGTACACATAATGTATTTTATATAAAATTGTATTCCAGTACATAATTAAGATCTACAATAATGTATCATATACCTATATTTATGTGTATATATATATATATGTAACTGGTATATAATCTTTTATGTGAGAATGATGTTGATCAGTTTACAAGATACTTTATAAAAAAGAAAGGCTTGTGTTATCTCACAGGTAAGATGTTGATAATTGGCCATGTTTAATTTTGACCAAGCAGGAGATGGAAGCCATCTAACTTTACTGCTGTGCAGCATGAAACTCAAGAAAAATCTTCATGTTCTTAAAGATTAATTTTTTCCCCTAAGGCTTTAGTTGAACACAAATGTCTGATGCATATTCTTGAAAAAAAAGAACATTAAATTCTTCCTGGATTTATGAATGCAGCAGTCCTTGTTCAATTTCTTTTTCCTCCCCCATAATTTCCATTTTTTTTTCTGACTGTGAAAAACGTTTAAAAGGCAGATTTTGATCAAAATGATTAACTGATCTTTATTCATACCAAGAGTATTACTAAAATTCCCTTTCTCTTTCAAACTAGCAACACCTGAATAGAGGAAAATAAATTATAAAGAATAATAACTGAATTTAAAAGCAAAATGCTTATTAAATCAACATAGTCTTGCAGTTGTTTTAGGAAGCAGTCAGTACGGAAACCATTTACCAGTTGCTAGGATGTCTCATTTATAGTGTTGACCTTCAGCTATATCAAATCACTACATGCTGTGAAATAGTGGAGAGGAACAGCCTACCTACCTGTACACTACGCCTGATTCCTGGGGCTTGCTGAAGACACATACAATGCTCTTGCAATTTGCAGCAGTGTCAGGAAAGCTTGGGATCACAGGAAAATATGCTCCCATCCAGCTCAGTCAACAGGATAGGCAGAAATGAATGCTGATGAGTGGAAGTTTTATCTCTGTGCTTGTCTACTTTTTATTTTCCCATTCTTTAGGGGTTTTTCTGTGTCTGTGGAGAGGAAGATTTTTGTAAATAAATATAAGTTAACACTGTAGCTACGCTGTGGCTTCATGGTATATGTCAGAAACCATCTTATGCATGAAACTATATGAGCAAAAGAATGTTATTTTTTTCAAGAGAGAGAAAGCCAGTGTTTGTTATTATAATAATATATTGTCTGATTGTTGAAGCTTTAAAAAAATAAAACGGAAGAATACTTTATTGCTTTTCATGTCACAGAATTGCTACCTAGCAGTGGCATTCTACTCCATTCCCTTCCTTAAAATAAAAAATAACAGAAATAGTTTTTCTCTATTTTTAATTATTTGATTATTTAACAGGTAGAAGCTTGCTCATATTAATGTGGGCACAATATTTTTTTCATCATGACTTCCATGTTTAATGATATTTTTCCTATTCTTTGCAGTTTTACATGCTAACAAATTAAAGGATGCATCAGCATTTACAGTACTTTATGCTTAATCTTTCTTTTATATTTAGTCTCATTTAAACTAAATAACTTTAAAAGTTATGAAGAGGAACTTGGTATCCATTCTCTTTAAAATAACTTGGATATAACATTTTAGGTTCACTTGGTTTCACCTTACAAATACTGCATGGGATGTCTAAGTGTTGTTACTAATTATTCCAAATTCAGCAGGTAACTGTGAATTGTGCTTCCACAGGGAAAAATATTTACACTTTGATTATCAGCAATGTAGAGCGTTTGGTCATTATAAGCTACAGTTTCCTCAAATACTAGCAAGTATTGTTGCTTTTGTAATTCTGTTGAGTTTCAGCCTTGTCAACATTATTTACATCATTCATTTTTTAGTCATCATTTTATATATAGTAGTTGATTTATTCACAGTAAGACATAATCAACTCCTAATGATTCCATGTGAAGTGCATGAAAAAAACAGTTTTAAAAATGCCCAGTTATACAAACTGCATTGTAAAAAAATTGTGTTTCTGTCCATTAAATGAGCACATTTCCAGATGTGTTGATGTACTAGATGCACCTTATTTGGATGTCCTACCTGCACCTGTTTTTAGATGTTTTTCAACCTTGGGTAAAAAAAAAAGAAACATTTAAGTTTCCAAAGTAGAAGTCTCATATAGATATGATCCACATGTTATAAAAGTGTTTTCACTTTTGTATGATGATAGGAATTATATTTTGGGATGACAATTGAAACTTAGGAGAACATTTTTTTTCTGTATTTCAGAAGCTTAATCTTTTTCAATTTTTTGTAATCCAGGAATCAGCTTCTACCACAATATGGATATTAACAGCCACAACATCTGGCGACTTTACAGAAACTAACAAAAAACACAGAAACTGTCCTTGTGCTCTGACACACTTCAGCTACCTCTCATTAGTTTTGTGTGCCTACCAAAAGTGAACCCTTGAGAACCACGTTTTGACGCCTGAACAAAGACATGTGTGTTATGCCCACATTTAGTGCCCACAAAAAATACTTTTTATTAGATTAGGATCACGTGGAGAATAGTAATAAAAACACACAAAAATAATGTATATATGGGTTATTACAATGTGCTGATTCCCTTACAACGTAATCGATGCGCCTGATTTCTTGATGTTTACATCTTGCTTCATGATTGGCAGATATGTCTTAATCACACTAAATTAAAGAATTCAGAAAATATTTATCATGGCTGGCATATAAAAACAAAAGACCATGTGTCTGGAGGGGACCTTAGAGTCATAGACTGCCGAAGTGAATAACTGTGAGTAGGTCTTTGGCTAAGAAATAAGTTAAGTCTTCAGTTGTGATCCCTTCAGAGCAAATGTTTCTGACGTCCAAATCTGACGTTTTAATTATGAAGAACTTATGGAATATGAATGCATAATGAAAGCAGCCTCTGAAACATTATTGACTAATTCTCTCACAGTCAAAACCTTCTGTTATTAGAACAAAATATAGTCCTATGCTATTCTGTTTACTTGAAGGATCAACATACTTTCTCTTTTTTTTTTTATCATTGGAAAGACATATATATTTTTGGAGGTAATTCAGACAAGAATAATCAAGAAAAAGAGGATCAATTCATTCAAAATCTTTAATAGGTTTAAAGAGGGATGTGTATTCAACCTGCGTATTGGACACTGAGTTTGGAAGGCCAGTCACTTATGATTTCATGAATATTTGGGTTTGAACTCTTTTCATTAGTGGCACGTTTCAAAGTAAATGTAAATGTATTCTTCTTATAAATTTTGTGAGCATACAGCATATTTTAAAATAACAATCTGAAATACAAATCTAATAAAAAAAAAGTAAAAATATCTATACTGGCTTATATGTATATATCTGGTCTGTGTATAGATGGCACAGTGTCTTGTCTCCAACAGTGTCCAGTAGCTGATACTTAAGGAAAGTGTATAAGAAATAATGCAAATATAAAATGACCCTTCACTTAGTAATCTCTAGCTTCTGACAATCAACATTTTGCTATTTTATGAATCTTAGTTTGCAGCCAAGGCATTCTGGATGGATATATCTTCCCTTAATTATTAGTGTTGGAAACACTTACGCTTTTGAGCTTCATCACTACTTGTTACCAGGAGTTCCACATTTTAATTACATAAGAAAAGTGTTATGTTTTGTTTGTGCCGTGCTTCTAAAATATTAATTGTAGTGATATGTCTCAGTTCTTGTCCTGCAAGGAATTTCTCATAGTTTATCTGACATGTCAAAAAAAAAAAAAAAAAAAAAAAAAGGAATGGTGACAAATTTCACTGATGATATTGACTTGTTTAGGGCAGTAAAAATGAGAACCACATGTGAAGAACTACAGAAGGGCCTTGTGAGATTGAGCAATAACCTGGAACTTAAAATACAATTTGGAGAAATGTAAACTGCTGAAGAGGGGAAAAAAATAGTCCTGGCTTCACATTTAAAATTATGGGCTTTGAAATGACCATCATTGCACAGAAGCCAGCTCTTCAATTTATGATAGATGGTTCAATGAAAATTTAAGTGTTCAGCAGCAGCCAAAACAAACAAAAAAGTCACAAAAACAAAATAAAGCAAAACATAACAAAAACCACACCAAGCTGAATGTTGAAAATTGTTAGGAAAGGACTGAAAACCAAACCAGAGAATAAGAGAGTATTAGTATGTCACTGGATAAATATGTGAAGCACCTGTAACTTGACCACTATACACACTTCTGATCCCCATCTTATATACATGGATGTAGTAGAACTGAAAAAGGCTTGGAGAAGGCACCAAGGATGATCAAAGGTACTTAATTTGCTTCTGTACTAAGATAAACTAAATAAGACTCTTCTTCAATCTGGAAAATAGATCCCTGAGCAGGATATGATAGAGTTCTTAAAAAGACATGAATAAATAGCATGGTGGGGGGATGTAGGGACTGAGTATTTGCTGTCTTTTGACATGAGAAAGGGAGGTTTCCAAATGAAAAAAAAGGGGTTGCTTTAAAGATCATTAAGGTTAAGTTGTGAAATTCTTTGTTCCTGATTTTTATGGGTGCTGAAAGTTTATATGGATTTAAAGGGAGACTGGAGAGAAATCTATTGAATATAGAAAAGAAATCCACGGAAATCCTGAATACTTTGACAGGGACCAAACCAGAAATGGTTGCAGACTGTGAGAGTTTTTAGCAGATGTACATGTTTTAGCCCATTCTTGCTGTCTTCACAAAGTGTCTGAGCTCTTGGTTGTTATCAGATAGGGTGCTAGGCTGGACTGACCTGAGAATGGCCCAATATAATACCTCTAAATTTCAGTGAATCAATTCTTTTTACCTGCTTTATACTTTTTAAAACTAATGACTTTATAGACTTGTTCCCCTTTAATCATCTTTTTCTGCAGTTAGAAGTCCTATTATATGTATTTTTCTTATCTGAATGTTGTTTAGCATTGTTGAAAAAGCACTGTTGCTTTTTTTTTACATTCAGCACTCCTATTGTACCATTTTATTTTATTTTGTTTTATTTTAGTTTAGTTTAGTTTAGTTTAGTTTTCAGATAGGATGACCACTACTATATATTTGGACACATGTTATAAAAACGTATGTCAATGTTTTCCCCAAAATTTATTTTTTTATTTTTTTATTTTTATTTTTTCCTTTTTCTTACTGATGGATAATGTTGAATTAATGTTTTCAGAGATTGTCTGCCAGTTCCCCAACATCATATTTTTTTTTTTTTCCTGAGTAGTAACAGCTAGTAAATATGTCCTAAATATATACAGTTAGTTTTCTTTTTCTTCTTTACATATTAGTTCTCATTCAATATTAAAATCTGTCTAGAGTTTTATTATATAGCCACTTAGTATTGCAGGATGGTGCTGTCATTCTTCACAATCAGCTTTAACTGACTACCTCTAATAACTGTGATCTGTTTTACATACTTTTTCAGATCATTTATGAATATGTTGAACATCATAGTTCCCAACACAGGTTGTTCAGAAATAAAGAGAAAACAAATAAAGTCCTTGTAAAGCCCATCAGTTTGGTTTCATATGAGGTTTGATGGCCTTAGGTAGAGACTAAACGCACAATACTCAAAGGTGCATTTCAATTTTTGATTTTTCACTTCAAAAGGCACTTTCATCTTGCACACTTAATTGTCATCTGTTCTTGCTGATGAAAAAAGCAATAAAACCTCAAAAATCTTAAGAAGGTAGATGGGAAGTGGCTGAGCAGACTTCAGAAATTTCCTGATTTCCCTGATGAGAGAAGTTCATTATTTTTCTGCCTCCTAAACACCCCCAAATTATCAAGCCATGATACATCACACACTTGGACAAGTACCTTTATGTGAGAATTCAGGAACCAAGCTGAGTGGTCTGCACTGCTTTTATTGCCTTAAGACCCTACAGTACCTATTTTAGTTGCCTTTTTCTTGTGCTTATGTGGGAACTGAGGTGCAAACAATATAGGGAAAACTATCCAACAAAACTTTTCAGTTGTCCCAAGGATATTTTGCATGTAGATTATGTGCTTTTGCAGAATGTTGTGTGTGTACAGCTCATACTTAGCTTGTACACTATCATCTTCCCAACATAAGCTGCACTTTCTGTGAATTTCTGTGATACTTTATCACCTCCAAAGTGGCTCCACTTGTCTTAGATACTGTCTGAGCAGTTGCTCCCTGCAACTTGTACAGTATACTCACTTGGTAATGGCAGAAGGGGTGCTGTGTTTGTGGTTAACCAGGCTCATTTCCAAGGACATAGAAATCTACTGATAAGTAGCTGTGACTAACTTGTAGCTTTACAGTGTGGCTCTGAAACATAACTTCTTAACTGTAAACAGAGTTCAAGAGGAAAGCAGAAGTGTAGATATTGTGTATCTTCACTATGTGCTTTGTTGAAGAGTGGTTTGTTTGTATGCAATGTTATTCTTAGCTACCTTTTTATCAGAAATAGATACTACTATAAGACTAAATGAATCACTGTGTGTTACTCATGCATCACATGTAATTTAGTTAGTCTGTACATGATAAGCATAAAGACTGAAAGAAAACCGCAACAATGAAAAAAGGAAGATAGTCTGCTTAAAAAAAATAAAAAAATAAAAAAATGTCATATGACTAGCTTTTTGAATCAAACAGCTGAGAGGCATTGGGGAATCTCCATCCTTAGAGGTTTTCAGAGCTTGACTGGAAAAGCCCTGAGCAGCTTGATCAAAGACTGAAGTTAGATGCAACTTGAAGCTTGACTCCACTCTGAGCAGATTGGTCCGGACGATTTCCGAAAGCCCCTTCCAACCTAATTTTTTCTACGGTTCTGTGAAGACAACCATATGTTGTGTACAGTCAGGCTTAGGGATCATATAGACTGGGTTAATTGCCTTGCTAGCATGGAAGGAAGGGTTCTGCATTCTGAGTGCCTTTGGATGTGTATGACCTGAATTCAGCAACATTGTAGACTTACAACAAAGAAGTTTTGAACTGTCTGGCAGGCATAACTATTTTCTTAATTTCCCTTTGTGAATAAGATGGATAGTGGCAGGTAAATTTGGATGAAGATCCTTTGTATCTCTGTGTCTAGTGCTCTGTATACAAAATATCTTTTTTGCTGCTTCTGTTTTGGAATCAAGCTGCAAACAAGGTACTTCAGCTGGAAAATGAGAATGTCTTTGGGAATGTAGAGGGAGTTAATGTAATAGAGAATGATATGATCACAGCAGCAGAGCGGCATGATCAAACAGTGCATCAGGTGATAGGAAGAGAATGTGTCCAATATATCAAGTCCAATGAACAACAGTTTTTATTCAAAGTGACAGCTGTCAAGTGTGTAGGATATGAGGCAGTCAAGCAGTGACTTCATTGCAGTGGACAAAAGAAACGGGTCACACAGGGGAATGATTCACCCTACAGTTACATAGGGATGGCTTAAATGCATCTTAAGCATGTCCTTATCATATTCCCCAAGTTGTAACAAAGCTCCATTTGAAAACAACAGATGAGTCTATTATCAGTGGAAAGCAGAGCACCAAATATTCTTCAAAGAATTCAAGTCATCGCTGTGGAGCTTTGCTAGACCAGTGCAGGGGGAAGACAATGTGTGTAACTCTTTTCAAAGGGCTGAAGATTGGGTCCTTTGTCCTGCACTTCCCTATGAGTCTTAGCTTTATACACAGTGCCTAGTGCAGCTCTCATTGTGGATCTTTGTGCCCTTTGTTCCTCCTCATTTACAACAATATTTTTCTTTTAATTTAACTCTGTATGAAGCTGGAAGAGAAAAAATTTTCCTTTTGGAGCACCTTCACCTTCATTTTTTTTAAGAGGGCCATTTTGTGTTGGTCACAAAAGAGTTGTCAACATTTAGAATGGTAGAAACAAAGAGGAAAATCAAAATTTGAGTACTAATGGAATATAAAAATAACACTATCTCAAGAAATGCATTTAGTAAATATTCACTAAATAAGTTCATGGAATGTGTGATTTTGGGGACAGTTTTATTGCAGGTCCAGCTCTGAGGGAGAAACAGATGCTGAATCACTCTCTTAAAGAACTCTTGCATATATGTGGAAGCTGATAGAAACATAGTGTAGCCTCCTATATGATGTTTTTTTGTTGTTTATTTGTGAGTATGAGCACTGCTGAGACTATGGATTTAAGGTATATAATGAAACGTGATATTACTTATGATTGCAATTACATTGGGGATAGTTGAAGTTCTATCTTTATTCTACGAAGGAATGTTTAGGAAAAAAAGCTTAACAGCTAAGTATTAACTATGGGAGAGAATAATCAGGAACACAGGGAGTGATAGAAGACTTTATTTAAACTATTTCAAAAATGACATGAATATATAGAAATATGTGAGTTGGAGGTGTACAGCAGAAGTTATGATAGAAAGTGTATGAAGTATTTTCACGCAACAACTCTTTTCATGGATACTTTTAATGAGGTGCTTGTGTTACACGTGTGACAGTAAAATACTGAAAAAAGTTAATTTGTAAAATACAGTTCTAAGAATGCTAATTTGCATGTTCATGAATGTCAAATGCAACCTTTTAATGATGAAAAAGTTGGAATATGATAATAAAATAATTTCTTACTAAAGAATAATATTACTTTTGTAATCTTAATTATTACCCTTAATGAACCAGTGTTACAAGGTGAACTACATTCAGAGTGGAATTTTTTGCATTACAGTTCATGATGGAAACACAAAAGATTACAATAGACTTGAAGTTCATTCTTAAAATGCAATTTACTTACAATAAATTACAAGGGCAAGGCTGTGGTCATTAAGCTAGCACAGCCAGAAAGAGGACTTAAGCAACATTATGCTGTTTCATTGGCATTCAGTTGTCAAATTTTAGGGTCTTACAGCTCACTCTTTATTTTTGGTACTGTCTGTTGATATTTGACTTAATCTCCTACTATTTGTTCCAAACTATTTTATAATAGTTTGCAATGTTTTGCTTTTCTATTTTGAGAGAAAGTGAGTGTGCTACAAAGCCAATGTTTTAAACACTAGTTGGAAGTGGAGGAGTATTTCTGAAGTTGGCCATTGCATCAGAAACTTCTTTGTTGAACCCAATTAGTCAACTTGCAAACATAGTATAATGAAGGTTATATGAGACACATATGGAGACATAATCTTTTGACAGAAAGTAAAATTTTTGAAATATAAAAATTCTAGAACTAAAATGTGGTGTTTACATCCCATTAAAATATTACTGAACTTGGTAGTGAGGAAAATCATTATGTCTTTTTCCTGCTCCATCTGTAGAAATATGCTGTATCCAGTTTGTAATATCAGTAATCAAGTAGTATGGTTATTTTTTGTCATGATTTGAAAATAGAAGAGTGCAAAATATGCTTCAATGGAAGTCTGTCAGCTTATGCTAGCTAAGTTGTATACAAGAAATTAAGCCACACGTATGAAACAAATGAAATGACTTTAATAATCAATCTTGATTTATCATGGTGTAGATGCAAGAAAAAGTAGTTTTCTTTATTTTTCATGTAATCCTTGTTGTTTTCACTGTTCAGAGACAATGAACAATTTTAAACTGACTCCTATCTACCTGCAACCCACCAAGCGTTCTGAGGGACTTCACACTGGCAGGCAAGCGAGGAGCTATTCCCTTCAGAAGATGTGAGAAAGCACTGTGAACACAATAACTTTTCTGCTTCAGAAAAATACAATAATTTGTCTTCCAGGAAGCCACCTTGATGCTTCTCTAGTACAAGGGAGTAGCATACCCAAGTGTTGTGTTGACCCTGCTGCTCTCTTGCATGCCTTAAAAATCCTATTTCTAGTTCATATCATGGCCTTTGTTCCATCTGGTGTTGTAAATACTTTAAAATATGAGTGTAATCTAATTGATTTCAGTGAGATTATTTGTTGCTTAAACCCAGACAGGAACCATATCTTGTTAACTAAAGATTGATTCAATTAATATTATTTCTTGAGTATTATAAGGCAGATATTAGCCAGATTTATTTACAAAAGCAGAAATACTGAAAAGAAAGCTATTTTAAGGCTCGGTTCCATATGGTTCCTAAGTGCAATGTACACTGCCAGGTGCAATGGATCTGTTGGGCTTCAGAGGACCTGGTCATTGAGGCATGGAAATAACCCTTAACAAAAATATATTTGTGGCAAAAGGCCCTGAAGATATTAGTATTTTTACTGTCGGTTCTTAATGGTGTTAAAGCAACCAGCTGGTTTAGTGTGTTCTTTAACCATTCTGAAAGGAATTTCAGCAGGGAATAGAAGATACCTATTTCAGAAGTAGAAAGCTGTGTGAATATTTGGTATTTTTGAAATAAGTTTGTTGTCTAAATCAATGCTTGCTACTCTGGGAAAAGAGATAAATGAACCAATGTCTTTTCTGCTGTCCATGTATCAAGAGAAGAATTGTGGAAAAAAGCTTTGGATGTGAGGGTTCACATACACAGAGCCTCCTGCTTTTGGAATTACTCAAGTTAGAAGAAAGCTTGTAGAAATAACTGCCTGCGTGCTGTTCGGCCAGCGCCATCGCCTTGCTCAGGCACCAAAACTTGTACTTGTGGCCCTCCCTCCTCACAGCGGCTGGGCACCTGCGGCTGCCACCGGACTTTTTCCTCCGGGCGGAGGGAGACTCGGGCTCTGAAGGGAGCGGGCCGAAGCGATTTGGCGGGGCGGAGGGATTTTTCCCGCCTCCAGAGGCTCTGCCCGCCCTGAGGCGACGGGAGCGGGTGGAGGGGGAAGGGGCTGCGGTGGGGCCGCCACAGACCGAGCAGGTCGTTGGCGGTGTCCCGGGGTCACTTGGCCAGGTTCCCAGCTCGCAGTGCCCCGTGCTCCGAGGGCAGCCCCGGTGCGGGGCGCTCAGGGCCCGGGGAGGAAGAGGGCAGCCTAGGGGAACTGCCGCGGTGGGTTCCTGTGGGCGCTGAGGGGTACGCGGGGCGGGAGCGCCGCGGGGCTGGGACTCCGAGACAGGAGTCAGCCCTCTCCGGGAGGCGGTAGCCGCCAAAGACTTAAAAATAAATAAATAAAAAGGTTTGTCAGAGGATAAAGGAAAGCTGGAGGGAGAGGCAGGGACGGAGGGGGCAGGACGAGGGGACCCGTCACCTGTAGCAAGGGGAACCTTCCTCAGGGAGGCGGGGAGCCTCGGGCTGGAAAGCCACAAGTTGCCTGGGCATTTGTTTCCTCTTCATTTCACAGGAATATCCTCACTTTATTTATTTATTTATCTATTTACTTATTTATTCTGTGTGTGCCATTAAAGACGTAAACCTGACTAATTAGGAATGCTGCTTGATCTTTTCAATCATGCAGTCTTGGTTAAGAAAAAAAAAAAAAAATTCTCAATTATATACTTCATAAAACGTTTTGAGCTCCTTCCCGTTGGCTGTTGGAGGTCAGGTCTGCACAGTGACCGGGTTGCTCAGATGTAACAGAACCAGTCTGTTACATGTGTTTGGTGCTTACCTACATAGCCACCCTAAAAAAGTTACTGACATTTGGAGAATTTAATTGTAGTTAATATATATAAATATATATTTAACATATAAATTTTGTATCTGATATCTAAGCATATGCCTTTATCTTGCATATTTTAAACCTATGATTTATTAATAATAATTTGCATTTAAAGAAATAATAAATTCCCTCTATCAGTACATGAAATGTCACTATGTTCAAATACTGTTCCACACAGTACCTAGAATACCAGTTTGTAAATGTACCTGCTGTGTACTTTTACTTTGAAGAGACAGGAAGCTAAACGTCATGTACTGGTATATGTAATGATCTGGATATGTACTTTCTACAACACTGTTTCTTTGTACATGAAGGCAGATACAGTGTTTTGTCATACCTGAGGATTTTTGATAAACATAGTTACAGCTCCACATTACAAATTATCCCACAGTGAAGACAAGGCTAGCTATTCCTGTCAGCTTTTAACAACTTGAAAGGACCCATTCCCCAGATTCTGAAGAGTTCGACAATGAGCATTATTTTCTTTAAATTTGTTCTCAGTACTTATTTTGGGTAAAATTGCAGCATGAAAAATGCATGAAAAATGTTCTTTAACTTGTTGACACAGTGAAATCATCACCATCCATTTAAATTTTGTATGCATCTGCAGCTTTTGTAAATAATGTCTATGTTAAATTTTAGGTTGCGTTTTTAAATGATTTTCAGTGATCCTGTCTTTATTTCTGTCATGCTTACAGAACAAATATCAGCGTGGTAACATGTATGTATAATAGAATTACTAATTTATATTCTGTACATTTTTGAAATCATTAAAAGATCATTTATGCCTAACACTCCAATATTTCTTTAATTTTCAGGACTGTCTCCACAAGTACACAACTCATTTTTCTGAGTATGGAAAACACATGTACTCAAACATTTTTATCTATATCACAAGATGAAACTGAATACTACTTACAACCAAAGCGTGATAAAACAGAAAGTAATCAAAAAAACATAGAGGAAGAGGAGCAGCAAAAGTTAGAACAAAGCATCTGCTGTGTTAACAGGTATCAGCCACCACCAAATGAGCCTGTATATTTATCAGAAAGACAAAACAGCTGGGCATTAGAAAAGGAAAGTTGTGACAGAGCAAGAAAAACTTGTGTGAGAGAATTTTTCCACTTTCAAACTTGTAATAGTAAACAATTACCACATAGAGTATTAGAAAATAAACTGTCCACCAAAGGACAGAGTCCTGAAAATGAAGATCAAAATACTGTACAAGATGGCATTTCTTTGAATGTGTATGGACAGCCTATTGAAACAGAGTTTTGCAATGTGTGGAGTGCTACTAACACATGCAAAAATCTACAGGTACTAAAACCCATCCAAGTGCTTCAGGACAACAATATAGAACAAAATAAAATAAAAGATGATAATGAACTTAAACAAAATTGTTCAGTTACATCTTTAAACAGAGATTTATTTCAGATGGAAATGTTAAGTCATAGGTCTGTCTCTGATAAAAGGTGGAGACAATATCAACTCCTGCAAGTTCCATTTTTATGTGGTACCAGTTCTATGCTTTCACAGATAGAACATGACAAAAATTTTTTTCTGGAAAAAGTATGCAGTTCAGAAAACAAAGATTATTACAGTAATGGTCATCAAACTACTACAGAAAGAGACAATAAAGAAAAATACAATTCATATATAATTCCAACATCAAAACCTTTTAAAAGTATACAGCCACTGGAAATTCCCAATTTTTTAATGAAAGAACACACATTTGATTTTCCTAGTATTTCAAATAAGATAAATAATGAAATGCCATCAACTAAATTGAAGGAGGTGGATGGGAAGACTCCTAAAGACCAACCATCTTTGATGCCATCTAAACAGATAAATTGTGTGCAAAAAATATCTGAGATAGGGAACCAAAATCTGCAAAATGATGAAAATATTGTAAAAGCATCATCTGTTGGTTCTGAATGCAAAGAGAAGAATTGCCAGTCGGTTAGGAAAAAAGAGTACAGTGCTTGGGCAGAAGGAGACAAAGTGTCTGCAACTTATTTCAGAAATATCAACACTGATATTGAATGTAATCAAATATTTGCTGAAAGTGATTTTAAAGATAAGATGCTGGAGAAATCAGATGGTGAAGATGACCAGAAGTCAAGGATCCATATTTACATCAGTGCTAAAAAAGTTCAGAACGAGAAAGTTATCAGCAGTATGGATATTTTGAAGGGACTGGGGAGGAAGAACAGTCATAACAGGATAACATTTAATATACAGAAAAGCATTCTAGCAGCAAAAGAAGCATTAGAGAAAAATAAGTTAGACATTCACTATGGTCTGCGTAATTCCAATGCTGATATTAGATTGCATGAAGCAGCATCAAAACTATCTACAAAAGAAATACCTGACTTCAAAAGATATTTAAGTAAAAAGATTGTAATTGCAAGTAATTGTACTCCCATTATTGTGCAAAATTTTCCAGATAAAAAAGTGAGTTTCAATATAGTGAGGGGAAAGAAATGGTTTAAATTAAGGTTTTCATTTCAAAACTTGTTATTTGGAGCTATATTCAGGACATGGGCTGAATCTTTACATAAAGATATGCCCAAGTGTCAGGCTGATGGTATTCTACATTGCTTTCATTTCTGTGAAACATTAAATGACCAGTGTTATACTCAAGAGTTAGTAAAGAGCATTATCAGTAGGAGCCACAACAATAAAACATGCATTTGTTTGCTGGCAATTGTTTCAAAGCATCTGAATCTGAAACTACGAAAGACAATTCTTGCTTCCTTTTTCAATAAGAAGGAGGCTTTATTACCAACGGAAGGGAAGTTCATGGGAGTCGAGAAACATACTTCATGTGGCAGAAAGCAAGTGCAGTTAAATTCATGCACAAATAGTAATCTGAGGCAAAACACAGACTTTTATAGAAAACATGAAACTTATCCAGGAATTGTAAAATCTAAATTTGTGAATACCATTAGTTTTGAATTGCATAATGAATGCCAGAGAAGATATTTTTCTAGAACTTCAGGTGATGAAAAGTCCAGATTTCTAAACAGAGGAACCCTCCTTCATAACCAAAAAAGAGGATTACCTAGGGGAAGATGTATCAGAAAGGACAACCTCTTGTCCAGAGGGAGTGAAAGATTTCTCAGCACCTATTTGGAGTCTGTCAGTCACAAAGAAGATATGAAAAAGCAAATTTTAGTTTCTAAATGCCTTATTTTGCTGCAGGGCAATTGTGATTATTCTTCACTAAAGAAGATATTTTGCTGCAAAATCACAAAAATACAGTATCTGATAAGAGCAGATCTTAGATTTTTGAGTTGCCTTCCTGCCTATTCACAACTTAAATTTGAAAAGGTAAATAATAAATGTTCAAATCAGCAAGTATTAGTAACTACAATAAAACAGGAAAAGAACATATCAAAGAAAATGTTCAACAGCTGTTTTCATAGAGAAAGACTTACAGCTTTACCTTTTGTTTTAAATGACAATAAAAAACATGAAACAACTGGATTTAGTAATTGCATGAAGTCTACAAATGGAGTTATATATAAGATGACGAAATACTTGGGTACTTTTAATTATGTAAAAGCTGATAGCCAGGAATATTTTAAATCCCCAAAGTTGCAAATAAGTTCACATAATTTTCTTTCTAAAAAAACTCTTCCGATTTTTGACACATACAAAAAAATTCCCCTTAATAGTGATTCTGAAGACTTTGACCAGCTCCTGCTTGTAAATCAATATAATTCTGTCAAAAAAATGACTATTGAAGAAAACACTATCAGTAGGTCAGAAAACATTGATAATTTGTCTGATAAATCAGAAGATGTTTTAGCTTTACCTGAACAGTCAAAAACAGCAAAAAAATTTAGTTCTCTCTTGTTACAAGACAGTCAAACAAACAAACCTGCATATTGCAAAGAAATAGATGCATACAGCTTATATTTAACCAATGAAAAAAAAATTGTAGACTTTCCAAATGCTTATTTAAGTTCTGGAAATAGATTTGTTAGTTCCTTAAGTGGTTATCAAACTATCACTTCACCACTGCATAGCAGCACTTTTATCAGTAAAGATGGAATAGTAAGTGACGATGGATGCCGCAGGAGTTGCTTAAGTGCAGACAAACAAAACCAGTATGAAAAAAATCATGCCACTATGCACGATCTATCCACAGGTAGTCCTACTGTAACAGATATATACTTCCAATTACAGGCTAAAGAAACAGAGTATTTTTCTTTACAAGGACATACTCAGACAAATAAGGCTGTCAGTTTAGAGGCAGCAACTTGGAAAAAACATCTTGAATATGTAAAAGAACAGGAAGAGATAAGTGATGAACAAATGCATGTAACTAATGAAAACCAATGTGAGAGTGTAATGAATGACTTGATTATGTCATATTCAGAAGATGAATCTAAAACATTCATTGCTGCAGAAGAGAAATTAAAAATGCATTTATATGTAATGAACAATGGATGTCTTGAAGACGTAAAAGATGAGTATTTACCTTCGGAAAATAAAATCACATATGAATTTGAATTGAAGAGGAAATTTGATTTAGTGCTAGAAGAGCTACATATGTTTCATGAAATTAGCAAGGGAAACGAAAACAATTTATCTAGTGTGGAAACAAACTCACATAACAATTATTGTGCATTAAATAATTCTGAGGGGATAGATGAAAATGTGGAAAGTGTTTATGAAAAGAAAACATGTGTCTCTTCTCCAGTCTGTGGTACTATAGAAGGGCAAAACATAACTTACAGTGATGAAAGTTCATTTAATGAAAAAATATCACATGAAAATGAAGACCAAGAAGCACCTAAGGACTATTTCATTTCAAGACTGCAAAGTGAAGAATTGCTACATTCACCTATTGCAGAAGGTAAGCACATGGAACTACTAGCTGTCAATAAACAAATATAAATTTTTAGACAAATATTTGTATTTCTTTAACGGTACATTTCTTAGCTGAAAAAAAATGTGTAACAACAGCTGAGTTTTCATCAAATTCTACAATGTTTGTAGGACCAAAGGTCCTTCCCTATGAGTAGCCAGCCAAATGCAAAACAACCACACTGGTACTGCTGCTGCACACCGTGTAGTAGCAGTTGTAGTTTGGAATTCAGCCAGCCAATCTCAAACTGCCTTAAATATGCCTTAATGCATTTTCCATTACAGATTATCTCTTTTGTCTTAAACTTCATCATAATAATCCTTAAAATTCCCCAAAATGTCATTGACTCTGTAAGATGCACATTTGTAGAGAGAACAGGCTCAATCAGTACATGATAGATAAAAACAATATGCATAAAGGAGATGACTGTTCCCTTACAACCAATGTGTTCTACTGAAATCTTTTTTACTGTTATGGAAATCAACTTCACCTTTTCAAAATGAATTTTACATAATATTCAGAAGTCTGTTTTCTCTGAGAAAATGGAAGAATAGAATGCTCACAAAACAGAGGAGAGGAATATTCAGGAAAATATTGTTTGGAATTAGGTGATCAGTGGTAACGGTCACTTGTTAAATCTCTTGGTTTTGTTTTAGACTGAGAAATACATAAAAGCTAGTCTTGCAACATTTACATGTGTGGCATCTGCCATTGATACTAATATGTTCAATTTACTGACAAAATACTTTGGAAAGATGGGCAGTTTAATGCTAACTGAGGTAAAATTAATAAAGATATATTTGAGCATTTTCATGAGCCATAGGCACTACTTGTCATGGGTGATCCTTGCTTATTTCCCATAAAGCATTTCTCTAAGCTATTTGTCCTTAACAGTTAATTCTGGGCCATTGATGCCGTGTTGGTGAAGGCATTTTGAAGCACTGAAGATCTCAAAATCAGGAAGTGGAAGTTGTTTCTAAACGTATTCTGCATTTAATCTTTCTAAAGGCATTTCTATAAGCACTTCCTTGCCTACTTCGTTCTTTGTATAGCAACCTATTTTGAAAGACCTTTTTCCATCCAGAATAAAGGAAGCATATGCACCTCACTTATGATTCTGGGAACAAAGAATAAAGTTGAATATAGCTCCAAATAGTTCCCATGTGATATGTAAATTATTCAGTTTTCAAACAACATGTTTACAAGATTTTTCATTTGGAATTCAGGTTGCAAAAGTGATGAGTTCTCACAGTTGCAAATTAAATCAATAACAGATAAACTTTGGATATAATTTGGTAAATTCACAGATAAAAACATGGCCATTTCAGATTTGGCATCTGAAATCAATTTTTCAGGGTCTCAGCTCTAAATTGCATAAAGCAAAGATTGCAGAGGTTTTGTGAAGGTAATTAGAATGAAACAATTAGAAGAGTGTCAAAGAAAAGCCCAGGAGGGAAGTCTGTTCAGTGGGGTTTCAATGGTATAATGTGCTGCAAGTTACAGCTGCATGCCTTTTCCCAGAGAATGAAACCTAATGAGATACCAGATTAATTGTTCACTAAGTGATCACTCCTCTACCTGAGTCTGGAGTAAGAACATCCACATGGAGAACACATGTAACCACAGGATTAAAGACTGCATCATTGTATCTATACAAAGAGTTAATGAGGTGTACAGATAGCTTTTGACAGGCCTCTAGGAGTGAGACTTTGTAGCTTCATTAATATTTCCCATGACATGTACATATATTTTTTTACTTACATACCCAAGAACCAAAAATTAACCAACAGTTGAAACAAAAATAATTGTTTTTAAATTTAGTTAAAAATCTTAAATGTTGTATTCATGTTTCTCCTTTAAGGTGACTTTGATTCAGTTTATAAAATGCCATACACATGGGACCCTGCTTTTTTGCCCTGCATGCTTTCGAGGGAACAAAATTATAATTTACAGAAAGAGGGAGGTAAGAATATTTTTTTCTGTTATTTATACCACAAATGCCAGTGCTAATAAGCTAATTTCTGAAATACTGTTATTTGTTTCTTCCCTATTTAGCTTTCTCTTCTTTTTCTCTCTCTCTTTCTCTCTCCCTTGAAATTATAAGTTACTAGAAATCTGTCTTATCTTTGGCTGTGGTCACAGAGCAAGTCATGCAGATAAGCCATTTTATTCTATGGGTAAAGAGAAGAAATAAAAAAATGTGGGGTTTCCTTTGCCTTTTTTTTTTTTTTTTTTTTTTTTTAAAGCTATTTGGAACAAGCATCTTCAAGCTTCAGTTGTTTTGATACAGCCAAAACAAATGAGAATATGATTTGCTATACTTTTCTTGGAAGAGATGTGGTGTTGGACAGCTCGTGAAAGAAAATTCAGAAAGATATAGGCAATGTTTATATTAGACTTTCAGAAAGCCTCTTTTTGCAATTTTTCTAATGCTTGGAAACATTCAGTAAAACAAGACCATTAGTTTATTTTGAAATTAAATGTCAAAACTTTGTAGGACAATGCTATAGATAGCTCCTGTTTCAGTAAGGCAAATTATGTACAGATATTTTCATTTTTATTTCATATCTTAAACTCTTAAACTGATGCACACATTGCTGTTCTCAGAATTCAGAAAGTTGTTTCCTTCTTTCAGGACATTCTGTGAAATATTGAGACCAAAAATCTTGAGTTTTTTTTGTTGTTGTTTTGTTTTGTTCTGTTTGTTCCCACTTTTTTTTTTTCTTTTTTACTGAAGATATCACGTGATACTATTTCATACGCCGAATTCAAAATGTTACAAAGAATATGACTGTATTTTTTTTTTAAATCTTAGAAGCTTTGTTCTGATGGTGTTGGAGCTTGCTTACTCCTGCAAAAGATCAGAAGATGACTGAAACTGGATCGTCTTCTCTTTCTTCTTTCCCTGTTGCTTTGAGTCAAAGGCCAGAGGAAGAGAAAAACATACAATTTCTCCCTTGCTATTACTAGCAACTACTTCCTCTACATCACTTCCTAGTCATTTTTAAGTTCCCATCTCTAGAACGGTTTGGAAGCAAACCTTAACAGTAATTGACTGGATCACCTCTTTTCCAGTCATGTGGATTTCTAGGGCAGTAGCACATTTCTAAACCACTATGCCTTATTTCCAGTACCTGTCAGAATCAACAGCTCCTAATAAATTTCCAGTGGAAGGAGCTGAAAAAATTTCATGTTCACATCTTCATCATTATCAGTCAATAGACAGTATGGAACATTTGAGTATCTCCCTATATGATTTGAGTTGTTTATGCATTTTGGCTATGAGAACTCTTTTTCTGCGATGCTATTAAGCCTCTTAGTTTATAAAGTTCAGCTGGCAAAGCTCTGTGGTATAACCCAGCATATTGCTCCCATAGTTAGAAGAGAGACTAGAAAGTACAGGTTTGATCTTTTCTGGTAGCAGTAAGTTCTTTGTTTACATCCTTTGTTTGGTTACATGAAGTGACTGTTGCCTCCAAAACTGCGACTGTGTGAGGGAGGAGATACCTGAGTGGGAGAAGATTTACACATCAGCAGTTTTACAATTCTGCATGGTTTCAGAACTACCATGCTTTTTTGGCTGCATATAAGCCCATAATACTTGATTGACTTTTAGTGCATGCAGTTCCTCTTCCAACTGACTCTTACGAGGCTTGTAAAAGATATACCGGCAGTACTACCTCATCATTGACTTTTTTTTTCCTCATCCCATCATTTAAAATTTTGGTGCCTGACTAAGTCTCTGATGGGCTCACTATTTGATATACTAGCTAACTGCTCATTGCTTCCTCTTTTCATAGAAGCATGGAAATAAAACTGGAAAAAGTCCTGAAATTTGACACCTTCCTTCTTGTGTTATTGTTACTTCTTCCAGATACCTTATTGTCCTAATCGTTAGTTTACAAGGTCATGGTCTTTCATTCTTCTTCACTGAATATGCAAACCAGAATGTCTTCTAAAGCATGACTGAATCATGCTCCAGGTTACCACATGGGGTATACCTTGCCTAATAAACTATAGAACTGAAAATCAACATCCTCCTGTCCTACTAGTTGGAAAAAAAAAAAAAAAAGTGACACAAGAAGAGTCATTATGATTATTATCACCAGTGGAGTGATAATAACTCCCATGGTACTTTGGAGTTGCACATCTAAACCCCTCAGACTAGTGGTATGTATTAAAGCATTGTCCTCTCAGGATATCCCCCCTCTCCCAGAATGCTAATTGCTATGGACATTTTGTGACTTGCCAGCATATTAGGAAAGTTTCTTTTTAATGTTAGGTTGAGAATCCTTCTAATTAAAAAAAAGAATGTGAGCATGACCCAGCTATTAGGATTTCAATTTCAACCAAAAAGCATATGTTAGACAATACAGCTGAATAAAATGGAGATGCGACATGACCGAGAGGCTGCAATTAATGTTCATCTAATTTATACATCTTGGATGTATGCATTTCTGGTGAATATCATATGGAATTCTGGTTTTACTTTCACTTTTTATTTCTCTTTTTTATATAGGATACTTTCTGCCACGTGAAGTTGCAAGAGTACAGCCTCTTAAAACATGCAAGGGCCCCATCAGGATTGGTCTGTCAAGAAAAGCTAGACCCCAGAAGCTTCATCCTTATCTGAAATGACTTACTGGGTTCTCTTACCAGTCTTCACATGGAAACACTCTGCCTGAAAGCTGTTGAAATGTTTTTATGCTAAGCTGCTATGCTGATAGTTTGATCTTTGTGCCTTATGTGTGTTTTTTTTTAGGTATTAATATCAAGTACTTGTTCGTGATTTATTTAGGAATACTCCTGTGAGTATTTGATAGCAAAGGGATTTATGATGAATGTTTACTAGTAGAAATGTTAATGGAAAGATTGGAATGTTTTAAAGTTTATGTGATATTAATAAAAAGTGACATGTATTCATCATCTATTGGAATGTTTATATATGTATGATTATATAGTTTTAAAACTCAATTAGTATTTTAACGGGAAAAGTTACAAATGTTTACAGAGGTGTATGGGAGAATTCCAGGAAGATACATTTAGGTTACTAAACAGGAAGGTTATGTTTTAGGCTTCGTTTCCTCTGACTTATTTTCAGTACCATGCACTTGTCCCATTAGACAAAGAAAACTTCAATTGCAGTGAAAGAATGATGATAAACCCCAGTACATATTAATGCTTTGTAGCAGCTGACATGAGGAAAGCTGAGCAAGCTGAATTGATAGGGAAACATATCCATAAATCAATTATTCTACAGAATCTGTAGAATTCTATTGGGTCTATGGAATTTAGAATAATAGTGCAAAGAATAAATCACTACACAGTTGAATCTAATTAGATAGAACCTCAGAATATGCCTTACAGTATATATTACCAGGATGGTGATCTCATGAGGACCTAAATAAGAAAAAGAAAATTAGTACACAATGTTGAGATAAATTATTGAGGTAATAACTTTTAAGAAAATTGTTATAATTCAGTTTATATTTCTATTCTCCTATGAAATAGTAAAAATATCAGACAAACATTTGTTTCTGGGAACAGCTGGATCTAAAACAAGGGATTCTAAATTGCTATCTGTGGACCACAAGTTGTCCAAAAGACATAGTAAGTGGCATTTATCTGCTCAAAAAAATAATTTTATACAGTAAAATTTACTGTAGTGTTTTTACACCTGTGGCTACGTGTGAAATCATGCTGCTCCACCATGCTGCTCTCAGACTCACCATCCTCAAAAGAACAGGGGGAGAAAATATGGTGAAAAAAGACTCATGGATTGAGGTAAGGACAGGGAGATCACTCAACGAGTACCATCAAGAGCAAAACAGACTCAGCGTAAGGGAGAGTAATGTAATCTATTGCCTATTAATATCAGACCAGAGTACTGAGAACTAAAAGCAAATTAAAAACAGCTTCCCTCCATCCACCCTCTTCTACCTCTTTCCCCCAAGCAGCTTAGGAAAACAGGGATGAGGGGTAGCGGTCAGTCCCTAACGCTTTGTCTCCACTGCTCCCTCATGGTCCCTCTCTGACCCTGCTCCACGTGGGGTCCCTCCCACGGGATGCCGTCCTTCCCGAACTGATTCTGCAGGGGCTGACCACAGGCAGCAGCTCTTCAAGAACTGCTCCCACACGGCTCCGTACCACAGGGTCCATCCCCCAAGAGCAAACTGCTCCAGCTCAGGTCCCCCACAGGCGGCAGCTCCCCCCAGACCCCCTGCTCCTGCGTGGGCTCCTCTCCATGGGCTGCAGCTCCGGCCCGGGGCCTGCTCCTGTGGGGGCCCTCCATGGGCCGCAGCCTCCTCCAGGCCTCCAGGCCACATCCACCTGCTCCACTGGGGGCTCCTTTTCAATCTGTCTGTAACTGGCTCTTAAACCAGTTAAATTTTAAAAAATATTAGAAATTTGATGATGCAGGTCTAAGGCTTTCCATACTACTGCAAAGCATATTTCTGGAGCTCACAAGAAAAAAAAAAAAAAAAAAAAAAAGTTCTTCCTTTTGCAGTAGTCCTATGTTATGCAAAAGTTTAAAAGGGCTAAGCAAAAGGGCAATTAGAAAACAAATTAAATATAATACTGACAAACCCAAATTAATGGGCTGTGAAGGTAATATATTAAGAGGTAATCATAGCAAGCTTAATTTTTGCACCCTAAAGTGTCAGATAAGCTTAGAAATAGGCATACTCATATGACATGACTCTGCATTTATTGACTGCTTGTAGGTATTGAACCATACAGCCAAAAGTCATACTCAGTCAATGTCAGTATAGCCAATGATAACCTGACATCCACCTTTGTAAATGCATGATTTTGTCTGTGACTCATTATACAAAATCCAGCCTAAGTAAAGAATTTAGGTGATTGTTGGTGTTTCTTGCTGCTAGCAGTTGGATCAAGCCACACAGAACACACAGGATTTTCATAATGGTGTTGAAAATCCTGCAGTAATTTTACATGTGCTGAAAGGCAGCTGTCTGCAGCAGCACCTCCATGAGGACACCACACAGTAGATCATAAGAAGCTCCCTGTGTCAGAAAAGATCCAGCTTTCCTCAAGGCAGAAAACAAACAGCAGGAGCTCAGCCATCAACTCTATCAAGATCTTGGGTGGGAAAACCACTGATACCTTGCTCTTGCCATGGTTGCCTCCACATCTACTCCAAGCAATTCAGAAGCAGCTTCTAAGGCAGGGAGGTTAATCAGCTCCCTTGAGGAATATGAGCCTGTAATTAATCAGCTAAGAAGTATCAGCTTAAATTTCACTGGATACAAGAAAGTAGTGACAGAACAAAATTAGTCCCTTGAGTGTTTTCCAACATGAATTAGCCTTCAGGAATGACTTCTTAGCTCAGATTCATAAAGGTCGATGTTGGCAATAGGAGGATTTCTTACAATTTGTAAGTGATATTTTTGTATTTACAACACATTCTCTGATCTCTTTGGAAAAGCCTCTGTCTTTGTTGTTACTCACCCTACACCTCACACTTGCACTGAAGAGCTTTATTATCTGGTAAAAAGGTAGAAGAACCATGATACAAGTTAGAAATACCTAAAAATGTTGTTTAAATATCCAAATGTTAGGTAGCATTATATACAATATAATTATTATACCAATAATATAAATATAATACCATTAATAATTGTATACTTATATCCTTATTATATACAAAATTTCAAAGTCAGAAATATGCATACTTTTAAATCAATGAATCTTGCAATGCTTTTTGCATGATATCTCTTTACTTGATGCTTTCATAGGAAAATACCAGAATTCTCTTGTGTGTAGAACTTGTTTCAGAGCAAGAGACAAAGTCCTAGTTCACTGAATTTATACTCAGCAGCAAAATTTGTTGTGTTTAACAGTGTAAAGTTTTAGCAAGAACATACCAAAGTATACTGGAAAATGTATTGGAAATACAAAAATGCATTCTCAAACTTAAAGACCAACCAACCACCAAACAAACCCACAAATCAGCCAAGGAAAAGGACAAAAATTGGACCGTGCAGACAATTGAAAAGACTAGTCCAGCTGAGACATTATGTAATCTTTATGCTTTGTTGATCATTCAGCTGGAGATAGCTGCTAGGAGCATGCCCTCATCTTAAATAACAGAGGAAGGGTTGGCGCTGGGAATGCCAGACTGGCCTTCTGCCAGCTTTAGCTTCCCTATTCACCACCAACTAGAAAAAGCTCAGGTACCTTGTTGCACTGGATAGAAGGATGCGAGTGTTCAGCTGTGTAAATCAGCTGTATGAATTGGCCTGGTTCCATTGACTTCACTGAAGCTGTGCAGATAAATGCCAAGAGAAGATCCTGCCATATGTCTTTGCATATTTTATTAAAGCAATGTGTATAGATTCTGATTTTATTTATTTATTTATTTTTCATTGCAGAAACAGTATCTGCTGATATTTTTTGAATTAATTAAGCTCAGTTAATAATGCTGACTCTAACAGAAATGCAGGTGTTGAAGTGCCTTTATATTTTAATAATAATGCATAAAAGCCTAAATATATTTTTTGAACAATTGTTTATCAGCTGCTATAACAATGAATATATCTATGGCTTATTTAATACAAAAAGGATTCAATTATAGCCTAATGAATTTGAATTCTGTTATATGTATCAATAATGTGATTTTTTAAATAAATAGTAATTGAATGTCTTTTTTTTTTTTTTTTTTGTCTGCCTCTGAATGACTGGATGAAAAGCTCACACTGCTTTTCTCAGGCTATTTTGGACAAATGTGGGTGGTTAGTAGGTGAACAAATGCAATACATAAAATCCAGCTTTATAACAACAGCTGTATATTAGAAGTATAACTACTGTCTCTTTCAGGGAATTGAACTGAGACCCATGATGAAGCCCTGCTCCTTCTCCCACTGGCAAGACAACAAATTGGCAAGACAGTTTCTGAAAAAATAATATAACAGACTTCTGACAGAATAAATTGGAGAAAGGGCTGGAGTGACTACATTTACTAAAAGGTTCTCCACCAAGCAAGATGGTGCCAAGGCATATTGTGAGCATTCATTACCAAGAAGCTTCAGGGGGTTAAGAATATGCTCAACTTCTGCTCTTAAAATTCACATCAAATTTTGACCTTAACACTCTGCTCCCCACATGGACATCCCAACACGTCATTTCCACACACCATTAGAGAAGATAACTGACACTGTTCCCTAGTCAGGCCACACTCTACCTACCATGTTCCTTGCTGAACCATTTCGAGACAGTGTTAGATAAACTCAAAATACAATTTAAAACTACCTGGGCAAATTAAAAGTTATTTTATTCAATATTATTTCTGTTAAGCCTGAATAAGGACAGGGTTCCACACTGTTTTCAACATGTGTCTGTTGTCCAGGTGATAAATAGAAGTGTGAGAGCTGTTTATATGAAATGCAGCAATTTAACACTTACATGTCATGATTAATTTCTTAAGCAAAATTAGTTCATCGTGATTTTATAAAATAACCAAAGTAAACAGTCAGACATTTTATAAAATATATGCTAACATTTGATATTTGATCTGAGTCAATGCTGTGATAGAAGAGACTGTGTTGATAGCTTAAAAGAAGTGTCTGTTCCATTTTGTAATTTAGCATCTTCCCTCCACAAGACCCCTGAAATTAAAAAAAATGTATTTTTAGCCAGGAGCCATAATGAAAATTCAATACAAGTGATTATTCAGTATATGCACTAAGATGCCTAGACCTATTCTTTGTTAAAATACTTTCTGTCAAATCTTAAATATGCGAAAATACACAAAGCTTGCCGAAGAAACTTGAAAAATAAATGTTCCAGCATGGATATCTATCTATCTATCTATCTATCTATCTATCTATCTATCTAATCTATCTATCTAAACCTACCTTGTTTTAAAGTATAATCAGAATCTATTCTCATAAAAAATGGAATTTTGTAGCCTCTAATACAATATATTGGCAATTATATATTTCATGACTTTGAATACAGTTTATGGCTATTTGTGGATAGATGGGAAAAAGATTGATTTGACTTGGGAAACCCCAGTCATTACAAGGCTCTAAGGTGTCTTGAACTGCCTTTTGAAATGTGTGTCTCCATTGACTAATGAGTAAAGTTAGGGGAATCACATGCCAACTGATGGCAGGAGTAGGAAAATTTTTATTATTTCTTATTTGTGGCTAAGGGTAAAATAGATATCCACTTAAAATGGTTTCTGGCATAGAAATTCTACCATTCAAAGGTTTATATTCCAGCATTACCCAGGATATCTGGTCACAAAGTCACTGTTTATTGTAAATCTTGAATAAAAGTATCGTCCATGTCCCAAAAATCTTATAGTTCATGTTTATAGTTTCCCTGTGTACTCTTAATTTATTTATTCCTTATTGTTATGATATTTATTACAGGGAAAATTACAAAGAAAAAATCCTGTTCATAGAAAGCAAACTTCTTTCCTTCCTTAGGAAAAAATTATTTGTGAGTAGTCCAGTGTGCATTTCATCTACACTGTAGACAAAGGAATATTCTCAAATTTAATATTATTTAGTGTATTGGAGGAGCACGTTCAGGGATACCTAAGTGGAAGGAGGTGCTATATGTATGCACCAGGTAGGAGCTGACCGTGGGAAAGGTGGTCTCATAAATGTCTGAAAACAGATCTTTAATTTTGTTCTCATCCATTCCAACCACTTCCAACCTTAATGGGGAAGACTTTTACTTGAGAAAAACTGTGTCTTCTGTGTCAATAAAGCTAGCAATTGTGCCCCTTATCTTAGGTACCATTACATTCTTCTTTTTCCCTTACTTTCTTCCAGCTCTATAGTTGCTTTCGTCCCAGAACTTACTGATGTTCTGTCATGGTAGGAAGCAAATAGAGCTGACCTTTCTCAGCCTAATTATAGCAGGGCTTACCTGCTCAGGCATGCCAAAGTTCATCTCATATGCTTGTGCTTCAGAAGTACATTATAACTTTCCCCTTAGGGTGAACTACTGGTCTGGTCTTCTACTTTCACCCTGCAAGAGGTCCATTGGTAATGGAGAGGTGCTGAATTGTCGCAGTATGCCTCTCTGACCACTTTCATGTGTGCCTGTGTTAACGCTGGCTTCTCTAAGTTGTCTGGATTTGTAACAAGAAGTTATAAAAAAAAATTTGTGTTAGAAATCTTCACTTTCCAGGAACCTGTGAAGGGTGATCATCAAGGGAATTTGAACATGGTACAGATTTTGGAGCCAGTGCCATAAGGAAAGTGCCATAACTCGTCTTTTGCTCCCTATGAAATAAGTTTTGTGGATAGTCCTATGCTCATTTTTCATATATCTTCCTATTTTATATGTATATTTTATTACTTTTTTCACTGTCATTAGCAATAAAACTGTAAAATAGCTTTTAGGATGGGGAAAAACTGTAGAAAAAATGTTTTGACATTTTCAGAAGAGGATCATTTAAAAAAGATGAGGGAGGCTTGACTTATGATTGCATACTACACTATAATACTGTTCTTTTTTTCCCATGTACTTAGTATGTTATTGCTTGAAAATAATTATAGGGTACAAAGAATGAAGGTATGAGAAATAAGTATAGTTAATATTGGAAAAAGATACAAGACTGTTCAAAAAACCAAAGACACAGCGTAGGATGTGTTCATCCTTGTGAAAATTCTTCCTTTGTAAGTGTTGCCAAGGTCAATGTCAACTTGAATTCTTTAATGCATACTGTAAGTGCTAGCTGTGCAGATTAGATCTGCCCAAAGCTATTCTTATTTGTTCATCCAGCTTTTAAAAATACATGTTTGTGCTCTTCTATTTAAAAAAATTCCACTAAAACAGTCAAAAGTCCAAGCTTGTACCAAGTCTTTCACTATACTTGTTCTCCACCTACATCTCATTTTGCCTCAGGAATATGTACAGATAAGTTTTCAGCTACACACTATTGAATGTGTTTTCACATTCAGTAACAAAGGAATAATAGATTTCTTGCATTTCCCAGATAAGTTAATGAAATTAGATTTTATAAGAAATAAAAATGGTTCAATGTTAGGACTCATTATGGGAATCTTAATGTTTTCTAAAATGCTGAACTAATAGTATTGAACATAGAATTGTATTTGTAATTGCTTTTATTTCTAAAATGAATCTTTACCTGTATGAACCATGTCATTAAAGCACAAAATAATCCAAACTACAGTGATATTTCATGCAGTCCCACTTATTCTATTAAGGCTGCTATTTTTTTTTCTGAAGCTTCTAAGGTAAGAAGGAGAAAAAAAAAAAAAAAGGCAGAAAAATAACTCCTCTTTTTATGTCCTTTTTTATTGCTAAAAAAGTTGTTTGACTATTGCCAGATTTTCTTATGGCCATCACTAGCAGTATTTTTTGCATAAACCTATTTTTTCTGCAAAGAAAATATGGGAAGATATTCAAAATCAGACTGATTTCTAGGTACGGTTCTTAAGGACTTCTTGTGATAGTAGTCTGCAAGACAGTGAAGTATGGCATACTCCTGGGCAATCAAAAACTGGAGAATCAGAGTCTGTCAGTCTTTGTACCTAATACTTATATACCCAGTCATTTACAGCTTTGCTCTTGACAAGGCTTTTTTGTTTGTTTGGTTTGTTTTTTTGGTCCTGACTCAGGACAGTCCCTAGAACAGCAGATGGACAATGCTGGGCAATTCTGTGGTAGAAGCCAGTCAGAAATACTAACTCCTTCAGGACAGTTTGAAGATGATTTCTTGTTAAAATCAGAGATTTCTTGTTATCATCAGTAATTCTGGGCTACCAAATTCACTCAGTGTTTGACATTCTTATGTTTCAAGGAGGTGATATTGAGCTTCCCAATTTGATAAAAATTGACACTGTTTTGTTGGCACTGAGCCATCTGAAATTTCAGGGAGTGATGAACTTACAAAATCCCTCTTGATTCCCATGTTGCCTTGCAACTCTGTCTACTGTCTATACTGTTCTGTTTGGTTTTTAAGTTTAAAATACTTTTTTTTTTTTTTTTTAGTTGGCTTTTGCTCATTCATCTATCATTGCTGTGCTTCCTGCTGTTGGTGCTTGTCTGCCAGTGGCTTTTCAAGTTGACCCTGCCACAGCCTATTGACATTGCTAGGCTGTCTATTATGACTGCATATCTGTGGCAGAATGCTGGGGCTCTTGTTGCCATCCTTGTCCCACGCTGTACTTTGGCAGTTCTTACTGTGCTTCTGTGAATTACTGACAATTTATGTCATGTTGTTTCTTTATGAGAAGGGTGATCTCTTGAGGCTGTGCAATAGTTGGTTTTCTGTTTGGTGATTGAGCCTAACATGAAAAAGTAATGCCTGTATTGGAGTAGATATTTTTTTTTCCTCATAGGAATGAAAGGCTGAAAAATATTTATTCTGGACCAATAAAACATTTAGCTCAATCTTAAACATAATATTTTGTTTCTAGTGTAGGTATTTCTAACAAAAGTAAACAACAGAAATGCTGCAGTAAACTTCAGGCACCACCAGCCAGGAGCATTGCCCTTGGTCAGGAGTCAGGACACTTAGACAATGTTGATGTGGGAAGCTTTTGTTCAAGTCCTGCCTTGAGAAACATTACTTCACTTCTGCCTGCTTGGTGAATGTTTTAGGTGTCTTAGTTGTATGAGTGTACTCAGACATTCTACTGTAGACAGTTTACTTTGTATAATCATCGTTAACAAGAACTGACAGCTGTTTGTCCTACCTTCTGAATAAGTACGTGAGTGTTTAAGCTGTTATATCACTCTGATCTCTCTCATGAATATTTAAGCATTTGTAAAAGATTGAAGAACTTCAGAAGAAGGAATTAGAACTAATGCTAGAACACATGATGGTCACTGTTGTGGTCGTAGTGTTCTGAGCTCCCGGTTCTTAAATGCACACTGCAGTAACTGTTATCTGTGTGGCATCACCGAACATAACTGCAAATATTTGTATTTGTGTATAAACAAGATTTCATATTGATATGTCATGGAGAGCTCTGAACTCTGTGGAGGAGGCAGTGCTTCTTGGAACAGGAGCTATGCATATATCAAGGCAGTTTGTTCTCTGTCTCAGTCTCAGGTTAGTGTCAGCTCTTTGAAGGAGGATTAGTCTCTGCGATGATGACATTAGTAATGAGTTGTGATTCTTGCAGAAGTTTAATTCTTATTGACTTTTTCATCACTTCAGTTCCTATACCAGTGTAAATGGTGAAGTATGTCAAACAGTACTTAGAAACTACTCAGCCTCAGTTTCATTGAAATCCACTCCATTGAGAAATTGAATCCAAGTACTTGTGTTTAGTAAAGAGTTTGTTCCGGTGTCAGAATGGTACATCGCAGTTGGAAAAGCTGGCAATAGATCCTCATCCAGCAGAGATTCTACAAAAATGTCTCCCTTTTTCAGTCTGATAGTATAACAAGGAATAAAAGCTGTTAAGTTTAGGTATAACTAATCTGGAAACGGACTTCTGTGCCTATCTCTGCTAGTTGTCATGATGCTAAGATCTTGTTGCTTTGCAGTCAAATGTCCAGATTGTTACTTTTGTCAACCCTGGCTGTAGGATACATCTGGGTCTGACCCATTGGCAAGGCCAACAATAGTTCACTGCTCATAGCACAGCTTTTTTCCAGCACCATCTGGCCATCTAATCTGTTCAGAGTGAATAAAATGACTAATGGTCTGTTGAATAAATCCCATTCTGAAGCATTATTGTCTCACAGAGACAGAAAAAACTCAGAACTGAAATGCAAGTCCTCTAGTCTAAGAGAGTTTTGAAGCAAAAGTGCATCTTTCCTTTTTGCTGGCTCTCTCATGAGTTGAGATACCTAGAAGAGCAAAGGTCCTTTGTATCAACATATTTAATCAGGTGAAAAATTGCAGCATTTCAGATTATATCTCTCTATGAAACCACACAAACTTAGTATGTTAGAAGCTCTCTCCCTGACACTGCATTCATACCTAATCGATTTAGAGAAATGGCTTCTTTTCTCCTGTCCTTGTATTTCCTACTTCGCATTATCATATTTGTCCACAAGGATGTTATTTCTCAATTCACTTTTATTGCAGGATTCTCTACCTTTTTATTTATTTATATTCCTGCATCTGTATCCAATGCTTTTGTATCCACAGTTTCTTTACTGAATGCTGTGGTGAATTTGTACTGGTCTTGTGGAAACTGTCAACGGTAGTGTAACTCGCTTCTTATCAGACAGAACATCATACCTCAGACCGTTCTCTTTATTATGGAGGTTGTGATTAAATGAATTTGATTCTCAAGTTTCCCACTGTCAATCTTATCAACCATTGGTAACCTTCTCCATCATGTTCTCAATTTACTAAACCAGTTCTAGGATAGCTGCCAGATTTCAATCGCAGCAAAAGCAACAGCTGTGGTCACTCCAGCATTTCCTAGCCACTCTTGTGTGCCTATATCAGCACTTTCAGAGTCTGGACTCTATTGGATCTTCCTTAGAAAGTGAAGGAGATGCACTGCCTTATTTATTTTCTCATACATTTGTCATGCAAAACATATAACATTAATATTTTTCCAGATTATTTCTCTGGGTAGAATCGAAGACAATTCAGAAAATTTTCTTTTCTATGAAAGATAAGAAATTTGGTCTATGAAAGACCAAGTTATTGGCAACAGGTATCTATAATGGTGTTCTCAATCTCTCTCATTGAAGCCAGCTGAGACAGAGAATGCCCCTGCACGCCCATTGGCAGCACTGGGCACCCTCTGAGGCCTCACTCTGGATGATTATCATTCTTCCTTAAAGAAAAAGCATAAGCAAATATAATTTGAAACCTTACTTTTCATTGATAACCTTTACTTAACTTTATCTCATGAACCTACACCAAAGTGCACTTTCAGAAAATGCACTCTAAAATGTGTTTTTGTAAGCTGCTGAATTCCCTGTGCTCTTATCTGGTTCCTCACATCAGCTACAGGATTGTTGCCATGAAAAACAATGTTGTGCAAAAATTATGAGCAATGAGATGATAAGTTTATATGATGTAGATCTAGGAAATACATAATCTGAAAAACAAAAGGAAAAGGGTCAAAATAAATATCAGGGAAATAAAATTTCAGAAGACTACCTCATATTAATCTTTCCTCAAGTATAAAACTCAAAAGATGTGCACAAACTTCTGAAAAATATGTACTTTTAAGAAATTTATTATTTGGACAAAGAGAGCTGTGATGCATTTTGTTTGTGCTTTCAAGCCAAAAGGCTGTGCTTCATGAGTATGGGCTGATGTAATGTTGCTTACCCTGTTTGGAACCTTTTTTGCATAACATTGAGAGCCAGTAAAACAGAGAAATATTCTGTTATTGTTCATTAGTTCATAAATCTCCGATTCCATAAAATTCAACCACATGAACCCACATGTTTATAACAGCAGTGTTCAGCACATGAAGGTAACTGGTATCATCCAGCAGTTTATCTTCTCAAAATTGTTTCACCTCAGATGTAGCACTTGTCAGCTGTAATGAATTGTTCTTGAATTTAAGGTGCAATTAAGGTATCTTTTTTCAATTTCATATAAATTAATGTTATCTTACAGAAGATTAAAAGACTTTTTCCTTTTAATTACAGTACTCTAATACCAATTTATTTGATATAAATAAATCTGGTTTTGATCCTACAAAATGCTATTAAGATTGAGAACCTAAAATTGTTGCAAGAGGAGATGAAGATACAAAAAAACCAACCAACCAACCAACCAACCAACCAAAAAAGACATTAAAAAAGATGTTAACATTACAGTCAATGTTGATTGTTATTTTCTCACCTGTCCAGTGACTCCAATGTTTCTGTTGCTTTTAAGTGCACAGGAATTTCAACACATTTCATGTAAAACCACTTCTAAATCCTACACTTTCTCTACATGCCATAGGCAAGCTAACTTTCATTTCAGTCTTTCCTTTCCCTAAAATTAACAGAATAAAACAATCAGAATGGATTTTTCAGTACGAGAATGTAACTCATCGAAATGTTAATTTACAGTATTCCTTGGCATTGTTCAATTTTCTGTGACCATCAAAACAAATTTTAAATTCTATTTCTTGATTAACCAACTGATTTGGCTATTCATTCCCAGTTGTGATTGATGCTATTGATTGACTTCTCAAAGGGTCTGAATCCAAGCCATTTGAAGGCAAGAGAGCATCAATAATTTGGTTTGTATACTGTGGATCAGGACCGACCTGTAATCAGAATAACTGACATTTTCTTGTTGGCTGCTCTTCACTGCCACCGATTTTGTAACAAGGAGAAACAAGCATTAGCCAGGACTAAACTGTAAAATGTTAGTTCTTTAAATTAAAATATAAAGACTAAAATACTGAAAACATGACAAAAGTATTAATGGTATTTCCTACTTAAATAACACTAATGTTGAACCATCTAATAAAGATGTGAGGGTAAAATGCACCACGATTTTTATTTTGTGAGTGAGAAAATTAAACTAATTAAAAACTATGATGATTACAGGTAACAACAGTTGTAGAGAGAAATGAAATCTAATTGTTGTTTGAGTTAAATAATTTGAATCTCTCCTAAAATAGTCAAGTTTCAACTTGAAGCTCCTAATTTAGTGTGATCTGTAACAAAAATCACATTATAGTAGGTTACCATTAAATTTACATATTTTACTCTAAAATTTATCAAATAGGTTTATTAATCAATCAGGAAGTAGCTTTCTACTGGATAAAACACTGTGCTAAGTTTTTCTTATTACATTACTTTTGTTCTGGAAAATCATTAATATTCATTCACTAAAATATAGCAAACATCAGCTGAAAGATAATTGTGTGAGAAGGACTGCATACCTTTCCTTGGAACTTTCAGTACATTTAAAAGCAAGTTTTTTTCTTCTTCTTTAGCAAAACTAATTTGAAAAAGGATGTATGGGCTCTCTCTATCAGCTCTCTCTTATTCCAAGACAACCTTTTAGATTTTGTGTCTATCAGACACACACACACACACACATTCTGTAAAGTGCTGTGAATTTACAATAATTTGAAGAATTAATTACCAGCAACACTGAAAACCAGCTAGTTTTGAAGTGCAATGAAGAGCACCACACAGCAGTTTAAGACAGCAAATAATTATATCGTATCAAGCAGAAACTCTGGTTTAGTTAAGCAAAATTGTCCAAGTGCCAAATTGGTGTTTGGCCAGGACACTGCAGCAAAACCCTTACTTTTAAAGCAGTAGTACTTGAGCATTAAGGAATTAATGAATGAATGTTTAGGAATCGAAAAACATTAAGGAATAAAAGTGTGCTGACTTAGCATTTCAGCCATAACTTAAACTCTCTGAACATAAAGGGCATGCCAGCATTGTATAATTATTGTAAATACCTTGAAACTTCAAACTTAACCTTATGTGACAATTGCAGATTGAGTTTATGTTTCTAACTTAAGCTGGTGTATCACCATGTTTTCAACCCAAGTGTCCTGGTTTCAGTTAGGACAGAGTTATTTTTCCTCCTAGTAGCTGGTAGGGTGCTATGTTTTGGATTAGGATGAGAAGAGTGCTGATAACATGCTGATGTTCTAATTGCTGCAGAGCAGTGCTTACACCAAGCCAAGGACTTTTCAGCTTCTCGATCTGTCCTGCCAGTGGACAGGTTGGGGGTGCAGCAAGAGCTGGGAGGGGACAGACCCAGGACAGCTGACCCAAACTGGCCAAAGGGGTATTCCATACCATCTGACGGCATGCTCAACAATATATAGGGGTGGCTAGCCGGGGTGGGGGGCCAGCTGCTCGGGGTTGGGCCGGGCATTGGTCAGCAGGTGGTGAGCAATTGCATTGTGCATCACTTGTTTGTACATATTATTGTTATTATTATTTTCTATCTTAATAAACTGTCTTTATCTCAACTCACAGGCTTCACTTTCACGTTTCTCTCCCCCATCCCAGAGAGGGAGGGGGGACGGTGAGCGAATGGCTGTGTGGTATTTAGCTGCCGGCCGGGTTAAACCACAACACCAAGATAATGTATTTCACTTTTTTTGGCCTTTTATTCTAATTGTGGTTTATGATCCAGTCTGGCATCAAACAGGGGCTCCAGGGCAGCAGGGAAGGCTCCAACTTATGTTTCTGGCTGTTTCCCCCGGAAGGAGCCCCCAAGGCAGAGGTGAGATTGCTCCTTCCTGAGCAGGAAATGGGCATTCATAGAAGGGAGAAATTTCTGGAGCGCAGGGAGAGAGAGCCAGAGACAGCATTGGGAGCAATTCTGCCACAGAGGGAGAAGGTGGGAGGTTCCTTAAAGAAGCAAGGACATGGTCAGGTTTTGGGGTGATGGTAGCTTTCATCGGAAAGATGAGGGGAATGCACAGAGCCTTTTTACACCAAACACACAGAAAACAAGGGTAAGAAACACTAAGAGAGCAGGAGAAAAAATGTTTTTAGTTTAGTCAGCCTCACAAAACAGAGTTGTGTTACACCTCCGAAGTGATTTTGTATTAGTTTTCATCCGGATCAAACAGTACCTGAGATTCAGAGCTTTCCGATATCTTTGGTGATTGCCTTAGGAAAATGTAAGGTGGTTCAGCAAGCCTGGCTTATCTGGAGTTCAGTCTCACAATTCAGCTTATTCAGAATTACATTTTTTTTCTCTTAGTGTTGTGAAAATCCTAAGCAAACCAGTCAACTGCCAGCAGCCACCTGTCTGAAATTGCCTAAATTCCTGGAGTCTGACTGTGCCACAATAACATCAGGTGTTGCTGATTCCATTCTCCCACTGTAAATGATAACGGAAGAAATTTAAGGCAGAGATAGAATTGTTACCACTATGCAGGTAGACAGAACCATCACATTCTTTATTTTTTGGGGGCTTACAAAGTCATTGGTTAAATCCCCCACAAGAGAATTATTTCATCTTTCTTCCAAAGAAACTCTTATTTCCTATCAAATGCCACTTCAGAACAGACCCAAAACACTTGTGAAGCTCAGCATAAACACTTAGAGCTGGTGAGAAAAAGGTGAAAACAAGGGGCATGTCTTAGGTCTTGGTCCTCTGTTTTGTTCAGAGATATCTTACATGGCTTTATAGAGCACCTTTATGTTTTTCATTCCACAGCCTGGGAGTAGGTGCCTGCAACTTCTCTTTGGAAGTAATTATGCAGGAAATGTTATCCAAAAGGCCACCAGCAAGGCTAAACGAGGAAATGACTGCTGACGTGACATTTTAACAGGATCCCAAAGACAAAATCTTACCTACCTCCCAGCTACACCCAGTGTACACCTGAATGCAGCAATACATACCTTTGCACATATACACCTCTATAAACACATAACACAATTAGAATATTTCAATTTGTTGATTTGCCTTGGATTTAAATCAACTTTTCTGACATCACTTTGAAAATACCTTAACAGTGATGGATTTTCAGCTCCTGAGGAGGCCACTTTTCCAGGTGAGAAGACAGGTCCCTCACACAGCTCATCAGGCCATAAACGAAAGGTTTATAAAGATTTTATTTTAATAATTTGACCAGTAGGCACTTAGCTAAAAGAGACCGATGGTTCTGGGTCTAGTTCTTAATCATAATATTGTTTTTATATTTGATTAGAAAATGTACAAACAGTATTCTGGAAGTGGGCCTGGACACAGCTTGCTGCTCCCAAGTGAGTCCCCTAATAAACATTTCACTGAATGCTGTTGGTACTGGATGTTGTGCTCTTAAGAGATTTGACTAGTTTCTTGTGGTGAGACTTTCAGTGGTGAGGAAGAGGATGTCATTCCTCCATCCTCATTCTGCCTTCCAGAATAGCTACCTAGCGTGGTTAGGAGATGGAGATTTCATCTTGTAAGGATGAAAAGAGAATTCACAACACTTCGCACAGAAATGGTAGGTGAAAGGTGGATACTGCTGTCACAAATGTGTCCTGCAGGGTGTCTGCTCCTGTCAGCATCAGATATGGTCTGAGAATCTTTGTAGACCAAATCCCACATGCACCTCACTGAGAAGTCTGTACATTCTGGCACATTGGGCCTCAGCTGATATCCCCCTACTCACAGCAGGGAGGCTTGACATAGACAGAGGTACTTTTTCAGCACTTCAAGATTAAAAAAAAAATAATAATAAAAAGCAAGCAAGCAAGCAAAACAGATATGGAGATTAAGTTTAGCTAGATGCTTACAGTGGATTTTGAAACCTGTGTTCTGCCCCATATATCTGACATGAGCCAGGTATGACTCACATTGAATGTGGCAGAGATGTGCAGTTTAAAGAGTTAGATGTATCTGAAGAAAAATAATGCATTCTGCATGGTCTACTGGAAAAGAAAATTAAAATGTATGTGTCTGCTCTCAAGGAAAGAATTATAAAATTAGCCTGATAGGTCTGATTTGGTCTCACATATTGAGACATATCACCTTTCCCATGTTGCTCATTTCTTCAAGGATAAACAGTATCCAAAATGAGCATTGTGAATAAATGAAACTGTTCTTTTCAATATTAATTCAAGGTAAAACAAGTGTCCAGTAATGACATATATAATACCTCTACCTTATAAAGGAATTTCACTGTTTTTTAAAAAGATACTTTGCTATTACTGCTACCAATAGTTTCCCTTATAGAAAATATGACCAGTTTCAGAATACACCACGATAATTACTAGAACTAGGCCAGTTGTCACAAAAGGCTGAAGGTGTTACCATTTTAAACAACAAACCTATTAAAATGCAGATTCTATCATCAGTAGATATGGCTTATTGTATTAAGAAACTGTTTCACTGTAATCTAGATAAGGAAGCTGAAAACTGAGGCAACTACAATAGATACAACAAAGAATAATAAAAATGCATTTTCTGATACTACTGCTATTGCAAAGCCTGTTCTTCCTGTATTCTATATATGTAGAAATGTTATGCCAAATATTTGACAGAGCATGGATGACATTTCTGTAATTTATACTGGAAGAAAAGAACAGTAAATCCACCAGCATCAGTTAAAATCAATACTATCCACAGCAACTGTCTGCAATGCAGAGGATACAGGGGCAGGCATTTAAAGACAGTCTGAAAAACAGGAATGTGAATAAGCTGCCTGTAAAGAACATTATACACAGATGCCTGAATGCAGATTTAAAAACAAAAACAAAATATCAAAAGTAAACAAAACACAAAACCCCACACAGACTAAAGCTGTCCTAAAATGTTTTTTAACTTGCAGCAGATATCAGTGACCTGAATGTCCTTACGGGAACAACTGAGACAGAAGAATAAGCTGCTATTAGACACCCTCTGGACGGTAACAAGTACTTCTGCATGAAGTCATCAAGTTATCTTGTTTCTTTTGCAGTTAATGCATTAAGGGGTGTGGTGGTTTCACCCTGATGGACAGATAAACTCTACCACAATAGCTCTCTCACTCCCCCTCCTGAAAAGAAATGGGGGAGAAAATACAATGGAAAAGGGCTCAAGGGCTGTGATAAGGCCAGGGATATCAATCACCAATTACTGTCATGGGTGAAACAGACTCAGCATAAGGGAGGTTAATGTAAACTATTGCCTATTACTAACAGTCTAGAGCAGTGAAATCTAAAAGCAAACTAAAAACAAATTACCCCCACCCACCCTCTCAAGCAGCTTAGGGGAACTTGAATGTGGGTTGCAGTCAGTCCCACTTTGTCTCTGCTGCTCCTTCATGGTCCCTCTCTGCCCCTGCTCCACATGGGGTCCCTCCCACGGGATGCCGTCCTTCCTGAACTGAGCCTGCGGGGGCTGCCCACAGGCAGCAGCTCTTCAAGAACTGCTCCCACACGGCTCCGTACCACGGGGTCCATCCCCCAGGAGCAAACTGCTCCAGCACGGGTCCCCCACGGGCGGCAGCTCCCCCCAGACCCCCTGCTCCTACGTGGGCTCCTCTCCACGGGCTGCAGCTCCGGCCCGGGGCCTGCTCCTGCGGGGGCTCTCCATGGGCCGCAGCCTCCTCCAGGCCACATCCACCTGCTCCACCGGGGGCTCCTCCACGGGCTGCAGCGTGGAGATCTGCTCCATGGGGGACCCATGGGCTGCAGGGGGACAGCCTGCTCCACCAGGGGCCTCTCCACAGGCCACAGGGGAACTTCTGCTGTGTGCCTGGAGCACCTCCTGCCCTCCTGCTGCACTGACCTTGTAGCAGCTGTAGAGCTGCTTCTCTCACATGTTCTCACTCCTCTCCCAGCTGCTGTTGCACAGCATTTTTTCCCCTTTCTTCAACCTGCTCTCCCAGAGGCCCACCCAGTGTTGCTCACTGGCTCAGCTCTTGCCAGCAGCAGGTCCCTTGTGGAGCTGGCTGGAGCTGGCTCTGATCTGACATGGGGCAGCTGCTGGGCTCTGATCACAGAAACCACCCCTGCAGTCCCCCTGCTACCAAAACCGCAAGGGGTCATTCAAAATGAAGATCCATGAAGATCCCACTCTACCAATCACACTGAAAGACTCATTAATGGGAACATTTTTCTCGAGAGCACAGAAATACACAGCATGTCCAACAATTAACTGTTTCTGTGCATTTTCTTATGGAGAATTTGGAGCAATTTGGTTCTCTTACTAACAGATTTCTGGAAAGTTCAAGAATTATTTTATGCAAAGGTACCAGACGAATGAGCTTCTGCTCTAAGACAAGGATTGACTTTTTATTTCTCCTAAATCTTAACTAAGACAATCCTAATGAAATCATTCAAAGCTATGTATCTCAACTCTGAGGAGTCCAGCTCTGAGCAGTCCATCAGATGAGGGTTTAGAGAGGCCCAAGTGATGTCCTCGAGGTCAATTTTACACGAATATGAGGCAGCAATCAAAAAAAAAAAAAAAATCAATAAAAATATTTTATCCATGCCACATTCTTGCTGCTGGGGAAATTTAAAAATGAAACATATAGTAAATTCACAACTGTCTCAGGGCTTATCACTGCAGTGAGAAGGAGTACGTTCTGTGAACTGAAATCCAAAGATTTAGTAACATCCAAACTGACATAAGGCAAAATCTCTTGCCTAGAGGAAACTGTTGTGAGATATTCTCTGGAGTTAGAGCTGCAAATTATTTCCGTATGAGCCTAATTTTTAATCTTTCCATTTTAAGTTGCCAAAACAGAGTTAATCTCACTGATGCATTTGTTTGCTCTGGAAATTTAAAAGCTTGGTTAAAAGCTGTTAGGCAAATTACATTAGTAACATATGACAATTTCAGTAAAACAAAGACTTCATTTTTTAATGAATATAATGTCTCAAAAGCTTCTGGGCTATAGCAGCACCAAACATAGTTAATTTTTATTGATCTGAGAACTCCAAGAGCAACCTTTGCATACTTTGAGATGGTAGAGTAGTTAGTATTTAAATCATCCTAAATGCATTTGGAAAACATTAATGAATTTTATGATGTATGAAATGTAAGAGTTTTCTTTTTTTATGGGATTTACAGACTTATAATTACATTATTCCTGGCATTAAAAAAGAGGCTGAATTAATGCACTTCTGATATGGAGCTAGCACCTAATAGTGTCTGTATTGTGTCCACAGGTATTCAATTCCCAGAAACTCTGACACACAGAGATGGAACCAGGGTCTGGGAAGGTTCCAGGTAATACTATGGCAAGGAAAATCAGATGTAGGCTGCATTGGAGTGGCTGGGTTGCCTATATGTGATAGAAATCAGATAAAATGATCTTATACATCATCATTCAGATGAAGACAAATATGGAGGAAGAAATTAAAAATCAGACCAATGCCTTGATCTACCACTCCTGACTTGTGAGCTACAAGTGATAATTCTTCCTCTCTTCCAAGCAAAATCTTTGTACCCTTTACATGATTTTGAGGCTTTCAGAGATGATTAGTGAGCTGGAAGGCTCTAGATGAAGCTAGGAACTACCAAAATTCAGCTTCAGATAAATAATCTTAATTCTGTTAAGATTAAGAAATTTAAATTTTGTTAGTTACCTCTAAATTAGTCAGAAAGTTCACTCTTCAGGTCAGACAAATAATATCTTCTTATCTATCAAAGTATCTAAGCCTCAGATTGCTTGTTACTGTATTCTTTCACTGCAGATTTCCTAGGATCTCTTATACTTTAAGTTGTAAAATCACACGAGTTAGACTGCCTTCCGCCCCTAAAATGATTTCCATTCTTACAGTTTTTGATTACTTCCCAAAGTAATGAGAGAGACAAATGTGGAGTAGCAAAAATAAGTTTAGTGCAGACAGTTTAACTGAATATTTCCAGTCTTTCCAGGAGCTAAGATATTTATATGAAGTTTGATTCTGACTTCAAATCTAAGCCAAGAACAAATGCACATGCCTTTATGGAAATGTAAGACAATTCAGACCTCTCTATCTGATGAATACAGACAAACATGCAAAAATTTTTCTGCCCACGTGAATTGAAAATTGAAATTTGAAAAGGAAACTACTCGCATTTTGATAAGTGGTTGTTTCTGCAAATTCATAGATTCTGTATACCTAACCTATAAAACTTCAGATTGATTTTGTAATTAATAATCTGACTGAGGCGGGCATTTTGGAGATGTTTCTTTCAGCTCCATGTATGGAAAGTGCTACTTTATTAGTAGTAAGTAGTATTGTGCTAATGCTGAAGATCACAAGTGATTTGGCATCCTTTTTAAATTTAGTGGTACACATATTGTTATTTAACTGTTAGACTGGAGATCCTTGGCATTAGATTTCAAGACTACTGCAAATAATACCACAGGCAATAATCTCCAGTTTGTCTATGCTTAATAAGTGATCCATAAGGCCCTTTAAAAAAGATATTGTAAGCCCATTTTAAATCATAGAATCATAGAATGGCTTGGGTTGGAAGGGACCCTTAAGGACCAACTCCAACCCCCCTGCCATGGACGAGGACATCTCCCACCAGACCAGGTTGCTCAAAGCCCCATCCAACCTGGCCTTAAACACTTCCAGGGATGGGGCAGCCACAGCTTCTGTGCAAAGAATTTCTTCCTTATATCTAAACTAAATCTACCCTTCAGATTAACACCATTAGCCCTTTGTCCCTATGGAAATGTCAAGTTTCAAAAAATGTTTCAATGGATGCTACTTTTGAGGCAGTTTCTCTAAGACAGAGGAGAAACACCAAGTCAAGGGATCTCCTGTACATGAGTATTGATTTTCTTCAGTATCTTCACTCTACAGGGTGTCTTTAACTTATACCATCAGTGTTATTTCAGTTGGCTCTGCTCTGTGAGCTGGACCATAATACTTTATATACACATGATAAAGGTAGTAGTTTTCCCCCACCTTCCCCCCAAACAAAACAAACAAACAAAACCATAGATATTTTTTTCATACAGGAAGTTACAACAGAAGATTAATGGACTTGTGGAAAAGGAGAAAAAAGCTGCCAGTAACTCTCCTCCTTAATAGTAAGGGGACATTTTTTTTTTTCTTTTTTTTTTTAAAAAAGGCTAAAAAAAAAAATAAAAATATTTTTTTTTTTTTTTTTTTTTTAAATCTCTTACAGTGATGTGTATCACAGGTAGATTCAATTTTTTAGCTGACCTAGCCAACTTCTTGAAAGTATTTAGAATCATTAAACTTCATTTTACAATGACTAGAAATGCTGTCTTGCCACCTGGGATCTGCTTAAATCTTGGCATTGTAAATATCAAAGTATGCATTCATTGTGACATTAAAATAAAGTAGGCTTTGAAGGATTAATTGCTCTCAAGTGTGCTCAGTTCTTCCACATTAGGGAAGCTATGATTTCAAACTGCAACTTTATCCATTAAACTCTCTGGTCTGAATTCAATCTTGTCATCATCCTCTGCTGGAATTTGTAAGTGTCTTTACAATAGATAACACCTAGGACAGAACCAACACAGAGTTTTGTTGCCTCGGGACAATTTATCTTTCCATTGACACGTGTATAAACTATATATGGGCTTTCTGAGCATACAACATAACCTTCTTGTTGCTAGCCATCAACCTGTGGTCCTGAGGGACAATCACACTGTACATTTCCCAGGGTTCAAGTGCTGTGACATAGCTTGTCAGATAACATCCTAAGCTTGTTAAATGGTGTCCCTTTATAGGCAGGGTGTTGAGAACATAATGAGCTCCAGCTGGAATCAATGCTGTTTTTCTGTTTTTATTATGGTACCAAATAGCTGGTTTATACTATTATATATATATATATATATATATATATATACACATTTAAACTTGAGCTGGAGCAGAGGAGGAAAAACATGCTGCCAGATACCTTTATCATCTGGACAGTGACAACAGAGATGAGTCCTTTTGTCTCTCAGGAGAGACCTTCCTGTAGCTGTGCTTCTCATTTTCTCTCTTCTGCAGCTGAAACCTGTTTGTCTTTCCACCACCAGAGCAAAGTCATATTTGCAGCAATAACTCTGGTGGGAAGGACAGTTATTGTTGTGGCTTCTCTGCTGAAACGGTTGTGGTTTTAAATTAAACTAATTGCACTTTAACAGAGCAGGAAAAACAAAAATAAAACCAAACAACAATCTAGCTTTAGCAGGGAAACAGGAGCTCACTTGAGGAATGTATCCTAATTTGGGCTCAGAAACAAACCCTACTTTGTTTTATGAGTGCTGAGATATTGCTGCTTATGCAAGCTCCATTTGGTCTGAGCGCTTGTGTATGGTGTCATATTCTTGACTTTAGAAATGAGTAGAGCCTGAGCTGTGTGGGAAGGTTATGTTTCCAGGAGATAGGACTTTTAATTCCTTCAGAATGATGTTGCAACTGAGTCTAAGCCTCCTATACTTAGCCTGTGTGCTCCAGATGCAATGATGTTGTTATAGAAAAGACAAACCATATTTTTTATCTGAATTTTGTTTTCTTAAGTGACCACACATATATTTTATGAGACTATAAGTGTTGTATGTGTTAGATATGCTCTAAACAAGACATCCTCGTGGTAAACAGGACTTCCTCAGAGTACTGCAGTTCTGGATATGTGCAGAAGAACTGTAAATCACAAAAAGGGAAACGTTTTGTATGTGTTTTGTTTGTTTGTTTGTTTTTGTTTTCTGCGTTTGGGATAGGCTGCAGTTGATGAAGTTTGGTACAATATTTTAATCAATTAATATTCATTTTGAATGCAAAATAAGGAGATATTATTCCACCATTGAATCATGTAGGCATAAAAACTACTTCTGTCTCTGGAACTAGCAGTCCTTCAGGTTTGCTTTGTAATGCCATTAAGAAAAATAGTGAAATCATATAGCTCTATTGTTTATATAAAGGTTCAGTGATTGTTATGTAGTTGCAGGTTATTTGTCATAACAATTATCTGTTTATTATTATTATTATTATTATTTATTTTTTTCATAATTGTTCTGCTTGGCTAGTCAGCAGAGATTCTATTGGGGTACAAGAACTGACTCAGAGGGCTTACTCATCCCATTCAGAAATAGTAAGGCAGTTCAAGAACCAAAGTATAAGGACTCTAGTCTTTGATTTATTTAAGCATAAACTTGCCAATTAGGATATCAAGCAGTCTCATAAATCCAGATCCATCCTACTTAGACATTAAATCGGAAGTGTATCTCTGGCAGACAATTTAAACTGTAGTTGGATTGGTTTGCTTCCAGCGCTTTCCAGTGTTCCTGTCGACTTGAGGGCTCTAATTCCTAACTTCAAGTACCTACAGCCACCTGAAATTAATACTGATATGTGTTATAGTTAGTTAAATTTCTTAGGCGATGGCAGTGCACTATATAACAAAATAGGACATGTATAGATTCATGGCCTGTAACAGATAGTAGACAAGCTCTCAGGGAAGAGGTTTGCAGGGTTTTGTCGTAAACTTTGTAAATGATGAGGTGATATTTATTGACAAGTTAGACTTTGGCAATCTTTGTCATAGAAGAAACCTTGTTATAATAGTTGGAGAACTTGTGTTACTGCCACTGATTATTATTCTAGGAACAGAGCAGAGCATGGAAGAAGTCAGGGGCAAAAGAGGTAAGAAGAAAATAAAAGCTGCAGGGCTACTGGCATTAGCTGGAGAGCAAAATGGGTCAGAGAGAAAAGATCAAGAGAAATTCTGTACAGAAAGGCAGGGGATGCAATAGGATGCTAAATGAAGTTGAAGTTGTTAGAGAGAAGGATTATAGCAAATAGGTCAAAGGATTGTTTTTAAGGATGGGAAATGTCTGAACGCTGAGATGAAAAGTGACTCACTTTCTAATTGTGAAATTTGTCTCTTCGCCTTATGATCCTTCAATAAGTTACAAAAATTAAGCCCTCTGATTTTGTATTATACCCTTAAATCTATATGTAAACTTTTATCTTGACATTGGTACCAAACAAGATATCATGGATATTAAGTGAATTACTTCAAAAGATCATTCTGAACACCTTTTTACTTCTGAATGCTGTGGTTTCCAGCACAAAAACTTGCTTTTGTTTCTAAAGTAATGTTTTGGAATAGTAAATTAAAACTGAGATGGAAAAACATCCAAATAATCACCAAAGAAATAGTAATATGGCAGTCCTGTCTTCCTAGACAGGCTCTGGTGCCTCAGCAGGAGAAAAAAAAAAAAAAGTCCAGTTAGTGAATGCACAGCACAGAATCTCCTGGCTGGACAGGATTCAAAATTAAATTTCATTAAAAGGGCATACATGGGGATTATCACTATAAACCTCTTTCTAAAGGAAGTCCTTGCTTTTCTCCTTGGAAATGAAGGGAAGAGGCAATTCCATCTTCTTGTACTTGTGAATAAAGTTCAAAGGCTTGAAACAAAAGGAAAATTCCTAAGTATGTACTGCTGTCTTTTTCAGATTACATTATCTGTGATTCATGTTCCTATCCTTCATTTTTTTGTACTGTTCCCTTGGGACAGCAGGAAAATTGCAAAGGAATAAATGAATATTACTTTGTCAAGAAGGTGAAAGACACATCTATCATATCCTGTTCTTTTGATCAGATAATTTGTGGAAAGGGTGCATTGTAGTAAAAATTCTAGGTAGGTAGATCTATTTATTTATTTATTTATTTGTTTGTTTATTTATTTATTTATTTTTCATTTTGAATCACAGAGTCACAGAATGGTTGAGATTGGAAGGGACCTCTGGAGGTCATCTGGTCCAAACCCACTGCTCAAGTATCACCACCTAGACCAAGTTACCCAGAACCGTATCCATGTGGCTTTTGAAGATCTCCAAAGAGGGAGAATTCACAGCCTCTCAGAGCAACCTGTGCCAGTGCTCCATCACCTGCACAGCACAGAAGTGCTTCCTGATGTTTAGGTGAAACATCCTGTGTTCCAGTTTACGTCATCTCCTCTTGTCTGAGAAGCAAGAACAAGTTGTTTCTTTGTAATTAAGTATAAATGGTAAAAATACCAATATATCTGAAAGAAAGGATGCAACACACTAACGTGCAGTGTAATATAATGAGGGTGGGCATTTAATGAGCTCCTTAAGGGACAGACACACACACAAAAAACCACAGTACTTACGTTAAACGTCTGCTTCCAAGAATTCTTTGATCCTTCTCAAATCCCAGAATATAAGAAAAGACATTTCTCATGTCAGAAAGTCAGGCAAACGTGGCAAGAAGGTTAATATGCATGTAGGTATCAGAAGTTATTTGTCTATTTCCTCTCCTGGTTTCTGCTCCAAGCCCCTTTCAGTGTTTTGGAGGGCAAATGCTGCAAAGATAGTAACTATCACAGAGAACAAATGGGCATGAATCAGTCATACACTGGGATTTTATTTTCACCAGCAACAGAGATCTTAAGAACAATTTAGACCCAGAAGTTACATCTATAAAAAACAAAATCTAACAATACTCTGGATGGAGGCATTAATACTGGGGAATATATTTTTTATATGGCCTAGTAATACATACAAGAGAAATGTACGTCCATTGCGGTACCTCAATGACCAAAATAAAATTCACAGAAAACATATATACTTATGTTGTTAGGATGAAAACTGAAGTCAAAATAAAGCCATATCATCTGATATCTATACATGTTTTATATAGTGCAACAGCACAATTGCATAAAAAGTTGGTCAAATAGTTATTCAGTTGTTCATATATATAATCAATTTATTTTCCAAAGCATATAAGTAAAGAATAAAAATTGTTGTGTGAAGATCCTTTGCAAGTATTTCTAACAATCTGATAGGTACTGAAATTCTGAAACTGCAGCCCTAGTCCAATATCCTTGTTGGACTGGTAAAAATCTCTTCCATAAAGCTAAAGGCAATATCTTTTCAGCATGTGTCTGTCTAATGCAGAAAAGAAACAATGTTCTCCTTTTTTCTCTGAACAGAAGTAGAATACAAGCTCCAAGAGTAAAAATTTTTTTACCATCATACATTTTAAGCCTTCATTACAATGGGAAAATACCTGTGGAGTCAACAAGAGCAATATGTTCCCAGTTAGCTTACTATCCTTTATATAAACACATACTGCATGGATGAAAGGAACATGGAATTTATCTTCCTGTAATATATATCTATTTGCCATATTGATATATGTGTTTTCAAAATGCCATAAACATCAATGTCTTGTTTTTTTTTTTTTTTTTTTTTTTTTTTAATTGCTTATTGGTCTCAATGGAAAATAGTCTTGTAAACTTGTCAAAACTTATCATTTGAAAAATAAAATAAAAAATCCTATTCTGAACTGTGATTCTGCCATGATTCCATCTCTGAAAAAAGATATATATATATATTAAATTTTTATTTATTTATTTTTTTTACACAGATGTAACATCAGTTGAACTCCAGTTGGATTTTCTTACATCTCCAAAAAGTGTTCTAAAGATCAAAATATCAGTGATGGATCAATTTTTATGTTGTGAGCTGCAATTACAATTTTTCTTTGTGAAAATTGTCCTAATGAGAGGATTGGAAAAAAGACTACAAACTACGAGAAAGCTTCAGTTTCAATAAAGCACTATTTTCTGAAAAAATAACAAAGCTTTTAAAAATTGCTTTGCAATTCAGTTTTAAATTTAAAATGCAAGAATAACCACATAATTTACTTACACACTTTGAGATGTATTTTTTCCATGATGTGGGCCCATGTAATCATACCAATCACTTCCAGTATTTGAAGATCAAAAGCCAATTGAACTTTTCTGAGCTTTTGGTGAAATCACTTATATTAGAGCAGACTTTAATTTGATCCTTTCCATCTCCTGAAATGTAATAGTTCACACAAAAATAAACCATTACACATGGCATTTAAAATTTATCTTATAACAATGGAAGGAACTGTCTTGGTGTGTAAGAAATGACTCAAAGTTTATAGGATTTAATGAGTCTGGCTTTTCTGTTACTCCAACTCAGAAATCACTTTCTAGACATCAAGGAACTATTGCTAGTGTATGAGCAGTGACAGTGGAAAAGAAAACCTTGGTGAACCTCTACAAAGAGGAAACAGTAATAGAATTGCATGGGCAGACAATAATTATTCTCTTTTGCAAAAGCGACTGAGGATCTGAAAACATGGTCCCTGTCCTTGGGAGTTTGCTGTCTGATAAGAGTGAGTGGAGAAAGATTTAGATAAATAAATGGTGCTAATGCATTCAGACAAGCTATATACTGGTAACCAACACTAAGAAAAGAACTTGGTTTTGTTAAAGTAATTAAAGTATTTAAAGTATTTACTAATTCTTAAAAGTCACATTTTTTTTTTTTTTAATCAGAGAAAAGGTAAATTGAGATAAAATTTGAAAAGATGTATTTTGATTACAAGTAATGTTTCCTTCATGAGGGATGTCTATCTTAAATTCCACTACTGTTAACATTTCTTGAGCTCTCTCCTCCTAAATTAACATGAAAAGATGTCAAATCAGTCAGACTTTAAAAATGTTGTTTTATATGCATTGTTACCTTCTGTGGTGTTACTCCACAGTGACACTTTTAGAGTACTTCACTCCAGTGGAGGAGGCTGACAGTTTTGCAGTAAGCAGTGGTTTTCTGCCCTAGTACCTCAGTCCTTATTCACTGTACAATTGCATTTACATTGAACTTCACCCAGAAATGATGTATTGATCATTTAACATTAAAAAATAAATTAAGAATAAAAAGTTTTATTCCTCATCTATGATGTAAAGCCAAAAAAGGACATGCTGTTCGTGCCTCATCAAATACACATTTGCAAGAAGTCCTTCAGTTTAAAGGCAGGGGAAGCACTAAGAATGTTAAAAGTCATCAATTGATGAATTTTTTACTGAAGGATACTTGGACTTGTGCAAAGCATTTGACACTGCTCTGCACAACATCCTTGTCTCTAAACTGGAGAGATGTGATTTTGATGGATAGACCACTCAGTGCACTGTCTGGATGGTCACACTGAGAGTGTTGTGGTCAATGGCTATATGTCCAAGTGGAGATCAGTAAGGAGTGATTTTCCTAGGGCTTGGTGTTGGGACCGTTTCCATTTAACATCATTGTCCTCATGGACATTATGATTGAGTGCACCCTCAGCAAGTTTGCTGATGACATCAAGCTGTCAGTGCTATATAGAGGGATCCTGACAAAGGTGGGCCCGTGCACAGTGGACCTGTGCAACCCTTATGAAGTTCAACAAGGCTGAGTGCAAGGTCCTGCACATGGGCGAAGGCAATCCCAAGCACAAATACAGACTGGGCAGAGAATGGATTGAGAGCAGCTTTAAGGAGAAGGGCCTGGGTTGATGAGAAGCAGGAGCCAGCAATACGTGCTTGCAGCCCAAAAAAGCCAATGGTATCCTGGGCTGCATCAAGAAGTGTGGCCAAGGGAGGTGATTCTGCCCCTCTGCTCTGCTCTTGTGAGACCTCACCTGGAACCCTGGGCCCATAAGACAAGAGGACATGGACCTGTTGAAGTGAGTCTAGAAGGAGGGCTGCAAAGGTGAGCAGGGTGCTGGAGCACCTCTCATATGAGGATAGGCTGAGGGAGTTGGGGTTGTTCAGCCTGGGGAAGGGAAAGGTCTGGCACCTTATAGTGGCCTTCTAGTACCCTAAAGGGGGCCGACAGGAAAGCTGAGGAGGGACATTGTCAGGGGGTGTAGTAATAGGGCAAGGGAGTAGTGGTTTTAAACTGAAAGAGGTGTCCCTGTCCATGGCAGGAGGGATCGAACTAGATGATGTTTAAAGATCCTTCCAATCTTAAACTGTTCTGGATTCTACAATAAGAAGACAAAAATATTGTCTTTTTAAATTATTATTATTATTATTATTATTATTGGTTTCTTTTATTAGTGTTTTGGAAGCCTATAAGAACTGCAGTGTTGTTTAGTTTGCATCCCAGATTTTCTGAAATCCAGGTGCTCTGCATGTACAAATTCCTTTTATCTGCTTTTTTGCAGACCCTGTTTTCTATTTCTTTTCCTCTACCCTTACTCTCCCTTCCCATTTTCACTGTACTATAATACACTGAAAAGGCTGTATCAGGGTGATCTGCCAGCATTATCTATAGTTCTGATTATTTCTTGGAAAATGGTTTGCCCTCCCTATACTAGCAGAATATAAAGTTCTCAGCTTATTCTGGCTATTTATATTTTATTTTATTTTATTAATTTTTATTTTATTTCACTTATCAGAATTAGAAATGCAAGAGATGATAGGACATTCCTTTCATATATATATATGTATTCTAAGCAGTCATTATTTATCCATAAATTTTTGCAAAATATTATTGCAGTAGTTCATAACAAGAAGCTTTTACTTAGTATTTTAAAGATTTTCAAATTTCAGAGAAAGAAACTACAGAACATTTCTATCTGGTTACCAAAATTTATTTTCTGTCTATAATTTTCCTTTTCAGAGATTCAACCAGTACTGAGATTTTTATCTCTACCTGGGTCCTAATCCACTTCCAACATTAATATACACAAATTCAAATAATTTTTATTTCTAGTAAATTGGTACATGCACACACACACACACAAAGTCACATTTACTGTAAGAACTTGTTCTTCTGGATTATTTCCTGATATTATTAACACATGAGAATGCCTCATGAATCTCACCATAACTGTTGGGCTTTCAGTTTCCGTTCACCCAGCAAATCTGTAATTGCAGAAGAAGCCTCACAGAGAATTAATACAGACACTAGAATGTTATTGATATGCAATTAATGTCCATAGGTGGCAGACATTTTCTTCCATTTAAATAATTCAGTGTTTTTCTCCTTAAAAGCAATGTCTGTGTTTGTGGAAAACTTGAGATCAACAGGCACCAGAAAATGAAGTCCTTGGTTCATCCATTGGATGCACAGTGCTTGCCCAGGACAGCTCTGACCCCCATTGCACTGGCTGTCAAAAGTGCCTCACCTCTTTCCTGGAAAGCCTGCTCTAACTAATAAAAACACAAATCCTTGTGCGTGTAGTTGCAGGTGAAAGTGCTGATGAGTAATTACTGCCGTGTTCCTGCTGTGTGCTTGAGATGAGTCCAAATATGCCTTTTTATGGTATTTATTATTATTTACAGTTTCCCAAGCTATTCACTGGTCTAGCTCAGACTTTCTTGATTAATGTGAAGGTAGTCTGAGTCAATATTGCAGGATATCCTTGCAGCACATTGACAAAATAATACATTTTGGAGTAGTTTAACCACTGGTCTACAGTTTTGCATCACTCTGAAAATACAAGGATAACACAAAACCTGCTTGTCTTGTACTTCTATTTGTATGTGTGAACAAAACTTGTGGATGAGAAATCAGAAATAAAATGGACAACTGAGTGATACATATATATATAGATAGATATAGTCTGCCCCTAAGGGTGTAAGCAGTGATTTAAAAATAAAAGCAAGTTGTTTTATTTTGTCACAAAACTTTATCTCAACCTGGGGCTGGAGTTGTAGGTCTTGTTTGTGTCAGTGGCCTTGTTAGTATCAAAATCCACACAGCTGGATGTTTATTTAGTTTGGATATACACCTCAGAAACTGTACAACTATGTTTTGATTTAGTTACTTAAATATTGTAAATGTATTGTGTGGAATATACACAAAATTAGGATTTTAAAACAAACAAATAAACAAAAAAACCTCCTTCACTGAAGTTTAAGTTGGAGAAATTCAGACTTGGAATAATATATACATTTTTCAGTAGAGGAGCAAAGGTTTTCTGTAAATCACAGCTAGGACCATCTGCTAAGTCTTAGATTGTTTCTCACCGCAAATATATTTATATATATATATTTGAAGGATTTAAAAGCCTAATAAAGCTTAGATTACCGAATGAAGTCCTATTGCTTCTCTTATGTGGAAATCTTTACCCTATCTTTTTTTTTTTTTTTTTTTTTTTTTTTTAAGCCATATGCTATATTTTCTAATGCCCAGAAAACAATCACACACACACAAAATCATAAAAAAATAAAAAAAATATGGAATGCTTAATGCCAGAATACAGAAGCCTATTTATATTATTAATGCTGACAATGCATGCCAATATTATGATTTTTTTATTCAATAGAAATGTAAGAATAATATAATCGGTCAGGGAGCAGCCTAACAATTTAACGGTGAAGATGATTGCCATGCCAATGACCCTGACCTTTCTCATTTATTGGTGTAGATTGGCCTGTGGTTCTGTAAGAGCCAGTGCTATGTAACAAGGCAAACTAACTTTGTATATTGTCAGGGCAGTGTTGTCTGGTGAGACTGAACATGGTGAAACACATGAGGAGTGTAGCACAGTTGAGCATTCATCATTTCATCAAGACGGACTGAATCATTTCTGCATTCTAGCAAAAGCCAAAGATATGGCATAAAATAGAATAGGAGGATGTTGTGGATACAGGAGGTTAAATACTTCCCTTTACATAATCTAACACCAACACATGGTATGTTTTCTAGATTATAAAATGTTAGTTGTTAAGTAACAACTGTCAGTGTTCACTAAACCAATGCTGCAGCTCTGTGCTAGAGCATGCATGACCCACGTTGCAATTAGATATGACCTCCTTTTCACACCCAATTACACTCAGAGTTTGTATCTGTATTTCAAAGTGTGAGGCTAATGATACCTGGATTATAAATTTATTATTATTATTGTTATTATTATTATTATTGTTACTGTTATAGCTAATTGGAAAAGTGTATCTACCTGGGCCTGGCCAATTTATGAGAGAGATACAACATCCCTCCAGACATTTCTGGTCATATCAATTCTTATTCTCTTGCTCTTTCTCCCCCCTTCAATACTGCTTACTTTAAAATCTAACTAAGATTAGGCTTCTGATAGGAGGCAATTCCCATTGATGCAGGGACAATTTTTGGATCAATATGAAACATGAACACATTCCTTTACACTGATAGGCATAAATGTCCCTTGATAAGTAAACATAAAAAAAAGAAAGAAAAAAAATAGGTGGCTAAAGCTAAAAACATATTTAGTCTTTTCAAACTGAGAGAAATAAAATCAATCAACAAAACATCTGTTTTCTTTCAATGCTTTTATTTTAATTTAATTTAAAGGGAAAAGAGAGAGTCTGTAACATGAACATGTTTGAATACCAGATGGATGAATATTTTTCATATCAGGTTGAAAACTCATGTGAATCTATCATGAAATTTCAGTCTGATTCTTAACATAGCTCTGATCTGACTTGGATCTTACATCATGGATCAATGTAATTCATCAGCAAAAACTCTTTCTGGATACCACCTCTCTTATCTGTGAATGCAAACAAAGAAAAATATTTTAATGGTGGAAGCTTATGGGCTGATGTGTCTGTTATATTGATGTTAGTGAATAAGATCTTACCTGTATTTGTGTAGAAATAAGCAAGTGGCAGCACCTAAAAGGCTGTCAAAAGCCATGTTCATCTCTTTACTCATCTCCTTTAGAAAGAAGATTAACATCGATCTTGTGAATGAACAAATGAATGAAAGAATCTGTCAGTGCAGAAGAAGCTTTGAGAAAGATGTGACACTCAAGGAAACAGTTTGTTAGCAGCTATTCCAGGGCACCAAAGCAGACATATTAGGTTCCATTTTTCACAAAAGTATTCCTGAGCTATATAAACAAATCTGCAATTATAAAACCAGAAAAAGGATCTGACATAGAATTCAAGAACATGTAATTCAATTACTGTAGCAATATGACCCTTCTCTCAAATAACCCTAACATAAAATAAAATATGAAATAATACATTTATAGAAAACACATAATGCCACATGAGTTTTTTTGATAACATTTTGTTAATTTAACTGTTTAGACTGCTCTGAAACACAAGGGAAAATAAAATTCTTTTTAACAACTCTAACATAGTGCCCTCTCTCACTATTTTTATGCATTTTTTTTTTCAGGAGTGAAAAATGGAGTCTTAGAAATGGATTTCAGTCTGTGAATTCCTCATAGCATGAAATGCCTTTATCTTCTCTGTTATCTTTTGCTGCAGCATTAGTGATACTCATATAAAAGGAACTTAACTGTCAAGAAAATTATTCTGAAAGCAACAGTTCTTCAAGGCTTATGACTGTCCTGGAAAGCAAGAAAAAAATTAACTCTATCATAAGAGAACATAATGTTTGAAACATAGAAATGTGAGCTCAGTTATGACTCATCTCTAAATAGCATCATCAAAACATGATAGTAGCCAAATATGTTTCCCTAGTTAACATTTATCACTGAACTCTTTGAATACGTATTTTTCATCTGCAGTGCTATTATTTTAATGACAACCCCTAATTTGGGCTGATATTTCACTATCCTTATTTTACAATTCAGCTCATTTTGACCTCAGTCAAGTTACTTTAAGTAGGAGGAAGCTTTTGAGGTTGATTTTAATAAAAAACGGTGTGTGCATGTTTACTTTTCCATAGCAACTAACCCATTTGAAGTCTGTCTTCATTTACAGTATTAGTGTCCTATTGAACTCTGTGTTAGGGTAGCATCTAGCATAAATGCCTCCAGAATCCCTGCAGAATTCCACCTTAGCAAAAGGAAGCTAAAGCCAATAAAAAGATCATGCCAGGCTTTAACCAGCCTCTGGCCCATGGTTGTGTCCACTAAAAGACTGGTGATGTACGGGAGCATCACTGCTAAGAGAGAGGGAGAGCTCATCTTGGAGAAGGGAAAGCTGATGGAGCATGTTTGTCTTGCCCACCACTGCCAATGCCTCAGAGACATTTCTGTACAACTTGGGCTTGTGAGGAGCACAGATGGGAGGAGAACAGGTAGCAAGGGCGTTACCTGTATTTCAGCCTTACATCGTATGTCCTATATGGAAAACATAAGGGAAATATAAGAAAAAGTCCCATAGGTTTTTAATTAATACATTTCTAAAGCTAGGTAATTCCATCATGTATGGGACATGTGGCAAACCATACAGTTGGAGACACAGGAATGTCTTCCACTAAACTGTCATAATAGATCCAGTCCAACTGGGGGGAAAAAAAAAAAAAAAAAAAAAAAAAAAGTGAATTTGCCCATATGCCCATTTTCTGAGAGAAATCCTGTTTTAAGGGAGGGCCATCATTTAAGAGGGAGGGAGAGGGAGAGGGAGGCTTACTCAGATGCTGCTTATGGAAAAGTCTCATTTTCATCTACAAGAGTCAAGAAAAACAGGCACAAAATATAAAGAGTGATGAGATTGCTCAGTTTTTTCTTGGTACCAGAATTTCTTGATCTGGAATAATGAAAATTTTACACTTCCAAATAAAGCATAAAAATAATCAAAAGTAAGAAATACAGCTATATATATATTTTTATTGCATGTTTTTTACTACACAAAATGATGAAAGGATGAAGCTCTTGTCACTCATGTGGGTGAAAGGTAGCAAAAACTTGGAGATTTAGATGGAATGGAAGTGCTGATGGTAAATTTGTGTGTACAGTTCTGCCTTTCATTGTTGCACTGAGCTGTAGCAGCTTAAACAGCCTGTGGACAATTATGTGGAAAGAGACTTCAAAGGTTAATTTAGACATCTGAAATTCATATAAATCTGAAAAGTGTAACTACTTATCTGCAGTTAAAAACGTGGTGCCTACAGTGTGTTCCTCCAGTCAGGGGTGATGCTTTTCCCTTTCTGTCAGTGTGGTATAATGCACCATCCCACCTGGCAATCCTGTGAAGAAGAATTGTGCTGAAAATTTGTATTAAAATTATGACCTTGTTTATTTCATATGGATTTGACTGGAGAATTTTTCACATAGGTTTCAATGTTTGCATGCAATTTGTATTCATAAGTTTGATGCCAAATCAAAAGACTAGCTTTATAAATGTGAATGTTGTCACTATTCTGGGTATTAAGAAGTTAATTCTGTGGCAGAATTAAGTTATATGCACATAAAAATGACCAAGAGATGGTTCTTTCTGAAAAAGATTTCACATGTATTTGTTTGTGAGTCATAATTCCTTAACCACAACTGTTTTCTAAGAAATCCCCAGCTGCTGTGCTCTTCTTGAGCACAAATTTTATTTATTTTGGCGTCTTTCCCTGTCTGCTTTGTTATGTCGCGTCCCCCTTTCCTCTCCCTAGGACCATAACAAGAAACTGTTCATGTTTCTTGTGTCCTCTCCAGCACAGTCACTTCTCAATGAAGAGAGCATGAGTGTCCTTACTCTTCAGGACAACAGCTGAGAGGTTAATGGGAAAGTGCAGCTTGCCTTCTGCTAGAAGAATGAGCATGGTCAGGATGATTTTAGGATGGTAGGACTTCAGAAAACCTTTATTATCTGATTTTCCTTCAGTTCCCTTAAGCCATCCTTCTTTTACCTCCATAATTTCTGCTTATTTTGGAGGTTGCCACAGTGATCATCTGTCCCCTGGAACATTTGTGTACAACTGCTGAACTCCAGCAATACTTGCTTGACTACAGGTTTTAGCAGGAAGAACCTGTTGGAAGTCCGTGCCTTATAAGAGCATCGGAAGCAGACTTCTGTCTGCTTCTTTCATATGTGAAAGCTTTTCTGCCTTTTTTTTTTTTTTTTTTTTTTTTTTAATTTCATGAGTGCATCTATTGGTCTAATATAAACTATTAGCTCTGTCTATCTGTCTATGAGATTTGTTTTTACCCCAGAGCATCACAGATAGAGCAGTAGAACATCTGTAGCATAACTATAGCTATCCACAAAAGTATGTGTGCACACAAAAATTTATTATTTCCTCTTAATAATTCTCATGTTTATTTTTTTCAGTATTTTCCTCTCTCATATAGTGTTACCTCAGAGTTTATTTCTGCTTTTAGAATTGTTTCATGAATATGGAAAATTGAATAATGATATAATAATCTATATTATTTATTATTTAATTATATTATCTAGTAATAATGCTTCATCACTCCAGTTTTCTGCATAATTCAGTGTGGCTCCATTATGCAAAAGGATGTTGCATAGTATCAGCTTAATGTAGCACATTTTATGATTCCTATTGCCCAAATATCTGCCTTTATATAGAAGAAATATGCAAAGAAATATGTATCCATTTTACCTCTCCGCAACAATAAAATAGACATCTTCTATGCACTGCACAATCAAGAACTAAAAAGACAACATAAATCAAGAATGTTAGGTAGCCCTTTTTTTTTACACTGATTAGCTCTTTAGTCTGACCTAAACCTTGTAATCTTGCAGTCTCAAAGACCAAGTTCCTTTGGGGATTAAAAACATACAGAAGAGAAACCAAAGACTAGTAATAGAATCTGAAAAAGAGTGGTAGCAGAAATGCCTGTATCCTTCTATAAATCTGGAAAGAGAATGTAAAGAAAACAATTAAGAGACTTCAAATTTCCTGGTCCAGAGAGCAGGAGTCAGCATGCTAGATTTTCTGTCAAAATTCAAGCTACTTCAGCCATCTTCTTAAGCCATATTACTGGAAAAGACAGTGAAAAGTAAATTCATATCCACTCTCTCTATGGTTTGTACATCTCTTTCTTACTCTCCAAGTCATCTCTTTTTCAGGCTTGAAGATCTCCAGCCTATTCAATCATACCACATATGGAAATCTTCCACATCATTGATCATCATTTTATTCATTTTTCTAAATCTTTTTCTAACTTGAATATGCCCTTCCTCAGACAAACAAACCACAAATGCCCACGGTGTTCCTAGCATAAATAAATGACAGATTTGTAAAGTGGCATAAGTAGTGGCATAAGCGTATTTATTCTCTCTCTTTCTCTCTCTCTTTTTTTTTTTTTTTCCTATTCATTATTCCTAATAATTTACTTATTTATCTATAGTAAACACATTTGCTGGAGAGTGACTTTTTATACAGGCATATTTGTCTTGACAGCTCACTTGCTTTTCCATTTTTTATTAGACTGTTAGACAGCACAGCTCCCTGTTACTGTTAACTTCCCTCCAGCATTTAGAAACCTTTATTTTTCTTCTATTTTGGTCAATTATTTAGCCATATTAAATAACCAGCATATTTTCTCTCCTTCTAGCATGTTCTCAGTTCTATTGTGACTACTTTGTTTCTTTTAAAGTTTTATGAGAGACTTTGTTAAAAGTTTTGGTGAAATTCAGATAATTCATCTTTATCCACATTCCAGTTGACTCATTCTAACAACTGCAAGAGGTTTGCAAGGCACCTTTTACAGGTGACTCTTCTCAGAGCTAAATTTTTACACCTGTATTCTATTACAGCTTCTGCTACTGTGACTTGTTCAGCTCTCAGTCTTACATTCATGTAGTTCTCCCTGACTTTCAAGGGATTTCCTTTAAATTTTGGCACTGCAGTTGTTTGCCTCCATTCTTCATGTACAAAGGAAGTTTTAGGTGAGAGGTTACATGCTGCTGTTAGTTGTTCAGCTGTTCCATTCTTCAGATATTTTGGAATACTTTGATGAATTCTGTCTGGTTTTGGTGATTTACTGGAGTTCATTTGCTGTAATTGTAAGACACTCTATCTGTTCCTTCAATTTCAGAGAAATTCACTGCTCAGTCCATTTATCTGCAAGGGTTCAGGTACCAGAACACACCCAATGTCTTCTACAGTAAAATCTGACAGAAAAAAATAGCTTCTTTACAATGCTTTTGTCATCTCTGAATGTTCCTTTTATGCCTTGGAAGTTGGTTGGTTCTGCAGACTCACTGGCAACATTTTTGCTCTTAGTATGTCAGAATGATGATTTAGTCTAAGCTTGGATTTCTTGACTGAGTTGCTCCTCAAGGTCTTTTTTGACCCGCCCAATGATGTTTTATATTTGATCTGCTGGAATTTTTAATAATTTAAATTGTTTTATTTCAAGTTGGATATTGGGAGAAATGTATTCTCAGATAGAGTGTTTAGGCAGTAGAATGGGTTATCCAGGGAGGAGGTGGAGTCACCATCCCTGGGAGTGTTTAAGAAAAGGCTGGATGTGATACCTGTCTCTGTGCCACTTGTCATGTTATGGTTTTCTCTGCTGTGACTTCTAATTTCTTATCAATAAGCTTAATTTTACATCATTCCCAGTTTTTTTTTACCCCAGCAGAACTAGGGTAGATATTTTGACATTTGTCTTCTTAAAACACAGTAAATAAATGGGCATCAGCAAAAGGTATCTTTATCATCTAGATGAAAGTAGACAGACGCAACTGCTCACTTCTGAGATATAGCACTTCTGCTAACATCACCAACAAGAAGATCTGTCTATTTGAAAGAATGTGCTTCACTTGTATTTTGTTTCTAGTCTGTTAAACTACATATCTGCTACTAAATTAAGCACTATTGCATTAAACAAAGGCACATGTTAGGACTGTGATTGCTTCTGACATTCAGAAAACTACAAGTCTCACAATTTCAGATACTCTTTGGGACATAACACAGGACAGGAACTATTCTTCATAGTTTGGATGCACCTATCCTCATAAAAATGTTAAGATAATGGATGTGTATGATCATGCTATGCCAGTAAACTAAAGGACCAGATAAAGTTTCCTGGTGTGGTTTTGTTTAGCAGAAGAGATGTAGATGTGTTTTATGCTCCATAGATTTATGTTAGTCTGAACAGATCAGCCCAGATTTTGCATTCGATCTCCTACATTTAGCTTTTCTTCTTCATCTTCTGAATAATTTATGCAAGGCAACTGTCATTGAAGTAGAATCCTCTAGTTTTTATCCTGGCAAAACTTCTTGCCCCCTTCAATCAACAGTTGACATTGCTGAGGTCATGTGCTACTTAGTTTCAAACTTTGTAAATTAAAAATTAAATTAGGATAACAGAGATCCAACTTTTTAAACAATAAAAATAGCTACAACATGATTATAAATATTGCTTATGATCATATTTCATTGGAAAATAGACACTCAAAGCAGGATGTAGTTGCCTAGATATTGCCATCTAGGGTTATGTGAGACTCTCTATGATATCCCACCTGGTCTCCATCTTCTGCTCAAGGATAAGTGGAGTGTCATGTAGAGGCTTTGTCATATCTGATAGCTTAATGGTAAAATGTCTCAGGTATGTTAGAATATCTAAAATAGCACTCAGTACCTACATTTTAGGCAGTTAAATTAAGGTTTTATCAGCTGGATTTGTCTCTAGGCTCCAGTGACTGTACTAATCCATTGTCTATAATGGAAATTTAGACACCTACTTCATTTCTTCCCTCAGAAACAGATATTTAGGCAACTTCTATTGACAACAATGATATGATTTGAATGTTACAGAAATAGGATGAATTAGGGAAATGCTAGGATGAAAATGAAAGAAAAAGCTTCAGATAGCAGATATTTATAGTGCATTTAGACAACTTACAGGTGAATGGGAGAAAGAGAGCACTTGAAGAGGCAGGCATAGCAAAATGTGTCACTTTTCTTAAATATGTCTGTTTTGCAGGAAGGAATACACTGATTAAAAATAAAGAATGGATTCACGTTCAGTTTGTGGTGCTTTTAATGTCTCTGACTGTATAAAGGGACCTTGGGGCAAGCATGATACTGCAGCTTTTAATGGTAATATGAAAAGATCTCCTTCTAACTAAGAATTCAGTCTTAGGTAACTGGGACTACAGAGTTCATGTTTAGACGCTCCTAAGCATAGTTAACCAGCAAAGGAAAGCAAAACAAACAAACAAAAACTAGGAAACTACTTCCCTTCTTCCTCCCCCCAAATCTCAAGGTCTTTATAGCAACTATTAATAAAAGATTCAGCTGGGATATGAGAGTTACCTTGAAAAATATGTATGAGCTTGTTCCATGTCATCAGTAATAAACATTTTGCAGAATGATTTCTGCATTCCCTCACTATGCAGTATAGCAGAAGATATAATGGAGATCCTCATAAATGTCTCTTCACAGCACATTTCTGCACTGTCACCTTAGTCCATATCTAAAGGTCAGTCTCTGCCTTTGATCTTATGTATGTGTAACAGAATAAATCTGAAGAAACAGACCTTTCTTAAAGAAAGTACACTGACAATTTACAGACTGGAGATACAGAAAAATAATTCTTACATACAGAAAAGTAATTCTTACATTAAGAGTTGTTGTATATACATTAGGCTCATAGGAATACAATTTGTTTTGTTCCAAAGATTCTGGAGCCTGCTGCGTTCCTTTGGTGTTGAGGCTGTCCTGTGTTTTCTCACATCAGATATTATTACCAGCATATCCCACCTGCAGCACAGTGTTTGCCCCCAGAGTTTGTAGTGCATAATTGTGTCCATTTAACTACGAAGTGTACTGTGATCAGAAGGACACTTGGGTGACTGGAGAAGCAGCTGGAACAGAAATAGGGGCTACAAAAAGACTGACACTTTAAAAGCATACAACACAAACCTCTGATAGCTTCTCTATTACAAACAATCTAGAGCCATTACAAGCCTTTTTGCTATAATAACCTGAATCCACTGAACATTTTCTGCTAGCTACATTAAGCACCAATATATTCATTTTAGACCTTCTGACTTTGATGTTTTTATGCTAACTTTTGTACAGTGTAGCTCCATTCCCATTGAGATATTCCTGGATCACATCAAAGAGCACATGAGGAGAAGCGAGCACTTGAATCCTCACTTTGAAGCCTCTATTTTAATTCAAAATAGTTCCTTCTAAGTCCTAAAGTCTAGCTTAGGATACTTAATGCATTAAAAAGTGAGGTATAGCTCAAATGAAAGATCATTCTTTATGTACTTCATTCAAAGGGGGTTGATCTGAGGGGATCTGAGAAGCTGGAGGGAGGGATACAAACTGGAAAGACTGTAGTTTGAGTCATTTCTTTTATAGGAAAACTTATTGACAGAATAGAGTTCTGTACAGGGATGTTAGAGTCCACAGGCAGGGTAGGTGTGAGCCTCCAGATCTTGACCCTTCTTTCTTCTTCCCAGCTGTATCTGAATACAGCGTGTTCCCCGTCAGCTGCCGTGCCCATAACAATTGAGAGGGGTCAGAAGGACATCTGCATCAAGCTGTAGCAACAGAGACACTTTGAAAAGCCATCTTGGCTTGTACATGGCTTGTAGATTGTCTGCCCAGAGCTGTCTGAAAGGAAAATGTATTACTGCTTTCTTCAGAGTAGGCAAACAAACAAACAAAATGCTTAAAGTTTTGGGAATGTCTGTCAGGAAGTTGCCATAACTCAGTGCAGAGAGGTTTCTAGAGCCTGGTTACTAATGAGGGTTTTGTTTTGAGATGCAAATGGCTGGGATTTCTTCCCAGGAAGGAACATTTCTTTTCTTCCACCTGGAAGCCAAATCAGCAAAGCTGCATGGCAGCATGGGCTCTATGCTCTGAAGAGGCAGGGAGCGGTGCTTTTGTGTAGCATCAGCTAAAATCGTAAGGCAGTCCCATCTGTTATATCTCATCACAGAGATTGCTGGAAATTAGCTTTGTTAGCTGTTATTGCAAAAGAATTGTTAAAGAAGGTATATTTAAAGGTACCACTGTCTAGAATCAAGCACCAATATCCATAGATTTCTACCTTGTTAGAGACCACCACTTTGTACTGCTTCCTTGTATGCTACTTAGAGAAGACCATGACCTACAGAATAATGCTGTCAGAATTTTGAAATATAAGTTTTATTTGTGTTAAGAGAATGCATATTTAAATATTATAGAACTACTTTTATTTTTATTTTTTTTTCCCTTAGATTTATTTTTAATAGTATTCCCAGAGGCTCACATTTCAGCATGGCTCAGGTTTTAGTACACAGCTTTCTTTCTTTATCAGAATCTCACAAACTGCCTTTTATAAAAGGCTATAGGGGGCTCAAGTTCACAGTACGCCTGAAGATAAATCTACAAAGGAACTTCCATGCTACAAAGCTCAATGCTGAAATGTTTAACTCTTGGGTGTTCTGCTGCTCTGTGAAAACCTTGATGTATAGCACCCAATATCTGCTATCTACAGAGGAATGTCTAAGCAAAAGAATAGCAGCAAAATAAGTTTTTTTTTTTTTTTTTTTTTTTTTTTTCCAGAATTGTTTAGTGCTTCTTCTAAACTTCTTCTAGAGTTTAATATCCAAAGCTGAAAAAAAAGAGAAACAGAATAACCAACCACACCCCCCCCTGCTTCCAAACAAAATCTCTGTATGTCTTGTGGTTAGAGAGTTTGTGGAGGAGTTAAGAGACTTCTGCATTTTCTGACCAGACTTCCTGAGTAGCAGAAAAGTGTGTGAACCAATCTCCCTCATATATGTAAAGAAGAGATGGAACTGCAGGTGTTCAGGGATGTACCACTCTCAATAACTCTATTGCTCTGCGTTGGGTAATTACTTAATCCTTGGAACAGGAATTTGAATATAATTCTTTGTCTCTGTCCTCATAATGTTTCCAGGCCAAGATTCTGGAAAGTTAATCTTTCTCTCTTCCTTTGTCAGTAATTAAAGGAATGAAGTGAAAGTTAAAATTAAAGATTCAGGTTGATTTTCTCAGAAAAACAATTTGGAGAATTAGAAACCTGTTCTGGCATGCATGTCTAAGTCTCTCCTTTGAAACCAGTAGGGGAGAAAATCCTGCCTGCCAGGCAACTGGATGGACACAGATGTGGTCTTGGAAGGCCAATCATCAAAATCTTTTGCAGAAAAATTAATCTGAAGAGTGGTTTAAACCTGGCTTCACAGGAGAATAAGGCAGGGAGAATCCAGAATAAGGATTCATGATTTTTATAAATGTAGTGTACTTGCAGGACTTCTTAACCTTTTGGGATTAATACTGGTTGTTCTACAAAGCTGGCCCTACTGGAGAATATTTTTATAAAATCAGACTCTAGTTTAAAATACACTTTGTTCCTGAGGGCAATGAATTTACTCGGTGAGGTGTATATAACCTAGTTAGATGCAATTTTTAATACTAGCAGTACCAGTCAGACTGAAGTCAGTATTGATATTTCTGATGATGTTATAATGTTATCTGTATAGTGAACCTTCATTCAATGGTATTTCTGCATGGTCTGAGAACTCACTCTCATAGCATGGGTCAAAAGGAGAAGTGACAGGTGCTGCCACAGTTTGCTGTTATGGTATGTGCAGCCTTGAATTACCACATTCCTCACACCTCAATATTCAAGCTTGATAGGATTTCACAAAGATATGTGCAAGAAGATTTGCAAATCATAGCCATATGCTGCAGAAAAGAGCAGATACATCATGCCATGCCTGTACTTAAACCTCTGAGAGAATTTATGCATCCAGAAAAAGGATCTCCCCAACTCCAAAAATGGCTCATTAAAGGACAGGTAGTAAGTGTGGCATAGCATGTAACTAATGATCATGCAGTGATGTCTTTATGGAATATTTTAGTAATATGGCCCAAATTAATCTCATCTGATGTTAGGCACAGCAGGGCACTACTTGGGTTAGTATCATAGTTATCTCTGTCTTCCTCTTTAGACCGTGGGAAGAAAATTTAAATGATATTTCATACCAAGTAAGAGCTGATGTCTTTGGAAATCTCTCTTTGTTGCCTGTGCATTTTGATTAGGTGGAATGAACCTGAACATTCACCTGGAAAAGAGGTGAGAAAACAGATCGTGAGAGAAAAGAGAAACAGATTTCCCATTTTTGCAGTGTCAGTGTTGTCCTTGCCGAAAAAGGATCTGTGCTCTTCAGGGTGAACAAATAAATTCTGATGTACAGCATGGGACAGGAAGGACCAACAGAGACCAGAGAACTTGTAAGAAGATCTGGGAGTGGTCATAGCTAAACCTCAGGGATTTCCAAAAGCTGTAGGAGGGACATTGTCAAATTTGTTGCAGATTAAGAAGCTTCCAAATATTGCTGGACTCATAATATAACTGGAGAAACATGGGCAATTTTCAAGGACAGGGAAGAGATTTATTTTTATTTTTTTATTTTTTTTATTTTTTATTTTTTATTTTTTTTAGCCTGTTCCACTTTGGTTTTCTTTCTGTAGAAAGCCATAAGTCATGCCCTAGCAATTCAAGGCTCTCCTGGTATTTCTGCTGCATTCAGTTGAAGAGAACAGCAAATCCCTTCAAAGCTCTGGATGATTTGAATGTCCTGGCTCCCCATGTGGGGGACTTGTGGAGTACTTTTTCCTAGTTACAGAAATGTAAGCTCCCAAGGAAGACAGGTGTCATCTTTCTTATTTGTCTCCTAAATTTCACTCCACTGAACAAAAATCCTTGTTATTTAGTTGTTTTGCAACGTTGAATTCTACTGCTAAGGGGCAGTAGGGGCACTTGAGGAAACACCATCCTCTCCTTCAACCTCACTTCCCACCTACCCCCAGACTTTCATTTTTTAGCAGAGGCATGGGACCTCTCACATCTATCTCCACTGCACAGATGTGTCTTTCTGGGTCTAAGTGGTTCTAGATTACCTCTGAGCCTTACAATAACTCATCACAGCCTTCAGACAGCTGTTAGCTTTGTTATCCATTCTAATGGGCAGTGAAGTCTTTGGAGGAAATCCACCAACTCAAATCAGCAGGAGCTCAGTGTGATGGTGAATGGGAATAGCCATTTTGTACACCTTTACTCCCACATATGGCTGTGATCATGAGAGAGAATCTAGTGTTAACTCAGAAAGGCTTTAAAATCAGCTGAAGTTTCCATAAGCAGAATTCATAGCCTGCCCTGGTGCAGACACAATTATTCATTTTAAAATTCTGCAGGATCATATTTGCAGAGACGGTTTCAAATCTAGGATTAATTAGTGGATGGACCTTAAGGGAGAAATATAGAAGCAACAACTGGGCTAGCTTAACTTCTTGCCTTGCCTTGCCCTATCCTTGCTCTATCCCTTCTCTTTTCTCTGTTTCCTACCATTATTTATTCTTTGTTCTTTGGTTAACTTTTGAGGGTTTGAGAACATAATTTTTTTTTCTAGCTAATATAAGAAACATGCCATTGATTTTCATTGATTTTGCTACATGTCAATAAACTTTTGATGTTTTCATAAACCTCTTTTGAAAAATAATATATATATATATTTCCTTAGGTCTGCTATGAAACATAGTTTGTTCAAGTAGAATTCTTTTCTGAGGAAACTTTCAGTCACACACTTGCAAAATCAATGTAGTCCCTGAACTGCAAATTAAGGCTGAGAACGAGAGCTCTTTGAAAATATCTTTCTGATCTTTAAGACATGGATTCCCTTCACTTAAATAAAGGTCCTTAGGGGCTTATTCTGTAGTCATCTTCTCTCCCTCTGCAGTGAATGGGGGAGGCAGGTGTTACAAGTTTTTGCAGGACTCTTGAAGTCCACGTTTCTGCTGAGCATAGGAGGCTGCAGGTTTTCACAGAGGTCTTACACTTCAGCTGGATTTCCTTGCAGAAAAGTAAAAATGGCACACAGGCAAGAGGAGAAAAGGTTGCTTTATTATTATTATTATTATTATTATTATTATAGCCCAAACAGTGGTTCTAGATGAAATGCCATTTGTGATCTGGTAAAAACCGCAGGCACCTGGAGTGCATATATTTCTGCTTATCTTGAGAGAAGAAAAACCTTCAGCAGTTCTGATATTTAGTGACTGACATTTTGTGCTGGGACAGAGATCAAAGAGAACAAAAATCAAAGAGAATCACAGCCAGATTTGGCCACTGTTCCTCCCCCCCCGTCCCCCCAAACATTAACAATAACAACTAGAAGTAAACTAAGTCTCAGATGACAGCTTTAACAAGTTATAAGCAACAGACTGATAAAATCTCACTCAGTTCCTAGGTAGATGGTAAGAGGGTCAGAAGACCACTCTAGAAGCATCACTCACTGAACAGCTGCACTTCTAGATACTTTGGTTTTGCTCAGCTTCACAGAGCTGCAGGATGCACATTGCTGAACAGGAACAGTTGGTCAAAGTAGAAACTACAGTGTAGGAGACAGAAAAGGAGATTAGATCGAGTAGCATCTGCATAGCTATAAAAGTGCACATTATAGCCTTGTAGGAATGAGCCAAATGAGTGAAAAGAGGACTCAAAACATAGATATCATAGGAAAAAAAAAAACAAAAAACAAAAAACAAACCCACAGCATTATGCTACCCCCAAAAGGCTACCACTGAACGGCATGTGAAATAGGATTTAAACCATGAAAGAATTCCAGAGGGCACCTTCAGCAGCTCAAGGCTTGCTAAAAATGTGCTGGAGCAGGCTGGCTTAATGCCAAGTAAAGCATACTCTCTTGTTTAATCTGTGACAAGCCTTCCTACATAAAGTAGGTTCTTTCACTGAAGTGTCTGATTATGCCTCACTGCTAAACTGGAATGAGGATTTGTTTTGATGGGCTTACTCCTTTGCACAGAAAAGGAGTGGATGGAGACTTCAGCCATCCTGAAGATGTGCATCACCATGCAAGAATGGACCAGAATGGCTGAATTTCTCACTAACTTTATAGAAGTTAACCAAAGTAATAGGAACCTAACCTTATTCTGATGTTCTAGAGGGCACTTAAAGCCAATAGAATCCATGTGCTATATTAAAGAAGAGCTGTGAGCATTATTGCAGTGAAGTCCTCAGAATTGAGAGTTAAGAGCTCTGGGAGCAGAATGCATGCTGTTGAGATAGATACTGAGACTAAAATCAACAGGTATGATGGACTGTGGCCAGGTGCTCAGCTGTCTGTTGGGCTGGGGCAGGGACCCACAGCCTGGCAGCAGGTATTCCTGTGAAAGTGGGGATTCACAGCTTGAGCTTCCACAGATACCTGTTAAGTAGTGACAGCCACCTGGGGGTTGTGCCACCTGCTATTTAAAACACTCACCAAAATGTGAGACCTCCATTTTAGGCCCATCGGAGATAAGGATCTCACAAGATTTAAATGAAAAGTGCTTATTATTTCAGAGAGGAGTGCACTAGCCACCAGGAGAAAGATGGGCTGTTCTCTCTCCATCTGTTGAAAGTAGGTCAGTGGCAACCAAAATGCAAAATAATATAAGAAACAGGAGTGGGCTTCTGTCTTCCAGTGAGACAGAGAAAGTGAAGGAGAGGAAAGAGAGAAGAGAGATCCTAATGATCAGGAAATAGCAAATATATATTCTGTCCTGAAGATTCTTTGTCCAGCAAAGCCTTTGAAGATATACATCGAGATTGCTAAATATATGTAAGTTCCTCTAGTGAAATATACAAGCCTCGCTTTATTAGCCAGTAAAATAACTTAGCTTCTCAACATAAAAAGACTTATTAGTAATGAGATAACTGCTCTAGCTGTAATGACTATGTGCGTAACATATTAGACAGTAATCCCTGCCACCCACAAGTACCATGGACTTTAACGCATCTAACACAATTTGAAGGGAGAACTAGATAAAAGATTCCATCACTGCATTAAGAATTTTTATGAGATTTGCCCTTTAATTATTTTCCCCCATATGCAATTGAACTACGTTTTCACTGCTTAAAAGAAAGAAATCATTAAAATTTTAAATAAATTAAAAGCCTTTAGTGATATCTCTGTATGCAATATTTTTTGTGACTTGCTCGGAAATTGTTTATACACATGTAGGAGAGATATCGTTTTTAGTTTGAGACAGAACATTCATCACACCTTCTTAAATATTTTCCTGCAAGAAGACAAGAATCAGGCTCTTTAATCTTATTGATCAAGATGCAGGGCAATGTATATCCACAAGACAATTAAAGCTTGGGCTAAGTTGTGTCCAAAAGGAGAAGATCTATTTTATATATGTAAATTGAAATGACCAGATCTTGCAGTATTAAGAAATATTCACTGAATCCTCTGGAAAACTCATTTTCAAGATATTATTTTGGAAATAACAGGAAATGGCAGCCTTTGCAGGAGTCATTTGCTTTTCATTTAGGATTAGAATCTGCCAGGTATTTAAGCGTGGTACAGAAATAGCAAGGCTGGGATAAATCCACTGTCCTTTTACATCTTATATAAGACATTGCACATCCTGCAACTGAGAAAACGGTATTACATCATCTCAGCCTCATGGTTTCTGGTGCCGTGAAGAATGCAAAGAAAGCACACAAACCTATGACAGTCTGTTCTGTTCTGTTTCTGAAGATCTGGGATAAATAGTGGTTCAGACATATATAGGGCATGGCGGATGAAAAAAACAACAAAACCAAAAAATGTTCTGACTGTTTTGCACATCAGCTCTTCAGCAGAGCTGTTCAGCTTTTTGAGAGCATGTGAACGCAATGAGTGACCTGTAACGTGACTCCAGTGCTCCATGTATCCCGTTCCCGAGAGTTGGAGATGCTGTCTGGGAGGCGATCCTGAACATCCCCACTCTGCAAACCATCACTCTTGCTGTCTCACAGCTTTAGATTAGGGATGTTACAGTCTCCATCCTTGCATTTTTCTTTAGGAATTTATGCACCTATTGTCCATGAATTTGTCATGAAGAATAAATCTATCAGCTTTCTGAAATTATCAACCTTCATAACCTGTTTCAACAGAAATTCCATTGCGCTCTGTGAAACAACAACAACATCTACAACAACAACAAAAACTGTTTTATCTGTTTTAAACTGACTTCCAATTAGTTTCAATGCTGTTTCTAATATTACTGGATTTGGTGAATGCCAGTTTCACACTCACATACTGTACAACATCCTAACTCTGAAGTTTCCCTGCTTTGAGTGGGAGGTAAGTCTGGATGACCTTCTGCGGTCATCTTCTATATAGTTGATCTTCCAGTCTAAATTATTCTGCAATTCATGATTTTATGACCATGACCATATCACTCTCCAGTCCTCCCCTTGCCAAACTGAAGTTTCAGCGTTTCTTGTCTCTGTTCATAAAGCAGCTGCTTCATCCTCTTTATAATCTTAGGTGTCTTTCTCTATAATTACTTTAACTCCATTCCATCTTTCTTGAGCTGTGGAAACCAGAACTAAACACTATAATCAAGCTATAGGGGCCAAAATTTTATGCAGTATCCCTTTGTTTTCTTTCAATATCCTTTATGCTCAATATGCTCACTGTTCTGTTATTTTACTTCTGATGTTGCTGTCCCCAAATCCAGAGATTTCTGAAAACTGTCACCAATGACTCTAAGATTTTTCCCAAGTTGTAGATGTTATACTCCCTAAAGCTACTTGACACAGTTTTTTGTGTTTTATGCCTCAATGACCCAATCAATTTTTTACACCTTGGCTTTTACTAGTGTCCTTGATAAACTTCAGATATCCTGCTTGACATTTCCAATACAGCAGAGATACAGAAATATTATGTAACTGTGGATTTCATGTGCTTTTTGTAGGGAAAAAAAAAAAAAAAAGAGGCAAAGAAAAAAAAAATGGATAAAGATAACACCAGCTCCAGGGCTGGAAAATGATCAAGCAATATGAATAGATAGCTTTTCTGTGTTCCAGTGACTGTAATGCTATTGGATTTTTACACACATTTATTTAGCTGGTCAAATGTTTTGCAATCTCTGTCATATACATATTATGATGGTGAATTTGACTGCTTTTCCATATACAGGTTGATCTTTTTTTTTTTTTTCTTTTTTTTTCTTTTTTTTTCTTTTTATAGAGCAGGATTTGACATCCTTGCTATCCATACAGAATGCAGAAACATCCTCCAAATTACTGCTCTTAATTCTTTCTACATATAATGGATTTTCAGAGATTAGGTAAGCATGCAATTGTTTGCTAATTAGCCCATTAATCAAATTTATTTAAAAATACTTTCTTAAAATAATGTCACATACAGGACTCCTTTCGTTTTGAATTATCTTGATAATTGGTGAACAGAGATTCTTCTAACATATCTGAGTTTAAGTATTTAGTTTCAATGAAGATATTCATGATCATCAGATATACGATTGTTCCTAGTGAATAATAGATGAAATCAGGTCAGCAATTCACATATTAAGAGGTATGGCCAGGAACCTAGATATGATTCCTTACAACATTCTGATATCAGAGGAGGCCCCAACTTCCTTTATACTTCCTCATAACCTCCTTTGTATTGTGCAGCTCTTTTTGAAATGGATCTTCAATGAAAGTTACTTCCCAAGTCAAAAATTCATATCAACATCTGTAGATTTACTTCACTGAAATTGCATTAATATTTTATCAACAGAAGGTTTTTCTTCCTGAACTAAACCACCTTTAGTCCATCCTCATTTCTCAGAGAATAAAAGAACAATGAACTATTGGTGATTTTGAAAGAGCTATCTGATATCATTATGCAAGTGGGTGGTAAGGCTTATGCAGCTTCTTCATGGAGAGATGTGCTGGGAAGGGACTGGATCTCACATGCTGTTGGCAGAGTCAGACAGGTGCTGCTTGGTGAGTGCTGATGCAGGTTATGGGAACAGATTGCTTTTCTAAACATGAGCCTCACCTGCTGCTAGCTACTACTTGCTGTTCAGGGTGGTCCTTGTACATATGCCCTCATCTTCTAAAAATATTTCTCTTTGAGGAACACAGTGAACACACAGCCAGCAGCATAACATCACACTATCAAGATGTTGAAATAGTTTTCATGAGAGACAGAGACCATAAGTCTAAAATTTAACTTTCTAAAGAATTGCTTTTACACACGGTTCTGATAATTTCACTCTGTTCTTTCTGTGGCAGTTAGTTCCCACTGCCGATATCCTGGCTCTGCAATCATTCCTCCTGAATTCAGTGGAACTGCTTTGAGAACCTCAGCCAGAAATACATGATCAAGCCAGCAATAAAACAGCGCTTACGATGAGGATGTATTAAATTAAAGCATACCAGCACAGGTGAATGAGAATGTCAATAGCAAGTTTATCTAAGAATGAATCTAGTTATTTATTAAATTGAAAGCAGTACCACCATTGAAATTTTCCAGCAGGTTACATCTGAGATTTGACTGCATGTCTAAGGAAAAAAAAATGTTCTAATTGGCCATGCACATTCTCCTGACTGTTTTGTCAAATTACAGGCATTGCATATCAATAACTGATTACCCTCTAAGAACAGTGTATATTATTAGATGTTTCAGGGCAGAACTCCTTTTGAAAAAAAAAAAAAAGTATATATATTTATGTATAATTTTGGCAAAATGTTTTATGTAGAACTGTAGTTCTTTCTCTTTTCTACCTTAATTTAAAAACAAAAACACCATCAATTATAAAAAAGGTTTACTTAATTTATATTGAACATTAAAGGAATCTCTAAAGATATGTCCTTGTAATATTTAGATGTTGTTCTCCTAATGACATGTGACTGTAATGGAAGAAGTTACATTTATCAGGCTGCAAGAATTGGCCTTCTTTTCTTTTTTCTTTTTTTTTTTTTTTTGTGAGAGAAAAGAAAAAGGAGAGTATACCAAGAGTATGCAGCAGTAATAAAAACATGGAATCTATAAAAATTAACTTAAGGAGACTTCATGCAGAGACAGATAATATTAGCATCAGACTATAAGCATGATGTTTTTGATTCACATATCAGAAGACAATGATATGGTCTAAAAATATTTGTTTTTCCTACACAGTTCTTTACTGTTTTCCTGTTCAGAGTGCTGTACTTCTTGCCCTTCCTCCCTGTCTAAAAAATGATAGATTTATCTTTGTAACAGCCAGTGAGGTGAGTAAGGGATAATGTCTGCATTTTACAATGAGATTCTGAAGATAAGACTCATCTGCCTTTTATTTGGCTGATATAGTGTCAACATCTAAATTTAAATTAGTCGCCTAGGGTTGTCTTTTTGAAGAAAATGAAGAGAAACAGATACTGTTACAAATGATTTGTCTGTACCTTTTCAAATGCCTGCTTTACGATAAAACAGAATGACTTGGATAGCTAGGTTGGATATATATGCCTGTATAGTAGACATTTGCCTATGGTGGAGGAATTCTGTCAAGAAACAAAAATTACTGGATTACATAATCAATAAAGAGAAACCAAGATTTTTCAGACTACAATTAACCACCTCTGAAACTAATTACCTAACCCCAAATGGCTGAACTTGGTATTATGAGTTTTAGTTCTGAAAGCATAAAAACTCCAGAACATTGGACTTAGAGAAACGTATTGCCTGGCAAAACCTCTGTTGGCCATATCCTAATTTGTGAATTCTGCCACCTTATTCTTGATGAAATTTTACAGTTTGATACTTCATGACAGAAGATGATAGTCTTTGTCATTTATGTGGAATATAGTCTCAGGTCCTGCATTTAAATAATAAAGGTAAAATCTAGAAGTATTATTTTTATTATTTTTCAACTGCTGTACTAAATAATATATGTCCTCACAGCAGATAATCTCACCGGTTGACTCCAGAGACATTTTTATCACAGTAACAGTGCAGAAGGAAAAAAATATTCTGAGCAATTTTCTGAGCAAAATATTTTTTCAGAAGTGGTAAAACAAGGAGAAGTGTTTTGGAAATTTCTCTCTCATTAGACTAGTTCTTCAAAGCCTTCAATATCTTAGCTTTGTTGTGCTTTTACAAATCTGTCTTGTAATAGTTTAGTTTGAAGACAAAAAATGATTTTGTCCCTTATCAATACTTCTCAACAAATTGAAGGAGCCTTGTTCTAGAAAAGCTTTACATATTGGCATAAACACATTTTTTTACTTTGTGCTGTGGGATTGCACTATGCTATTAATTTGAGTCTAGGTCATCCTCTCATCCAATTGGATCCTTCCTGGAAAAACAACCTTTGTCTTTCTTCCCAGTGTGGAAGGAAGAAAAAAGAAAGGCTGTTACAGGAGTTGGTGGACAGGATTTACACCAACACAGATGTGAATGGAAATATTTGAGTTTAGACATAGCCATTTCGGAGCTATTGGCATTCTGGCACACAAGTCTTTGAACAAATCATATGCTGTGTATTTAACTTACTTCTGAAAGGTTATTATTTGGCAACAGACTGTTAGCAGTATGGAGGGAATCAAAAGGAAGCACCCTTGCTAAATGCAGTTATTGCTCTTACCCAGAGTGAGATCAGAGCTTGAGTCACTGCTTATTTCCTGTCAGGCTTCAAGAGGTTTTCTGTGCACTTACAACCTGAAGGCAACTTATGAGATATTGGACTGTCAAATTTTTGTTTGTTGTTTTGCTTTTTTTTTTTTTTTTCTGTTCAGTATTGTCTTGGAGTTGAGTTGGAGGAGGTCAAGCAATGGCACCTGTCAGAAGGACCCTGTTCATAAACACTGTTAAATTTTCCAACGCATTAGCTCTTGCAAAATGGTCAGTGGACTCAGCACTCATATTTGTCATAGCACTTTTAAGCAACTGCATAATGTCATTAAGTAATAATATTTATGGGAAACTATAGATGAGGTTTAATGAACTTTCTCTCCTAAGAAGAAATTTAGCTAGAATTGACCTGGATGAGCTAGCTGAGCCTGGAATTTAATTAACTTGACTTGTCTATTCTTTGAAAGAACATGCAGTTCCTATTGAACTATTCAGGTCTCTTGGGCAAATATATTTTTTTTTTCTTTTTTTTTTTTCTAATTTTGTTCATTATTTAGCTGAAAAATCAAAATGAAGGAAACAAATTAGTTAGAAGCTATGTTCTTTTAAAAGTCTTTTCACTTTTATTATAGGGAAAAAAAGCCCCTAATTAAAATTCAAATTACTTAGAGTTTATAAAAGTGTAAAATTTAGATATGCTAATAACCAATCTATTTTTAAATTACAATGTATTTAAATGTATATTACGCAATTAGTGTTTTTAATATGTACTATTTACCCCAGAGAATTAACCTCCATAATATTCAAGCTAATTAGAGTACCAGACAAGTCTTTTATGACAAACCCTCATGTATCACCTCATCACCACCTCTAATGAGCATTGTATGAATGGTATGACAGTAAACCAGCTCCTTTGCCTTGTGCATGGAGGATGCAATGCATGCTGCTGGTTATAATGAATACATGTCCATGCTTTGCTTATCCTGTATAAGTTTTTATTTTGTGTTCCAGCCCCATAGTTCCTAAACGTTTCCTAGTACTGCTTTAAAGGACTTGGCTAGCACCTGATATATATATTTTGTTACACTCTCCTCCAGAGAGCTACGGCCAGTGGCAGATGGTGTAAAAATATATAATAAAGGCTTGAAACATTAAACATGAAAATTCTCACTGATCACAGAGGGATCTGAGTGTTTATATGTGATATAAGTATCAACACTTCAGGGAGAAATTGTGCTTTGACCAGCACTGAGCACAAGATTCAGTGTGAAGAAACGGGCTCTGGTAACCTGCAGCTCATGTGCTGTTGTGGGCAGCAGTGCAGGGAATGATGGTGCTGGAGGGAAGTGGGAAGAAAGGAAAAGAGAAGGGCCGACCAGCTGTTTAAAACAGTCTGTCTAATTGACTTTTGATTTACAGGAAAGTGAAATATACCAGAGATGTGCAGTGGAAACTACCTGGGAAAAAATCCATAGAAATAGCCAGAAAAAAGGACAAGAACAAAGCCAGCTGAGGAGAACTGTGACTTTGGTCAATGCTGCTGCAAATAAACCAGATCAGATCTTCCAAACACCAGTGGATGTTAGTAACTGTCCCATCTTCTAGTCAACTAATCTCTAAGGCTGTAACAATCCTAGCAATCTAAAAGTGATCTTAACAAACAAATCCCAACCGTCTCTCACACTGCCACATTGGGTTTTACAGCCCATCTTCCACAAATTTCTGGTGACCAAAGAAGAGGTGGGTTCTGCAAAGGTTCTGAGCATCTCCAGCTGGAACTCTGACCCGAAGTTTTTTCACTGTAAATGTTTAGGGAGCATAAGGGACTTCCTATCCTTTTCACGAAACAATCAGAAACAGTCTTCAAAATGCTGCAGGAAACTGGGAAAGGTTTCAATTCATTCTGAAGGTTCCTCTTCACACAATTCTGTGTTTATGGGGCTGAGCATAGTTGTTATTCCTGCATTTGTTTTCATCTTTCCCACAAAGTCTGAGCAACTAGCAACAGCCAGATAGCTAACAGGAGTAATAGATCCTAGTATGGAGAGAGAAAATTCCACTGCTACAAAACTGCCAGTCCAGAGTTGGTGCAAAAACCCTCTTTCTCCCTTGCACACCTACATTTCTGAACTGCAGGCAGATTCTTCCATTGTTCTGCTTTTCTGCAGATCTCCATGGATTTCACCAGCAGCTGCAGCAGGAGTCCCCACAGCACACTGACCCTCCTGTGACAACAGCCACCATGCAACTTCAGGCTGTGTGAAAGCAGCACCCTCATCATCTGCATCGGCATCCTCCTTAACCATCATTACCAGGACTGGGGGCCATAGGAGAGCAGGTTTCTGCATAGATACATCTGTCACTATAATGGCAGAAAGCCTCTAAAATAAATGTATGGATTAGAGCAGTCATTGTTTCCTGCTTCTGATTATTTTCCCTTTGTATAGATCTGCTGTAAAGTAGTGACTCTTCTGTTGATATGACTCTTATTTTTCACATTAAATATCAGTCCTTTGTCTTTGAAGATAAGAGGCATATTTATATGGATGGCTAATTTAGCGGTACTGGGAACTGTGATTTGAACCAGAATATTCAAGAATCAATGCATTACAAAATCCTATAAAATAAAAGGCAGGATAGGAGTTATATGATCTAGCCCCTTAAGAATACTTTTGCAGGGAAATTTGGAGATAATTAATATTCTAAAAGATTCAACTTCTGTAAAATTGAATTTTGCATTCATAGTTAGTATGTACAGATATAAGTACTGTGATTTTTGTTCTTCATAACAACCTTTGATCTGCTGTGCTGAAAAAACAAAATTTGAAGCTATTATCATTTTTAGTGTAAGATTTCATAAGAAAATTATATTTATCATATATCATCAGCATTATGTAATACAAAACAGATACAGTTAGGAGAAACTATTGAGAAATAAGTGAAACTAAGTGAAGCTTCACAATTATGCAAATATTATTGAAAGATCTACTAGAATAGAAAGACATTTATGACATTATATGGGCATACAAATGTATTTGTAATGCTGTGGCAAAGTTAGACTGTTAAGCAGTAGCCTATTACCATTCATGAAGGTACATCAATCTAACATTAAAGGGATTTCAATTTGTGCTACTATCTGTTGTTTAACAGAGATCAAAATGGAAGGGGAAGTGAATGTTCTTTACTTACTCAACTTGTCACCTCAGATCTGAAGATTTGTGATAACTTTTCCTATTTCATTTTTATTTCCAGCCCTTTACAATGACAAGCGGGGACATGGGTTATGTCCCCTTGCTCTCCAACTTGAGCATGTCTATAGAGAAAAGAATGAAAATGAGATAAAAGTAGCCATGGTTAAGCTGCTACACTGAGCTTATCCTTCTGGGAGATGTCCCATGTGGGCTACAGGATATTTTTTTAAGAAAATTTAGTGGATCTAGGATTAAGTGTGACAAAGCTCAGAGTAACCAGGCACTTCCTTATATCAGACTGTGAATTCAGATACTCAGGTTAAATACCTAAAATCCATGTGTGGAAAATAGAGTGAGCTAGGAGCCTTGGGGAGGAATACACAACTTTAGAGCAGGAGGATATTTAAGCCTGCAAAGAGTGAATGAAAAAGGGATAAATGTTTCTGAAAGCCCTTCTCTCTCCTGTACTTCACAGGGGCTAAAGCACTAGCCCAAGAAATGTGTAAGCTGGGTTTTAAACCTTAGCTTCAAAGGAGTCAAATCACATCTTATGTAAAAAGGAAAAAACAATTGTGGCCTATATAGGGCCATAAGTGAAGAAGCTACAGGCTTCTAGGCTGAATTGAAATATGAATGTTCTCTACCTTTTGAATTTGGTCTTCTACTCTAAAGTGCAGAGAGGACATGAAGAGGACAAATTGGAAAGTTATCTCTTTGTAGGCAATTTGGAGGAAATAGCAGAGAGAAATAACTTTGGGAATATAATATGATTTACTAATGTAATCTAGATGGAAGCTGAAATGCTTGGGGACAAATGATCAAAGAGAATTAAAACTTTGGGAACCCAAAACTCAGAAGAAATTAAGTCTGATTTAAACAACTAATTAACAAACAGGATCAAAAGTAACAAAGTACAGGAAAACAATTTATTTAGTGCAAAGATATACTCATTCAGTAAGGCAAAAATCTTTCAGTAGAATGGCAAAACATCTTCAAAATATATCTTCACTACAAATGCAATGGGTGAAGATTGCAGAGATTATATAATGACCACCATGGGGAGAGGTACCCAGTACATGCAGGTATTAATTATGCTGGGGGCGATTTGTGATGGTCTGGAAAGACAGAGAAGGACAAATGGTGGACGAATTGGCTGGCCAACTCTGGCAATGCAAATAAAGACTTTCTTCCTCCTTACAGGCCTGCATCTCGGTTGTGGAGAAACTGTCCCAGGAGTTCCAGCAATTCAGAGGATGTATGAGGTCCCATCTGTACAGGCCAGTATCTCACTATACTGAGTAAACAAGCACAGCGGTGATGGAACCAGAACTGGCTTCAACACAGAAGAATACAACACCACTCACCATCTCTCCTGCCCTGAAAGAATATTATGACAGATGGAGCCTAAAGTCAGGGACTAAATGAACCAACCAGACATTTTAGAGGGATGGCCTATAGACTAATGATATGTGTGTATGTATACATCAAGAGACAGGAAAGGTGGTGATGATTAATTGGGATGTATTGGAAAACATGGGAACTGAGCATGTTGTAGATGGTATGGAATAAAGGGTAGATATTTTCCTAGTTTCATCTGGGATAGAATTAATTTTCTTCCTAGTAGTAGATATGGTGCTGTGTTTTGGATTTAGGATGAGAATAATGCTGATAACACACTGAAGTTTTAATTGCTGCAGAGCAGTGATTACTCTATGTCATGGACTTTCAAGCTTCTCCCACTGCCCTGCCAGTAAGGAGGCTGGGAGTGTACAAGAGACTGGGAGGGGACACAGCCAGGACAGCTGACCCACACAGGCCAAAGGGATATCCCAGAACATGTGGTATCATGCACAGCAATAAATACAGGGGAGATGGCTGAGGGAACTGATGCTGCTTGGGGTCTGGCTGGGAATCAGTTGATGGGTGATGAGCATTTGTATTGTGCATCACTTGCTTTGTTATATTCTTTTATCATTAATATTATTTTCCCCTTTCTTTTCTAATATATTAAACTTTCTTTATCTCAACCCATGAGTTTTACCTTTTCTGATTCTCTCCCCTGTCCCACTGTGGGGGAGTGAGTGCTGAGCTACCTGCCAGGTTAAACCACAACAAACTTTTACTGAACCTTGAATCAGGGACTGTAGGTGGAGAAGAATGGGGTGGGGTGGAATTTACTTTGCAAGTACTTTTCCTGCAGATGTTATTTAGACCTAAGCATTGCACCAGCTGCTTCAATCCTTCCTTGCTATCACTTTACATAGGCAACTGGGGATCTTAGATCCCTATTATGTATATGCCAATTTAAAAAAAAAAAAGGAAATAATTGAAATAATTATGCAAATATTGCATCTATCTGTTTAATTAAACTCAACCCCCTAGAAAGAATAATATAATTTTTCCAAAGTATTACATCATATTTTACTGGTGCCTTCCTATTCTTCTGTTCATAGATATTAAGTGCTTTTTAACAACTAAACAGCCATAAATAAATATTTTTACATATGGTTCAAGTTCTTTGATGTTTCACACTGTCAACAGTATCAAATCTATAGGAAAGAGTGCCAGCTGTTTCATGGTCATGACCAAATCACTCTTACTTTATTACCTACAAATTATGTAAATGAATAATCATCTGGCATTGAACCGGTCAGATGTTTATGCAGTGGTTGTTATCAATTACAATAGACGTCACAGAGCAATTTACTGATTCTTTCCTTACATAATTATTTGTTGAGGATTGAAGCATTCATTTGTTGAGGATAGAAGCATTCAAGTAAAGAATAAGAGCCTTTTCCCTTGATCTGTTGGATGTACTCTTGGTGATGCAGCCCAGGACATGGTTTTCCTGCAGTGTTGCCAGGGCACAAAGCTAACTTTCGTTGAGTGTGCTGTAACCCAGAACACATGGGCATTTCAAGCAGAGCTGTTCACCAGTCAGACTGCAACCTGATAATCCCATCTGGGGATTATTCTGTCTCACATGTAGGACTTTGTACTTATCTTTGTCAAACTTCATGCAGTTCTTTTGGCCCGATCATCCAGCTAGCTGTACATTACATGCAGAATGTAACATATCTGTAAAAGCTAGATATATTAATTACAGCTTTCATACTGCTGTGGATGTTTATTGTTTGTTTGTTCCTGCACTATACTTCCACATTGTAGATGAGTCTGCATCTATTGCTAGTGTACTGCCCTGAATCTACACTAGACCTATATTGAAATTAGCTCACTCAGATGCCATTCAGTGGAGGCTGTCTGGCAGGCAGGTAAATACTGAGCTACATTAGTACTAGTAACTGAGCCATCTGCAGCACCATGAAAATATTTTGCAGTTGCAGAAGCAAATGTGGATGTTGTTGTGTTCTCTTGGCAGACAGAACTGAAATCTGCTTGAAACTATCTTGAAACACACCAGCATCAATTTGACGTCCACTTGATGTTCTCCTGAGGCCAGTGGCTTAGTGCCTGTTATGTAAGGCAAACTCCCCCATAGCAAAAATATTTCCCTCGAGTAACAGTTCAAATGTATTTCCCACTTAGTGTTATGCAGTAACAGTAAATGGAAGAAAATGTGTTATTTGTCAAACACACAAAAGATGACCTTCATTAAAGCAAGGAGTGAGTAAAGCCAGCCAAGTTCATTCAGAATGATGCAAACCTCCCCAACTCAGCAGCTTCCCTTATACTGGGATGTGTTCTGGGACTCTGCAGGACCAGCAGGATCTGTGTATATCAGAGCACTGGAAAAGCAAAAGTTCCATGGTAGCTTCTTCTTGTTTTCTGAATAAAGTTTATTTCTCTTGTGCTTTCCTGCTGTGTTAAATTAGTCCCAGTTGCAATGGAGAGATTGAGATCCTTGCTGACTCACTGTGAAAGGTAGATGATTTGCTTCCAAAAGAAGAAAATAAAGCAAAGGGATACGTATTTAATTCTCAGTTCCAAAACCTGTGTTTTTGTTGGTTTGTTTGTTTGTCTGTTTGTTTTTTCTGAAGCAAGAGGAAATCCTTCATGGTTTTACACAGCCCACAAATGTCTGTAAAGCCGTGTTCCATACATAATGAAATAGGTTAACCAAGGTCTTCTCATGTATCTTGTGCTGTTATCTTCTTTCTAGAAAGGTAATCACACACACACACACACAAGTCCTTTTTTCCTACCTTTCTTTCGAGATCTGTTGTTCACACATTTCTGTTGTACTTCACATTGGTGTATGGCTTGGCAGCCACTCAGCTGTTGCTAGCATTGTGTTGTGCAGTTGATACAGTTTATGGCTATCCTCCTCTATCTCCCAGGATGCTTTTTTAATTGAATTACTTATTCATTATTGAAAATTAATTTGAACACAATCAGCACAACCTTTAGAACCATTTGCTCACATTTGCCAAAGTTCATTCATGATCCAAAGTAAGGCATCATTACTATATACACTTATGCAATTATTTGTGTTTGGCATAGCTCCATTTTCTGTTTTTACAAATTACTTTTTGCTCTGCTCCAGTTATGTATATAACATAAATGAATACTAGTATGCATAAATAGACTGTTACATACATGTGTATGCATTCATGTATTTATATATTTAATAACACTTGTTATTTTTTAATCAAATAAAAATAGTATATTTGCCCCCAAATGCAGAAAAAAAGTTATCACTCTCCTTGAGGCTATATTTAGTACTGTGATTAAGAGTGCTTGGTTCAAGAAACATGGATTCAGTTATAAAATCATAAAATCATAGAATGGTTTGGGTTGGAAAGGACCTTAAAGATCATCTAGTTCCAACCCCACTTCCCTGGGCAGGGACACCTCCTATCAGATCAGGTTGCTCAAAGCCCCATCCAACCTGTTCATAAACACTTCCAGGAATGGGGCATCCACAGCTTCTCTGGGCAACATGTTCCAGTGCTTCACCACCCACATAGTAAAGAATTTCTCCTAAATCTACCCTCTTTTAATTTAAAGCCATTCCTCCTAGACCTTTCACTACACTTCCTGACAAAGAGTCCCTCCCCAGCTGTTAATCCTTGACTAGGTTTTCCATCTGTAAAAAAGAAGATTATGTTATTTCCTTTGCTTTTCCAACTTTATTATTTTTTAGGCTTTCAGGGTGGAATAGAATCATAGAATCATAGAATCATGGAATATCCTGAGTTGGAAGGGACCCTTAAGGATCATCAAGTCCAACTCTTGACACCGCACAGGTCCATCCAAAAGTTCAAACCATGTGACTAAGTGCACAGTCCAATCTCCTCTTAAATTCAGTCAGGCTCGGTGCAGTGACCACTTCCCTGGGGAGCCTGTTCCAGTGTGCAACCACCCTCTCTGTGAAGAATCTCCTCCTGATGTCAAGCCTAAATTTCCCCTGCCTCAGCTTAACCCCGTTCCCGTGGGTCCTGTCACTGGTGTTAATGGAGAAAAGGTCTCCTGCCTCTCGACACCCCCTTACGAGGAAGTTGTAGACTGTGATGAGGTCTCCTCTCAGTCTCCTCTTCTCCATGCTGAACAGGCCCAGTGACCTCAGCCGTTCTTCGTACGTCTTCCCCTCCAGGCCTTTCACCATCTTCGTAGCCCTCCTCTGGACACTCTCCAACAGTTTCATGTCCTTTTTATACTGTGGTGCCCAGAACTGCACACAGTACTCGAGGTGAGGCTGCACCAGCGCAGAGTAGAGCGGGACAATCACCTCCCTTGACCTACTAGCGATGCCGTGCTTGATGCACCCCAGGACACGGTTGGCCCTCCTGGCTGCCAGGGCACACTGCTGGCTCATGTTCAACTTGCCGTTATGGCAAGTAATTTACACCTTACATGCATACACCTGAATAATCAGGTGTATGCATGTAAGGTGTAAATTACAATGGGATATGTCTTTCCTTTAACCTGGCAAAAAGTATGTACAAGCACTCAAATGCAGAACAGAGAGAACTCTCTGTAGATACGTCCACTGGAAGCATATTTATTATATTTGTCCTTTGAAAATAGAAAATGCTATTGGTTGGTTTCTAACAGTTTCTTGGAGGAAACTTTGGGAAAAAAAAAAAGAAAAAAGCATGTTTTACAGAAGTTGTGTATTATTTATAATGAAATGGAAACGGTATTTTGAGATTGATGAAACAGTATATTTATTTATTTTGAAAATAAATTAATCTTTAATTGCTATGTCAGTATTATACATTATTTATCTACAATCTTCATTGTTGCAGCCTGGCAAAACTACAAAAATTTATAGAGCTGAATGAAGAGAAAGCCAGCTATATCCTGGTCTGCATGAAAAGCTGCATGGACAGAAGGATGAGGGAGGTGATTCTTCCCATCTACTCTTGTGAGACTCCACTTGGAATCCTGAGTTAGCTCTGGGGACCTAGCACAAGAAGGACATGGTAGTATTAGACTGAGTCCAGAGAAGAGCCACAAGGATGATCAGAGGGCTGCAGCACCTCTCCTATGAAGACAGACAAATGAAGTCAGGGTTGTTCAGCCTGGAGAAGAGAAGGCTCCAGGGAGAAGTTTCAGTGGCCTTCTAGTACCTAAAGGGGGGCTACAGGAAAGCTGGGGAGGGACTCTTTGTGAGGGGATGGAATGATGTGACAAGGGGTGATGGCTTTAAACTGAAAGAGGGGAGATTTAGATTAGATATTAGGAAGAGATTTTTTACTGTGAGGGTGTTGAGGCACTGGCACAGGTTGCCCAGAGAAGCTGTGGATGTCCCATCCCTGGAGGTGATCAAGACCAGGTAGGATGGGTCTTTGAGCAACCTTATCTAGTGGGAGGTGTTCTTCCCCCTTGACCTGATAGGGGCATTGGAACTAGATGATCTTTAAGGTCTCTTCCAATGCTAATCATGATTTTATGAACAATCTTCTTCAATGGGAAATATGAAATCTTACAGTCTTTCAATTTTAAAATCTATGGCTTTTGGAGTCTTTGCTGTAAATAAGGATAAGGAACTGAAGTTCCTCTGCTTATCCACCCCAAATGATTTCTTTAAACACCTGTGCAGAACATTTAAATGCTACTATAAACTTTAAAACCCACTAACAGTGTCTGGTTATTCTTACCAATGTCAAAAACCTGCATGAATATTGACCTCAAATCTCAGTAATTTCTTAGAACAGGCCAAACTCATTCTACCAGTGGGGCTATGTATAATAGGGATCTTCAGGACCCAGCCGAGGAGCAGCCAACTAAACAGATGGAAATAAGATTTCGGAATTTTTCTGAATATGTGTTGCATTGTAAGTACACAGGTTGAAGGATTGAGCTTTTGGGTTTGGGAAGCTGTTTTTACATAACTGTTCTTGGAGTGAATCTTATTTCACAAGCTACTGCTGCAGTGCTGACTTAGGATTACCTTTCTTCCTCTTTTTCATAAGAGCCAGATTTAAGTCAGGCTACAAACTCCAGGAGATCTGTGGTTGAAAATCCTCACAAAAGTAAAGTTGGCCTTACTCTCCGCCTCAGCATAATATTCCTGTCTTATAGAAATGAAATCCTAACACATACATTAGAAAACTGGTTTAGCTCCTTTCAGCAGACTTTCCTAAGCACAGCTTCAAAAGTGCATTCATTTTATATTTCTCACACTCTTCAAGAAAGTCCATGATGAAATCTGTCTTCTCTGCTGTAGTGTCAAATGAAATCCTTCAACATTAAAGGTAATACAGAGGAATGCAGAGGTAACCTCCAAAGCTGATTTCCAACTGGCTCACCTTCCTGACAATTAATGTAAGCAGGAAGTCTGATCCCCATCCATATCTAACTTGAAAGCCCAACACTTTAAAGTGGTCTGTTGCTCTAAGCAGTACTTACTGTTCTACAACCAGCAGAGAGAAACATCAAACCCTTGCACTTGGGTTATCTTAATCTCCTGACCTCAGAAGCTTATTCTGCTGTCTAAAAATATTTCCTAAGTTGTCACGTTGAACCCTCTTTTCAATTCTTACTCTGATACAAAGATTTTTTTTGGAAGAACTTGTAACTTCAACACATCTGAGAATGCACCTGTGAGCATCACACTGATGCCCAGCAATATTATGTGAACCCTGTCTCACACCATCATCTGAACGGCAGTCATATCATAAATAGGGTTAGGACTAAAGTCCCAGTAAAGTACATCCACACTTTAACTGCTGCCTTCAGACAGCTCTGCTAAGCAGCTGTGCTTTATGATGCAGAATAATTTCAAACTTCTTACTTTCTGTGCCTTTCTCTTTCCACAAAAGTAAGGTAGTATCATAAGTTATAAGGTATTAGAATCTTCCATGATTCCCAGCATTTTTTCTTAGTGAAGATATACATGAAAAATAATAGATCACATTCTAATAGGCATTTTAAAAGTAGCCGTAAGAAAACATACTTGAGGGACAATAACACATCTATGTATGTGCAAAACATTGTCAAACACTTTATGATACCCTTGTAATAGGTTATTTTGATTATTACCATCTAGGATATGCTTTATTTATATTTATCTAAATCTGTGCCAAAAGCATGGGTCAGAAACCACCTGCTTTTCTGAAGTAGTCTGGTCCCTGGCCATCTGGCCAACTTGCCACATAATAAGATTAAAGGCATCTGGGACTGAGATAGGAATAAAGAGTAACTCCTCATGACTGATTCTCTTTGGTGGCAAAACAAACAACAATGCAACAACTTTCAAGTGCTGAAATAAAGACACAGAAATATAAAGCACTCTTGAGCCAGACATACAGACATATGATGAGTGACGGATTGTTTATGAGTCATGATTTATTAATTACTGGCATGTGCATAATATACTGCACTTTCTGCCATTTGCAGAATTTGTTGAAAACTCAATTAAAGAAGAAGATGTCCTCATGAGAAATTAATAATGAGGTTGCCATATTTACACATTCATTGTAACATATGACACAAAATCACCAAACTCATGGCTGCTAGAAATACCAGGACTGATAGCCCAGCAGATCTTCTGTACCTTGACTCCACAGTTCTTTGCTTAAAAAAAGTTAAATTTAAGTTAAATTGTTCCTCACAAACATAAACAAACAAACAAACAAACAAACAAAAAGACTGTTATTGAATGTACCCAGGTTCACAAATATCTGTGGTCAATGTGACTATTTAACATGACTCATGTACAACACAGCACCCCAGGCAGACGTGCCCCTATTTAACTTTCCATTCAGAGTTGAAAGAGCTGAATTTGTGAGTCAGAAGACTGAAAATGTGAGGTCAGAGCAGAGGAAAGAATGGAGAAGCGTGGAAATGTTATGAAAAAAATAGTAAATGGAACCTTTTTTCCAAGAAAATTAAAAGCAAAAAATATAATATAGAAACATGTATGTAATATCTAGAAAAATTAAATAAGAAAAGTGATTTTTTAGATAGCATTTCTTGAGATTTTATCTGTGAGATCCAACCTAGTGCTAATTTTATACCAAACCTGTGGAAATATCTGCATCAGCTTTAGTCCAGCAGTAGGATTACCATAATGGCTTTAGGAGAAAAGGTATAAATTTTGACTTTCAGATGGATGAGTACTTTGCTTCATAGGAAAAAAAAAGAAAGCCAGTCTGCTCTTTAGTTTTGGCTGTCAAAAGTCATAAAGACTTCATACTTTAAATCACATAATCTATCCACTCCTATCTTGTTCAAGATATTAATAGGTTATGCTATTCTCTTTGTCTTTCTGTTTAGGAGAAAAGAGTTTCTCCATTTTCTCAGACTGGTAATTCACCTTTCAAATTGGAGCATATGCTGTACTTTGTAAGAAAGCAAGAATATGATTCTGGTCTCTCATTGAATGCTAAATTCTTATCCAATGTAATGAGGATAAAATTGAGTAAGACTGAAAAATATAAGAAGAATGTGTGAGCATGAGAAAATGTAATAAGCACCCGATAGACTGTGCCAGAGCTTGTTCTAAAATTAAATTTCTATTCTTTAGTTAAACCTGAGTTTAAAACAAACAAACAAATAAAAAACAACAAAACAAGCAAGCAAACAAACAAAAACCTACAAAACATTTTTACCCATTTGAGCAAATGTCTTTTTTTTTTTTTTTGAGTTTTAAATAGTAAAAATTTTAGAATGTTCTGATTTTGGTAATAAACTGCTTTATTTCTGTAAGGCAAAGCTATATTTTGAGTATAGATTGATCTTATTATGAGAGTGTTTATTTCCACACAGGGAGTTATAAAGTTAACCCTGAGTTGTGTTTTCAGATGTTCAAGCCTATACTGTGATTGCTTTAAGTCCACACTATCTAGAGGTGGGAAAGACAAATATCTGCCAAAGTCTATTAACTTTGACTAGATATTTAACTCCTATAAGGCTAAAATTAGAAGAAATGAGCCCTCTCCAAAGTGTTCTAATATTGTGAGATGAACAGGAATGTTTAAATATATCCACTGAAAACATGAGAAAAGTTATTGTAGGTCTAAAAATTATTATTGTTATTATTATTAGTCAAACATTTTTCAAGGTAAAATTCTACAAGTTTTTAGCTAATGTTACTCTTTCAGCAACACTTATCTCTGTACAAATGGTGTTAATATAAAGAGAGACTTTCAGTTTTTACTGTGCAGAAGCAATTTTATGTTCTTGTCTAATTGTGCAGCTGGAAGCTAGTTAGGGAAGCTTCTATTTATCCAACAATTCCTTTAAAAATGAACTTTTGTTAAAGGTGAAAAATTCGCTTTTAATTTCTGGACATTTTCTCTACAGATAAATGACAAACAAACACAAATGTTAATGCAAACATTTTGAAGCATTCTCAATAAGCAACTTCAAAGTGAAGTCCAATTGTTTGAAAAAGGTGAAATCAAAGTATATGCATGTATTATTCTAATACTTGAAAACAACTTCCAGTTTTCAGTCACTTTAAAATTAATCTTCTATTTTGGAGATGTCATTTGGAAGTTCATTTCATTGGTATAGATGACCTTGAGTATATAGGAGGTATTATAAAACATAGTAATAATAATAATTGTTAAAAAGTGAAATTAGAGGTCAATCCTAGTTTCTTTCAGTCATTCAATTTTAAGCTTTTTTTTGTATTGTATTGTATTGTATTGTATTGTATTTAGTTATTATTTTTTTTGTAGGGGGTGGAGGAGGGCTGTCAAAGATCTCAAGAAATCATCTAGTCCGATATCCAGGATGGAAGAACACAGATGCTATTCTCAATGGATTTTTATCAGAACTCTACATAAAATTGATCATGATAGAGTTCCATAACCTGACTCAGTAATCTGTTCTACCTCTTAATTATGCTCACCACCATGATAAATTTTTACTGAAATTCAGACGTTCCTGCTGAGAAAGGGGAAAGAAAATTATTTCATGGTAACAATCTATATGTATTTAAAGACTGAGATCTTATTGGATAGGATGTGTATTGGATAAGGTTAAAAAATTTTTCTTCCATTGAGACTGATGATCTGCCTGGATCCATAAGACTTATATAACAAGTGCAGCTGCAGTAAGTTGGCATTTGTTTAGGAAGCTGATGGATGAAAGATCTGGTGTGAAACACCATGAAGAAAAAAGGTTTTATACGTTTGTTTCAGCTGCTAAGTAATACAAGCTCAACCTCACACATTTATTAGAACAGAAATGAAATGAAAAAGAAAAAAATAAATTCCTATAATGGAAAAGTTTTCTGTGGAATTTCATCTCTATTTAAATGTCCAGGAAAATCGTTATTAAAAATCAAATTTGGAAAAAATACAATCATCTCTAACCATCTGTTGTCTTACTGAAAAGTCTATGTCCAATGTGTAGTTATCTGTGTTTAAACATAATGATTCAAAACATTTAACTCTTTAAACCATCCACTATTGTGTATCTGACTTGTACAAAAATGGATAATACTGTAGGCTGAGCACTCTGCAGCTTCTGCTTCATTGTAATCTACCCTCTGCTTCTCTCAGTTTGCTTCCTCTGCCCAAGGAGGCAGATAACAAACAATTTGCCCTCCAAATGTTGGGGATGGATTTTATCAGTTTGTTAGAGGCCATCCTTTTAGCATGAGTGCTCACAATGCATTGCCAGCCCTACGTTCTTGCATTGGTGAGTCAGCACTCAAAACAATTATAGTTGGCTTTTAAAAAATCATATTTAAAAATAATATTTGTGATTGTTTTTGAGTTTAAATAATTCATTCACTCTGTCTTTTTCATTAAAGTTTTCCAGCGCATGAAGAAAATTTTGGAAATGAACACTTAGATCTCTCCTGAGATCTCTTGCTAGGAATGCAGGAGTCAATACTGTGAGAAGCATAGTTCCTGTTGTACCATACACAAAAGAATCTCATAAACAGTAACACAAAGTACAGTATGTTTTCCAGGGTTTTCCAATCTGATTTGCTGGTGGAATATTCTGGTTTAACACTTCTCATCTTGTTTCCTTCTAGACAGCCTGCATTTTCCTTTTCATCTTAATTATAGCCCCATATATCACTCTAAGTAATTTCCCCAGTCAGTAACAATTTAGGTTTTATGCTTCTCTCTCCCTTGACTTGAGACTCCATTCAGCTCTGTGCCTGGAGTGACTAAGATATCAAAGTCAGCCACAGGTTCTACATTTTGAATGGAAAATAAATTAACAATATCAGGCCTGAGGGAAGCTTTGATTATCTTTGCCGCCACTGGTGCTTTTTGGTTTCACCACTTTATTCACCCACACTGTATACTCAGTGCCAGGGATATCTTAAGAGGAAAGAGAGGTTATAGCATCTGGACCTGTTCATATTTAAAATCGTGATGTATGTGTAATTTGTGTGGATGCATGACAGAGGCTTCACAGAGAAAACCCAGTTCTTGCCTTCCTGGCTGCTGGAGCTGTTGCTCAGAAATAGTGGGAGTTCTTTGGGAATTTTTACCACTGTCCATTTAAGCATCTTGGATATATAAATATATACCTTGTATATATATACATATATATCCAAGAGCACCTGGCAATAACTGGCAGTTCTCCCTTTCAGAGGAAAATTATTGCTTGAGGGCTTGATTTTGTTTGCTTGAAATTTCTTTTAAAAAATCCTTATATTTCTCACAATAGAGACACATGTTTAAAAAGAAAAATATGTCTGTGGAGTCACTGGATTCTTTGGGAGTTTAGCTGAATCTCCTGAAACAGAAATATGGTTATCTAGAGGGGAATCTATATATATGGATGTGTATAAGGAATATGCAAAGCTCACAGAAGAGAACTCCAGCCACTAGACCTCTGCTCATTACTTTCCTGGGAAATAAAAATCTCAAGAACTAGATTTTAATTTCTGTGACTACTTCTTCTTCCCTATAATCACAGCCTGTGTTTTCATCCCTTCATCTCTTTTTATACCAACCTGAAAACTCTGTTCATCCTTACTTGAGAAAAAAGATATAGTTCTGTCTTCACTCCAGCACCACCACAACGTCCAGCGTTGTTGGGATAACATATCATACTGCAGCAGATCCACTCCAACAGGACTTTCCTTATCTAGGTCTAAAAAAATTGTGAAGGGCCTAGAGGGGAAGAAACATGAGGAGCGGCTGAGGTCCCTTGGCCTGTTCAGCCTGGAAAAGAGGAGGCTGAGTGGAGACCTCATTGCAGTCTACAGATTCCTTGAGAGATGGAGAGGAGGGGCAGGCACTGACCTATTGTCTTTAGTGACCAGGACCCAAGGGAACGGAGTCAAGATGTGACAAGGGAGGTTCAGGCTGGATATCAGGAAAAGGTTCTTCACCAAGTAGGTGGTCGCGCACTGAAACATGCTCCCCTCAGATGTAGTCGTGGCACTGAGCCTGACAGAGTTCAAGAAGTGTTTGGACTCTGCTCTCAGACATATGGTCTGAACTTTTGGGTAGACCTGTGTGGAGCCAGGAGTTGGACTCAATGATCCTTGTGGGTCCCTTCCAGCTCAGGATATTCTATGATTCTATGATCTACCACAGTAGAGATAGGCTGATTTGTTCACACATAACCCATGCATCATTGTGGCTGTTCAAGCAGTGGATAGAGATTTACCTGAGCATGAGCACAATGCAAAATAGAGCTGGGTATTGAAATTTCTTGGAAAAAATCCAAGCCCTATGTGCCTTTGATAGTGCTCACTTGTACTTTTCTTGACTTTACCAGAAGTATGTTTTCTGAAGTACAACATATATTATGCACAGCTGGGGTGTTCAGAATTTTCTTCCTCCCAGCTTTTTACTGGAAGAGAAAGAAACACAGAAAGTCATTTCCCTCTAACACAGAAAAAACAAACAAACAAACAAACAAAAAAACAAACCCACCCTACACCCAAATAAAGAAAAATAGTAAAATCTTTGGAGATCTCCTGGGAACCTATTAGCTGCCTGCAGTCCCAATTTGTTTCAGAGTTTCTGGGAAATATCATGGAATTTATTGGGAAAATCCCTGGATAACATTAGAAATAAATGTACCTTAATTCCCCTAAGTGCTGTTTAATTTTTGCTACTTTAAAATTTTTCTGTAATTATTTATATATGGAACACTATAGAAAATTTTGTTTTTTCTGCTTGTGATACAGAGATTAAGGAAAAGTCATACCATGTCACATTTATTTGTATTGTGGGCTTCATACTACTTCATTGAAGCACCTAATTTATTCCTAATTCTTACATATCAGGTAAGATAATCATTCTGAACCACCTCATTTTGTTATATAGACAGGGAAGGTCTCTTCTCAAAAAGGTAAATTTATCAAAATAATCTTTCTCTGTTTTAAAAGAACAACTTTTCATTGACTGCCAGGGGAAACTCAAGCAAGATTGCTAATATATCTGCACTGTAAGATATGGGTGGATGGAAGCCCACTTCTTTATTCTTCTGGAGGACATTCAAGATAATTTGCTCTGGAAATGGATCTGCCATACTGAACTCTGGGTAATGAGAGCAAAAGAAAAAACAAATTGTTTCTATAATGATTTGAAGAATCCTACCTCAGGACATCATAGGTGAGAGACAAGTAAAAGTGAGATCCTTATGTGGAATTAAAGAAAAAAAAACAAAAACAAAAAACAAACCAACCATAGAATTAAATATATATATATTCTTTGTTATAAATAACCTCAATACTTATAAATGGGGAACAGCTATTGAGTTTAGATCTTTTGAAACTGAAGAATCCTTCTTAGCCTCTAAAATAAAAGAAATCTTTTCAAAGAGGTCTTGCGACAGGCAAAATAATGAAGATTAAGAATCCTAAATTCAAATTAAACACTGCTACACTCTTACTTCCTTCTATTTACCATGATTAATCTATGTCCTCTTTCCAGGAACACAGAAACCATCCAATCTGGTCCTAACAGTGAAAGCTGTTGGTATTTTAAATGTCAGTAGCATTTCAATAACTCATTAATATTATTGCAAAGAAAATTTTATTCCAGACGGCTAGTAGTGCTCTTGGAAAATCCATTTACAAAGGTTAAAGAAATCTTGTTGATATAATACTGCAGAGGTAGCACTGAGCTGTAGTACTGCTTTCTTTTATCCATTTTTATGTCTTTTTCTTAGTGTTGTGTTGTCAACAAGAGCTGGATTTGTAATATTATTGAATTTTCTTAGTAAAGGTGATAAGAACAGGCTGAGCTGGCTGGTTGCTGCTGCTACTAGTTGTTTGTACTAGGAGCTACATACGGCTCTTTGTGACCACACTGATAATGGCGACACACCTTTTTCAGTGGTTTGGTTTGTAATCGTAAGTGCTGTCAGCTCTAATTGAATAAGCACCTCTGTGGGATGTTCCTTTGTGTATTAATGGGCTGAATATTCAATTTGCTAATGCATATAGAGCAGAGATGTAATTGCTCTTGCCCTTGTGATTGGAAGCCCTTCACCAGGATCTTTAAGGTCAGTTTCCACTTTTTTTTTTTTTTTTTTTTTTTTTTTTTTATGAAATCCTTTTCCTCAAAGAGCTTCTCAGCCCTTGAAGAGAGAAATGAAAACTGAAATTCAATTTTAAAAGTGACAATAATAATAAATATTATTTAATCAATCAATAAAAGTATGTCAAAACAATAAAAACTAATTTTGCTCCCAAGGTTTTTTGCTCTCAAAAGCAAAGTCTAAATTCTTGGGAAATCTAAGAATCTAAAATCTAAGTCTAAAATCTTAGGAAAACACCTTAAGTGACACTTGAGAGAAAAATTCTGATATAATTGTAATATTTCTTTCTTTAAATGGCAATATTATCACATTAAATGTTGTGTATTTATTTAAATCACTAACATTCCAAGGCATATTTCTAATGAATAAGCATAATAATCGCCAAAAAATTGTTGCTAACATATTTTTGTAGCAACCTTTTCAAGTCTATCCTCTATAGAAAACAAATTTCCACAGATGTGTAAAATAAGAGAAAGAAGTATCTTGGTTCTAGCCATGAGACAAATTATCCTAGCAGAATTCAACATTCCTAGAATCACAGAATAGACAAGGTTGGAAGGGACCTCTGAAGATCATCTAACCCAACCCACCTTCCAAGCAGGATCACTTAGAGCACATTACACACAGTATTCTTATCTCTATAACTATATGACCCTCTTTTGTCTCAATGATATCAAGTTTAAATAGTTCTTTAAAATGTATACATTTCAGGGAAAAAAAAAGAATGTAACAATTCATTGTCAAATCATTCTTCATATATATATATTTTTTTCCTTAAGAAAATAATTTCCCAGATGAACAGCAAATGCATTAATTCAGAGTTACTTCTTGAAAAATAACACTTCCTTGAGGAAACTGGTATGCAAGTAAAGCTCTAAAAATCAATAAAGATAGTTTGCTTAAAATTTAAAATCCCTTTACTAAATATATGTAACAGATTATTTCCACAGTTATTCCCAAAGAGATTCCTTAACATCAAGTCTATGAGAAGCTATTTCATATAAACAAATGGGATGTATTTAAATGTTCTGCTTTGAAAAACATAAGAGCGAATATATATATATATATTCTTCATTATATTTATAACCAGCTGCTTTTCCACACTTTTCTGAACGAATGTGAGAGGAAAAAAAAAAAAAAAAAAAAACAGAAGGGATGATAGCCAACGAGGCTGCATTATGGAGGTGAGGGCAGTTGCTTGGGGACTGCATGTGAATCTCTTTTGTTTATGAAGGGATTTATACACAAAGCTTTTATTTATTGGTTGTCAACTTCATGTATCCACTCATTATATGAGAACAGGTATCTTTGGACATGATTTTAAAAAAGAGTAATTCAGCTGCACTAACATTCTTGGAAGTCCTGATGTGCCATACACAGAGTTCATTTCAAGTGTCACATTTTCTTCATAGTGCTTTATTTTTTATCTCACTTGTGTTTAGTGGTCCTAGACATGAGCAGGATTGAAACAATGGATGCTGAGGGACATTTGGAGTTAAGCTGGGTTGTAGCAAGTGAATTTAATTCCCCTCTAAATTATGCAAAAATTGAGCAGGTGTTTTCTTGAATCATGACTGTGGACACAAGTAACCAAAATTTTTTTATGTTTTTTTTTGCTACTGAACTTTTTTTTCTTCTTCACATCTGACCATTAAGTTCTTGAAAGATATAACACCAAATACATAAACTTGTAGGATATTAAGGTAGAAATTGAAGCTGTCTGTAGAGTCAACAGAGAGGGAATGATCTCTAGAAAGCAGATCATGGTGCCTAAATTTGGCAATAGCCAGATTTCTAATTGCTAACACACACTTCTTTCTATAGACTGTAGAGGGAACCTGGGCACCAAAGGTAGGTGCTTGCAGAGACAGTGTGAGTATTCTCCATTGTCTGTAGCCTATATGTAATGGCATTTAAAGCCTTTGGTATATGTCTGTTTCCTAGTTTATTCTGAACAATGGAGCAGGAAGAAATTTCCTGTAAATTTTTCTGTTGGCTTGATTTGGAAGTAGAATTTACATCACACACTAACATATTCATGCATGATTTGCTAGTTTTGGCATGAAGGATTCATCTTTGCAGTTAATTTTTGATTTGATACTTTAAATTTTAGAAATCAATACTGCATATATGTGTATAAGTTTCTTTGGAATATTTAGCCCTTAGTATAAGTGCTAATAGAAGACATATTTTCTTTTAATTTATGTTTACAATACATGTGTACAGACTAAATGGTACACAACCAAGGGAAAAAAAATAAAAGCACTTGGAAAAGACTAAACAGCCACTATTTATTTAGTATTACAACTATAAACCAACTTTCCATAATATAGATGTGTCATATGTCATAAATATGACTGTGGTGAAGAGAGAAAGAGTAAATTTCATTTACCACAGTATAGGTAATTTATTTTATTTTTTTAAAAATATTTCCTTTACAAATAATGCTTTCCTTTCATTTTCTGCATATGAACGTGCCTTTTTCCTGGATTTTTACTGTAGATTTTTTTTAAAAGAAATTACACACATTTCCTCCTATTTTCCACATTTCTCTATGTACACAACATTTCACGGAAAGGTATGCATCCAAGCAAGTGACAAGTCTCATTCCCCTAGATCTAATTAGATTCTTCCCCAGAGGACAGCTCTTCCCTCTTCTCTGGCTCCAGCAGTACATTCCAGATCGAAGTTAGCTTACTTTGCTCTTGTTCTGAGCCAACTGGAATGTGTGAAACAGCAGTAATGTTATGCTGAAATGAAGCTAACAAAACCTCAGCAGGATTTGTTATGTGGGGTTTTGCACTCCACTAATGTAGCCTTTGACTGCTTAACAGTGGGGAACTAGAAAAAGAATATGCCCATGAGCCTTAAGACATTCTTGCTGAATCTTGCTCAGCTGATGTAGTTCTTTGTCCCAGTGCTTATGTGAGTGAATTTCATGCCAATGCATTTTTGGCTTTTATTCATAGCACATTTTTTTTTTTGATAGGGCAAATGTAATAACAACAAAAAGATGCCTTAATTATTTGCAAGGGAAATTAATTATGCATGATGCCTATATTTTGACTTTAGATTTAAGCCGCAGTACCTTATACCTGGGGCAAAAGGAAATTTATACTTAACATCATGAATAGTAGCCTCTGATACAATGGAGAAATAAGTCTTAATAATACTTCAAATAATTAAGACCATACTTTGCTTTGCTTTACTATTACTTTCTCTTTATGAACACTAAAGAGCCATCTGAGAAACCTCCAGATTCCCAGTCACCTCTGGATAACTGATGGGACATAAAATGATTTGAATGTTTGAATAAGAACTGCCATACTCAATTAATTGGACATGGCCTATATACAGTGGAATATAACAGCAAAATATTTGCAGACTATGCCAGGTAGCTAAGAGTTTCTTCACACTGAACTTCTGACAGTTTGGCCTTCTGCTTGTAAAGTCTTGCTAGTCTGCCTGCGTTTCTAAGCACATTTTTGTGTGTGACTCCTCTGATGGCTAGAGCAAACTACCAGCCACTTGGAACATACAAGGATCTTCTGAATTTTACTCACCCACGGAAAATGAATTTGTGAAGATCAGAATGGTTTTCTAAAGCCTCCACAACCAAAAAGATGTGTGCTGCTTTCCTGCAGATTCAGCACAACAGCTGATGGAGAAGAAACTGAGTGCCAGAAATTGGAGAACTATCCAAATTAGGTGTAGGGGTTGAATAAGAAGTGATTTATGGGGGGATATACAGTTGCATCATTGTCTTTCTGCCACATGCCTGCAGAACAATTTGGATGAGAATCTGTTCCAAATTCATCTGGAATCTGCTGGAAACAGAAAAATACAGGGGTTGTGTAGGTTCATGTGTAACCTGTTCATTCACCTGTAGTGACAGGTGGATTTAAGCTCAGGTGTATCTCCACTGACTGCAACATCAGCTTAGACACTGGTATGCCCACAGATACTTACTTTCATTTGGATTCAACTCTGGAAGTGAAGTCTTCCTCTTTGTCTCTGAGATAGAGACTACCCCAGCACTGGGAAGGGACAGCTATGCTTTGGTATTTGTTATAGATTGCCCTCATGCACCAATCTGTTGGTCATTACTCCCTAGCAACATGCGAAACCCCTCTGTGTTCCCCACAGGAGCTGATAGCAGCCTCCATTCTTGGCAAGCTGATTGTCATAGCTGTGATGATTACATTCTCATTTTCTGACCAACTTTCTCTTTTGCTCTGGTGTAACCTGGTGGCTTCTCCACCAGGTCTGCTTCAGTGGATGTTCCTTTCTTGTCCATACCATCTTCTGGGTTGTTTTTGTGTGGGGATGAGAGAGAAAAGGAGAGCATTGTCCATGGGCCAAATGGTGGTCTGGGGTTTCTTGAAATGGTAGACTTCAGTGGGAAGCTTGGCTCCAAGAAGGTGCTACCCTGCCTGTGAGGGAGAAGGACCTGGGGAGGGTGGCCTGTGGCAGTTTTCAGGCTAGCTGCAGCCCAGTGTTTGAGTCTCAGCTCTGAAAATGTTATTCCTGCTGTGGTTTGTTTGTAAAATGCCCTTGAAGATGACGGCAGCTATACAAATGGCAAGTAATAAAATATCATTATAGTGTAATTAGTTATTATTACCTCAGATGCCTGAGATTTGGCTTCTTAATCCCTTCTGCCATGGTCTATTATAGAACAGGAAAATAAAGGGAAAGAAAGTGGTACACCACAACAATGACACGGCAATATCACAGTAATATAATGTGTCTAAAAAGAAGCAGGAATTGAGGAAGCACCAACTCAGATGCATCCAGAAATAGTCAAAACTGTGCAGAAATGACTTTAGGATTAAAGTATATACAAAACTGCAGAAATGACTTCAGAATATAAATTTAGTATGACTTTAAATTTTATTTGACTTTAGTATATAAATTAACATACAACTTAATTCCAAATTTTGTATACAGTTTTTGAGAGGTTTACCACCTCACTCTGAACTTGTTCTGTAAAATAGATAAATTTACTTTGTTTTCTAAAACTGAGCACCAACAACTTTATTTAGAATCATAAAATCATTAAGGTTGGAAAGGACCTCCAAGATCACCTGGTTCTACCATACCCCTACCACCACTATCACCCATTAAACCATGTCCCTGAGCTCTACGTCTAACCTTTCCTTAAACACCCCTGCCTCCCTGGGCAACTTGTCCCAGTGCCTGACTGCTCTTTCTGAGAAGAAATGTCCCCTAATTTCCAACCTAAACCTCTCCTGGTGCAACTTGAGGTCATTCCCTCTAGTCCTATCACTAGTTACTTGTGAGAAGAAGCTGACCCCCAGATCCCCATACCTTCCTTTCTGGTAGTTGCAGAGAGCAATAAGGTCTCCCCTGAGCCTCCTCTTCTCCAAACTAAACAACTCCAGTGCCCTCAACCGCTCCTCACAGGACTTGTGTTCCAGGCACTTCACCAGCTTCCTGGGCCTCAATGTCCTTCTTGTAGTGAGGGGCCCAAAACTGAACACAGTACTCGAGGTGTGACCTCACTAGAGCAGAGTACAGGGGGACAATCACCTCCCTGGTCCTGCTGGTTATCACAGCAAGGAAGAAATCTCATACAACTTTGATTGACTGATTAAGTTGCTGTCTTTGGATCTGCTACTTGTGATAGTACTGAAGAGATAAGGGTACATGAGGCTTGCTGCCCCCTTTCTGAAGCAGGACTTGAAGAAGGCACTTGTCCCATTGAAAAGTTTCTTCCCCAGTAAGTTTTTTTATGCTAGCATCTTCAAGCTCACTGTTTGGTGCCTTATATACTGGGGCAGCTTTTAAGTGGGTGGCTTTTGAAATTATGGAGGATTATTTATTTGGCTAGATCTTTGGATTGAGCACTCTGTTATGGTCCATTAAATTTCATTCTCTGCTCACATACATCAAGATGCAAAGTACATTTGTGAGATGTAATTCTCTTTCTATTGTTCTTGAATCTGATGGTAAAAAATATACAGACTTCACTGAAAATGGTTGGGACCCATTTTAACCCTTCATACTAGTCACGGGAAAAGTTCTCAATACATTTTTAATATGCTGAATATGAAGATGAGCTCACCTGAAACTGAGAGTAGCCTTTCCCTATATTATAAAACTTTTGAATATTATTAGCAACATGTATGTGAATGTATGTAAGTGGTTAGCTAGGTAGAAAAAATACCAGGTAGAAAACAATCATAACTTGTAGTTTTTACTCCATTTGCCTAGACGATACCCAGACTGATGCACGGATATATATGTGCAGAGGCGGGGAAAGTGTGACAGTTTGAGGATCTAATATCTGTGGCGTAACAACCACAAGGACAACAGGGTTCTTTGAGGATCAGTAATTGCTACTCCTTTATTGATGACATAACTCCATCTCCCTCTTACTGAGGGCCTAACTTCATCTCTCATGTAGAGGGCATAAATTCATTATCCTTGTTGCATCCCCATATTGACGACAGGCTCTGTCCTTATACCATTCACCCAGTGCTTTTCCACTCACTATTCATTGGTCAACAACTTTGGCCAGCAACCCCAAGAACAAGCAACCTGAGATGGCAAGGCGTCTGCTGAATCACCCTTCTTTGTTCCCTCTAAACTCTTTACATTCCTGATGGCCTCATCTTTAAAAGTTCGATGTTATCAGCAACCACGGGGCTTGTCGACCCTCATGGCCACACTCCCACAAATATCTGTTAGTATTTCCACTTCCTGCAAGGATAGTTGATTGCTGAGCTTCTGCAATCTTCAGAGCAAGCTGAGGATAATCAGTATGAAAGCAATTTATTTATTTATTTTTTTTCCTGTGCCTCAGTTACTCGTTAGAGCTTAGAGAATCTCTTCTTCCTTCCCTAAAAGTTTAAATGTTTACCTTATGTGAAATGTTTCTGTGACGTTTCAAAGAGGGTGTAGCTGTCAGTGTTGACCTTTTTAAGAGTCATCTTAAGGTGTACTTAGATGTCCTTGTACCCCTGACCATCCCTGGTGGTGTGCAGAAGCTGTGTGTTGTGTCAACTTCACAGCTCCAGCCTGACCAAGGTAAATTGGGGGGGGGGGGGGGGGGGGGAAGACAAAATGGGAATGGATCTGAGTTAAACTGCACAGAGATAACATAACAACCTAATCCATTTTTTTTTTAACCTAATTTTTCATTTTAAATATTATATATATTTATATATTTTTTTTCTTGTAAAGGTGGGTTGGAGAAGACTTGTAATTTGATGGAAAATCTTCAACAGTCTCTGTTTAAAATCTGATGGAATCAGTTCTTAATTATTTTCAGTGCTATCTTTGCTATGCCTTCAGATTTAATAAATTACTGTATTTTTACATTTATAATTATAATTGCAGGTTAACTGTGATTTAATATCTGCATGAGTTATGTGAGGATAATAGATAAACCCAAAACTCCATCTCATAAACCTCCTATTTCTAATCTTTCAGACTACATTTTCCTAAAAAAAAACAACCCTGCTCATGTTCTTGGGAACACTCTCTGCACAGTTGGACCTGACTGCATCTAATTCTGCCATGTACCAGATGTTGAGTTTATGTTATCTAATGATATGAACATAGTGAGGACTAATTTTCCATTTTCAGTATTTTTAAAACAATATAGATTAACTGGTGCAGATTGTACACAGGATAACATAATAACAATGGAATCTACCTGCTGCAAAAATCCCTGATGGTTTAATGATGGTTTAAGCAAAACAGAAACAATGACAACAACGAAAACAGGATCAATATAGCAGAGCACTTATTCTTTCTTTTCTTGCCTTTTATGTAAAAAGTATTACTAACATATTATGGAATTAAAATATTGAAAAAGAAACACTATTTGAAGGAAAGAAATGAAGATGTAACAAAGAAGAAAGGATGGTTACCTGAGGTTAGAAGAAAGCTAACAAATCAATGAACCCATGGGATAAAGGGAGGTAGCTCCAAATGTCAGAAGCTGCATTGACCTGTTTGAATGATGAATTGTAGCACAGAGAACATTATGGTGCAGGGCATGTAACAATATGCCAGTACAAGAAAGGTTTCAGAAATGTCACCTGTCAACAAATCATACTGCATACCTCTATTACTGGAGTCATCTAATATCACGACCTTTTTGCATATAATATTAGCCAATGCATTGAAAATGCTCACTTAAAATAGTTTTTTTTGTTAATAAGCATCTCTGAAAACATTATTTTAACACAACAAATACAGTGACCAAAATACAGAATCATGAAGTGTCTGAACAAACTGAGAGAGCATGATATGGAAGATAAAATCATGTTTTAGTTAACCTGTTCTTCAAAGTTTGAGAAAAGTGTTGTTTTGGGGAAGTTTTATTTCCCAAAACTGTTTTCTCACTAGAAATATTATTTTATTTATTTTTATTTTTATTTTTATTTCATTTTTATTTTTATCTCATTTTTATTGTATTTTTATTTATTTTTATTTTTTATTTATTTTTATTTCTGATAATTTTAGCATTACATCACCTTGCAATCTAGCAACATTTCAGCTGAGTGATGATGCAGTATGAGTTTGTGCAGGCACACCTAGGGGAAACTTTGGGGCAGGCATGTCTGTTGTCTTGATCTCCCTCCAGGAGCCCGTTGTCACAGGTATCTAGTGATCACCAGCACAACCACAATTACAATCACAAACCACAAAGCTATTCTGAGACATGGCTTAAGTCCCTACAGGTAGAGTCTCAGGAGTCACACTGGAAAGTATACGACAACTTTTCCAATTGTTTTTGCCATGTATCTGTAATAACCAGTCTGTAAGAAAAAATGACAAAATTAACAAACAAAAAGACATTTTATTATTTTTATTTATTTATTGCTTCATAGATTAGTTTATCTATGTAATGCTAATGGGACGTGTTTGGTGGGACCAGAGAAGCCACTCTGGGTACAGATGAAGGGCATAAAAGTTTTCTACTTCCTTCACCCTTCCCCATGACTGCTCATTGCCATTTCAAATCTTCAAGTAGATGTAGTCTATGAGAAAGTTATGGGCTGGAAACAAATATTTCTGCTCACCTGTCTCATCCAGCCTGTACTCAATAAGACAGCAGTCCTGTGAGCAGTTGTGCCAGGAAATGAGAAGGGAACAACACCTTGGATGGGGGGAAGGTGGTGGTGGTGGGGGAACGTGGAGTGAACTGATGAGCAGTATCGTTACTGAAAGGTAGAAGGTGAACCTGGAAAATACCTATTCACAGACAGTGATCTTGCATTAGCGAGGGATTTTATTACTTTACACCAAGTAGTCTCCTAGGGCCTGGGAGTAAATAAGTATACTCTAGCTGCACTATCTATCTAGCTGCAGTCATGGATGAAAATTTACAAACAAACAGACTTTGAAGAAAATTGCTTTCACAGCACAGTAATCTTTCCTGCTTGGTTTGCAGTTTCCCCAGAGCTCCTGCAGCTAATGTTGCCTCATTCTTCTAGTCATGGGAGGCATCCACAACTATGATATGTAAAGAGGCAGAAGATATATAATTTCCTCCATAACAGTTCTTAAACCATGGCCAATTTCCTTCTCTCAAACAGTTTATGATACTCTTTAGACCCCCGTCTGAGGTGGAGCTCCTGAAAAGTAATAGACTAGAGAGTCTGGCTGCCCTTTGGGACCATGGTGTTGTTACTTACAGAGCTGCATAAGCTGGCAAGTGAATAACAAGAACTTTGCACCGCAGGTAGCTCTGCTGAACACTTTAAATACAACCATGAGCATCAATAGCACTTGTTCAAGAACACTCCCAGGAAACATGACTCAGACAATATGTGACATTATAAGTGATAGTATTTTTCTGTAAGTTCCTTCTTGCTTTCAGAGAGTAACGTTCTGCTTGTACTAGTGGAAAAAAAAAAAAAACAAAAACACTGTTAAGCAACAATTCTTATCAAGCATTTACTAAATTGCACTTAACCAGCCTGTCCTTGCTTTTTCTGCTTTCAGGGTCTGTTCCTGGCAAGCTGCAACAAGGATCAGAATAGAGATTTGGAGGTGTAAGCAGCATGTTCACTTTCCTGTGCAGGCAAAGCAGGAGATCACATAGAGATCAGGAGATCCCACTCTGATAAGCTAAGTCTTTTTCACCAGGGGAAAGCAGCCTAAAACCTGATCCAAAGTTCACAAAATATTTCAGGTTCTCCAAATATCACAGAAACAGGGTCACTCTGAGACAGAACAGCCATGCAATTTTGTATAAAGAAAAATACCAGAAAATATTTTTGTCTTTTCCCATTATTTTGCTTGGGAAAAAATAAATAAAAAAATAGAAAGTCTTGGTCATACTTGCTGTTCCTTCATTGCTCAGATTCATCCTTTCCATCTTCACTTATGTCTGCTTTATTTTTGCTTTTCAATCTGAGAAAGACATTATATTCAGAATGCTATGGAACTTATCTGTTGTGTCCAGACCTCTGCTTTTTCAGATTTGTTGGCTGTCACACTCAGGAAGCTTTTATTCATTCCTATTTTAGCTAGTACATTTTATTTGCAATGTGTTAATTTGCCGCTTCTTGGTCAGAACACACAGTTATCAGGTCCAGGCTTATGAAAAAGAACAAGCTTAAAGACTGAAGAGTGAGAAGGTGTTATTCTTTTAGAGTCTTTGTCTCCTAATCTGATCTGTGGATTAGCAAGCTTTTACAGTTATGCAATTGATATTTTGGGGAGTAAGGATAAAAAGAAAAAAGGCCAGACATTGTAAGCATTTAAAGCATCAACTTCCCACTGCATTCAGTAGAGCTTATCCACATGGAACCTTTGGATGTTTAGACTGGTGACTACTGCAGAAATTCCCACTCAGTTTTTGTAAAGAAATGTGCATTTCTGTAGGTATGAATAACTGTATAGGTAGTGGATACAGCTACTCACCAAATTTGATAGCACTGGAAAATTAACACAAAGTGGCAAAATTTAAATTATATGCTATTTAGTTGTATTTAATTTTATCAGAAAGAAGATGGCAACTATGTAGGTTGATGGCTGAAGCAGGTCAAAATAAACATGAGGATTTAATTTACTCAGGAGGAGCTCTATAAGAGCAGGCATGCTGTTATGAGACTGTACAATGTGAAGGACTTTGTAAAGAACCCAACATTGTCAGAGAGTAGTACTACGGAATAATAAAAAACAGTATTTTGTGTAAAGGTCATCTAGGAATTAAGAGTTTTCAGCAATGATATCCTTACCTGAACTACATCTGAATACTAATATTACAGTTTAGATGATACTCTGGGCTTACAAAACTTCAAGACAATTGAGCAGATATTGAAAGCCCAAGGCTGCAAACAGATAAAGGTTTGTTAATAACTTATAAATGTTATAACTTAATAACATTTACGTATGATGCTGCAAACTTTGAAAGTCCTTGGAAGAAAAATAATCAAAGGAACAAATGGGCAGTCTGAGCAGTGACTGGAAACATGCTGAATAGACTTTTAATTAATGAATAAGTGTTCCCCAGAATGTGGGAGAAAAGGAGAAAAGTGCAAGGGTCTGTTTCCTAGGCCTTATGCTTCACTTTTTGTGATAGTCTCTTGCCAATTCCAAAATATTGGAGTTAAAATATTAATGATATATTTGAAAATAACTACTCTCAAACTAAGTCTGAAGGAGATAAATCCTAACTCTTCAGGCTAGCTTAGTGATCTGATAGTCATTGTTTGAGAGAAGCTCTAACCCTACTGAAGATATTCAAACTGTATCTAATTTTTAATTTAACCATTCATAAAATTAATCTGGGTAAAATTCAAGCAAGAGTTGGCTAGCTCTGGCTAAAGATAGTCAGTGGGGATTTATGCACTGATGCAGCAAGTGGAATGACCACAGGAAGAAAAGTCCATTTGGATGAAAACTGGAGCTAGGATACATGCTCACGTACTGACTTTCCACAACTGTAGTTTCATTTCATTTCAAAGAGCTGAGTACCTGCCAGGCCATAAAATAGAGCTTCTTCTTTTCAGAACCTGCACCAGGTCTCCTTCCTTTGCTTGAAATTCATGTCTTTATTTACTTCCTTTCTGACAATCCTTCTCTGGTAAGGCTGGAGACCTGGCACATTTCTACTTACAAATTTCTGTTTGCGTATATGTGCCCATTTGGATATCACTGACCTAGATTCGGACATTTGCAAGGCCTATCACCAGACTGAGAAAAGTGAACCTAATGTACTGCTTCTAAATAAGAATTTGGCCAAAAATAATGCTGTTAATTTTTATTTTTATTTTTATTTTTATTTTATTTTTTATTTTTTAACAGATGAAGACTGGAAGATATAGTGTGAAATATCTCTATTGGTTTTAAATATATATTTTGAAATCAAAATAGGATAAATGGCTAAAGAAAAGCCTTGTGAAAGGAAAGCAAAAGAGACCGTGACAGTTTGTCTTACTTTATTCTTATATAACTCCACATTCGATCTTAAGAGAAACCACCACTGTCTGTGATTTGTTTCTTACAGCTGTCACATGTGGTAGAATAGATGACAACAGACATCTGAGATGAGAAGAACACAGTTCCTTAAATTACTATTTGTGAAGAGAATGCTGGTGTCTCCAGTAAAGGGATTTTTCACTATTATTCTGTCCCAGACATATGCAAACATCCAAAAACTTGTTAACACCTCCTTTCTTTGTTACTACCATTTGAGACCAAAAAAGTAGCATTACTGCTGCAACTCAAGCATCAGATGACAACTGGAGTTTGTCTATACTTTTTAGCAGAATATGGATGAATGTTTTTTGATTGATGCTCATTCTGAATGCAGGCAAATCATCTGGCAGACAGCAAAATTACCCAGTGACCTAATGTCCTGTCACTGATACACAACTAATTATATGAGTACTGATCCATATAACATCCGTTATGTGAATTTGAATGCCCATCTGTTCACTCCAGATTAATTGTGACACTGATAACTCCACATTATGAAACAGTTATTAAATAAAAAAAAATCACAAAAAGAATAAAAGACACCCCCCTAAAAAAAGAACAAGCAAAAAAAAACCAACAACATCAAAAAACTTTCAATCACTCTGAATTCTAACAAAATTAAAACTTAAATCCAAAACCAAAGATGACCACTCCTCCAAAAAATGTAGGTTCGTAAGTTCAAATATTTTCTTTACTGTCAAATAAAGCATACTAGGACCTAAGAGAATAGGTCACAGCGTAAAAGGTACTTTTACAGTTACAAAGAGGATATTCTGTAGCCAAGCCTTTTATCCTAGCTAAGGTTTAAGGAAATACTGAAAGGTTCAATTCATCTCACTTAACATTAGATAGCAGCAATGTAAATATGTGTATCTGAGCTAATCACCCTTCTAAGGAGTGATTCCTTTGACCTATTTTGGATGTCTGCTTGAAGACAAGACAGATTTACTCCAGAAATGCTTATTTGTCTCTGCTTCTCCAGCTCTCTGAGGAAGCTTAGTAGCTGAGGTCTGATATAGACACTACACTGTAAATGTGTGCATTTGGTGAGGTCAATTGTACCTTCAGATAATTTGCAAGGAAATCAACTAATATTTTATGTAACATCTCTTTCAACTGCTTTTTTTCTTTGCTGCCTCCTAATAACTCTCAGATATTTTGATTATTTCTCTTTTGAAAAATTTTCAGAAATCTATGCAATTAGATTTTTTGCTAGCATGGTCCCTCTCTCTGTGCCATATCCAAACATTAATGTTGTCAAAACATTATTGAGTATTTATATTACTGTAAATGATCCCACTTACAAGGTAAGTCCTAAGACCATTTTTAATGAACTCTAATCTTCTCCCAGATCTTACAGATCTAGACACATAATTAATTTTCTTATCATTTACAAGTGTATTAATTACTGATATGTACATTTTTAAAATGCCATTAATTTTATTATATATGTAAATGTTCATATATTGGAGTGTTAATTGTCTTTCATCTACCAAATTGAGCAACACATTTTGATCCACTGAGCATCAGCTGTTGGCCTGTGTGAAACCTATTATTTATATAGTAACAGTTGCACCTTGTCATTTTCATTGCTAAATTATATTAAGACAGTTAAAATGAACGAATGAAGCCAATGGAGTCATATAAAGGATGAACACTAGTTTTGGTAAGAGCAAAAATAAAACTGGAACATTTTGTTTTAAAAGAAAAATTGTTAGTGTTATTTATTATTTATATTAAACGATCCACAATGACCCTATTATTTAAACATGAAATATAAAATGTCTTTTCTCTGTGATATGAATGCAAATTCATTATTTTTATATACAATATTTTTCTATAGAGTATAATGGACAGACTTTAGTTCTTCCTGTATTTTGAAAGAAAAAATATTGATAATATCACATTCAGAGTAAACTGAACATATACCTATTATATTGTGCATATATAAAGGTTTACATTGCATATGTGTTTTCATATTGCAGCTGATTTTGAGTGCAAAAATGAATATTATGTGTGGGATTTAAGTTGGTGAATGTAAGATTTTTAACATTTTGACATTTTTGACATCTGAGGTGTTTAAAATGTATATTTCTATTTTTATTTATTTATTTATTTATTTATTGCAATCTGGCCTTGTTATTCTGGATTCCTTTATTGGCCAAAGAGAGGAATAAGTAGTTCTGTAGAATAATCTATCTCATCCTAACACCAAGAACAGACTGCTTGAATCATTTATTTGATGCATTTATTTCTGCATTGATAATGATGGGGATCCCATACCTAATGAGTTGATTTGCCAAAGGTGATTACCTAATTCCCTGTATCAACAACGGAAAGTAGTAGTTGTATTTAATAGTGCATCAACAGAGAAAGAATTTTTCTGAGTATAGATATGCTCCTGGAATATACCTTGTGCAGAAGACAGACTACAAAGGAGCGGTCTGTAGGATAAAGAGGTCTTATGGGACTGAAGCAGAGCATTACTGCCCAGGTTTAAAATAGAGTCTAGTTTTATATGTGATGCAATGTGTTTAAAAATAGGATAAACAATCAATTAATATCTTAAAAGAACTTAATGTAAGAACCCTATTCATAGTTATACTAAGGTGGCAGGCACTATGGATGTGATTGATCATATCTGCTTTTTAAATAAGCATTTACAAAGTCTAAAGCTGAGCCATCATCTAGGTTCTGTTTATAATTAACCAAGGGAGGAAGAAACTCCTCTGTACACCTAAGCTGTTCTGCAGTTCACCTGATCTATTTAAATACCTACCTTAGCATGAGATAAGACATTCCCTAGAAGCCCATTTCCTTCCTAAAGGAATGCAAACACAGAACTTTACATTGAAAACATCTATATTAAATCCAGTGAATACCACTAAATTATTCTAGAAAAAGATGTCTCAGGCTACAAAGAGTGTATATTCCTACTAGAGGATAAGTCAAGTACACTAAGGAAAGAGCAATATAAGTTCACTGACTCCAGAACTGAGATTGGATAATTACAGTAGACATGGAATTTTAAAAGGTATTTTCTGTTTAAAAAAAATCAAAAAAAAATATATATAAAACAAACCACCAAACAAACATAGGAATATATATTTTTTTTTTTCCCCCACATGGCTCCATTAATGTAGACTATTTGTTTACCACTGGTATCCTAACATCATATTTTTTCTTAATGAACTTCTGTGGTCATCATTTAATGTTGTACAGGGTCATAATGTTTACATAAATGCTTACATTTCTTACAGAAATTAAGGCTTGTGTAATAGTTCTTCCTTTCCAATGTCTTTGAAAGATTATTTAATTTACATATAAATAGACCTCAATATTTCAGTGGTAAATCTTAGTATGGGAACACAAATTAAAAAAACAATTTTAGGGAATTAGATGGGAAGTACACAAGCCAAGTAGTTTATTTTTCATATGTTAAACTGAAAATTTAAGAGGTGTTTTGTAGAGGAATTAAAAAAAAACAAAACATAAGCAATACGTGAAAAGTATTTACATAACATTGTTTAAAATTGCCTGTTATTGATACTTCTCAGGAAAAGCAAGGAAATATTACTATCAAAACAAAATGTAGTTTATGTCATGGTATGATTTTGCACTGAAATTTATATTATGAAACATATAAACAAACTTACCAGTTAGAATACTTCTATTCAAAGCAAAGTTAATGAGGAAAATTTTAATTTCAGTAGACATTTTAGGCTGCTTATACAGCCAGAAAAGAACAGGTTAATTGCTATCAAAATCTAGCTGAACTGGGACTCAAGTCACATTTTTTTTTGTAGAAATATGAAGAACTAGTGTCCTGCAACTGAGAAATCACAAATCTCTGCAAGTCAAAAGCCCTCTTAAAAAGCAATCAATCAAACAAACAACATCAAAAAACGTAATAGATTTTCTTATAATTATATCTTGTGTTTCCAATAAAAATAGTGAAAATTTGCTATGATCATTATCTTAGCATTATCTCATCATATTATGCTTCTGTGGACTGACCTGCAGTTAGCTTGTGTCTTGAGCTGATTTTTTTAAAAATTATTTTTTATTATTTTTTTTATACTATGCAATATGTAAAGTAAAAATAAAGATGGAATTGCAATATAGATAGGTACAAAAGTCAAAAGGAAAAGATTTACTTTCACAATATAATGTGTGATTTCACCAATGAGAATCTGTTAATTGATCACACTATACTGACTTCATTAACTGTTATCTGAGTAATGTAATTTTAGCTTTATAATTGGTCTGTTAGTCAGCAATGTAAATGTTCACTGATTAGATTAAATAACTTTTGTAAACAAGTTTCAAATCCAAAAATAACAATGGAATTTAGGTATTAATTAAAAAGTGAATTAAAAAAAAAAAAAATACTTAAAACATGCTTTAGTTCAGTTACCTCTGCTCTATTTACTAGTAATTGGAACCAGACTAGTTTTAAGACTTCTTAAGTATAAAAATTATTTCAACTTTTTTTTTTTTTTTTTTTTTTTTAATCAATACCAGTATAATGCCTCCCTTATAATAGCAATAAATGCTCATCTTTTTGTAGTGTCATGAATAGCCTAACAAAATCTGACAAATTCCATTATTACTTCTGAATGAATTGCTAATATTAGATTCTTCTGTGTGTAGGAGTCTATGAATAACCAGGTTGATGGAGACCTAAAATACAACACGAAATAAAATCACATAATGGAAGCCTAATGAACCAATCAAATGAGGATGACAATAATATAAGAGAGATAATGAAAAATACTCCAGCCTACTCAGAAAAACAAAATAAATAAATAAAATCAAACCAAGGAAGTATTTTACAAACTTTACTTATATTGGGAAAGACAGTTACCTAACCATTGTTTTTGTTGTTATTGTTGTACTCTTAATGTATTTAGTGTGGTATCCATCTCTTTCATGAGAGGTACAGATTTGCTCTAGGTTGTGTCCTCTCTGGAAGCCCTGTGGTGGATCCCAGCATGTCTCAAAAAGCAGAAGAATGTTGGCAACTGGAGGGTGGCCTTCTTATCTAATATAGACTGAGCTGAACGGCTGCCTAATTTCATTAAATAGATCTATAGTCTAGATCTCTGCAGACTGTAATGGGAGCTGTGATTGTTACTGCCCCTGCGTATAACATAAATTTAGACGGTTTACATTTGAACAGAAAACTGCTGCATGTTTTCTGTCATGTGCTGTATGTAGTGTAGGAGGCAGGAGTGTAAACATTGGTGTTTAATACCATCAGGGACACAGCAAGTCATACATCTGACTAACACATAAGCTCTGAGAGACCTGAAATCTTTCAAAGCAGCAGTGAGAGGTCTAGCATGTACATTGAGGTGTCATTGTGGGGGTGGCACTAGGGAACCATGTTCAGGAAGCTGAATTGTTCTTCCAAACTCCACAGTGCTCATCTTTGATGGTCTTTCTTACTTTCTGTGTACCTGACCCTTAGCACAATTATACCGTTGTACTGAGTAGATCATTGATTCCTGTAGACACTGTCATGATACAAGCATATATTAAATATCCAATTTAGACTTAAGAACTAGGCTGATTTTGTTCATATCATGAAGTTAGCTAAGCAATAGCCCAAGCATTTTAAAATTTGTTTGGTTTTGTTTTTAAATGCATGAGTATTGGTAGGAAATATAAACTATATAAGTAAACAATTGAGTTCTAGGTCCTTCTAGAAAACTGTTCATCTAATTCAAAATGTAAATACCTCACCTGTCACATTTACAAACTGAGAGATATCATCTATATTTACTAGCAAACTGAGGGAAAAAAAAAAAAGGTATTTAAATATACTACGCGATGCTACCTAACACTATATCATCCAATAAGATCATTCTGCAAAGGATAAATGTTATAATTTGTTTGATTTGAATCTACCAAGTGATGGCATCTACTTGAGTGATATTGTTTTATAAGGTTATTAAGCTCCAAGTGCAATCACTGTTTCTTTGACATACCTTTTGGGTTGACAAGGGAAAAATGTTTTTAGTAGGAAAAAACAGGACAGTGTTTGCTAGTGCTTATCATAACTTTTCCTATCAAAGGTATTTCAGGCATATAAATTCACTTTTCCACATTCCTATGGACACCAGAGGATGATAGAAAAGGGGGAGAGAACCAAGAACTGGGGAAGAGAAATTTAAGAACCACCTAGAGAAACTGTGTTGAAATCTGTGGGGCTGGAGGGGATTCCCCAAGGGTGCAGAAAGCACTAGTTGATATGCTGAGGAAGTGGATGGATTGACACATAGGTAGGATTAAAACTGTCTGGGCTCAAAAGGATACTAATCCATCTCTAGACTTCTGGTTGGAAGTTCCTAACAAGAACATCTGATACAGCTGATACCATTCGGTATCTTCATAAATACAATGGATGATGAAACAGAATATTCCTCTGTAATTTACAGTGTCTGGCATAGCAGGGATCAGAGCATTAACTCAGAGGTTCCTTGAGAAACCTGAGGAGTGGGCCATAAACTTAAAGAGGCAGAATACAAAGTTTTCCACATTTTGGAGGAATAGCTCTATGCTTTGATATGGGTTGGGAACTGACTGGCTGAATAGAACACTGCTGAAAAGGACCTGGATGTTACAGTGAATCTGAGAATGAGCCAACAGTGTGCTTTCACTGCAAATAAGATGAAATGCATGCTGATATGAATCATAGAATCATTTAGGTTGGAAAAGACCTCTAAGATCATCTAGTCCAACTGCATTAGGAGGATCATGGAGGATAAGGCAAGAGAAGTTATTGTTGTCCACAAAGTGTTAGTGGTAATTTTATAATGAGAGTAAATAAACATTAGTACATCTTCCCAAAAAATGTAAACATCATTTGAAATCTTTATGATTCAATACCTGTCTGTAATGAAATGTACTAATTTAATTAAGTAGGAACAGCAGAACCAGTACAAAGATTACATAACGAAGTCTGTGGTTTTTGTTATAGTCATGTTACCTGATCATCTTTATTCCAGCTGGCCTGAGAACAAAAGATTCTTTCCCCTTTCAAAATAAATAAATAAATAATAAAAATCCTTTTTCAATATTGCTGTCATGCAAAGTAATCTTAACATTCAGCCACATCCAGCCACAGATTTATGGAAAGTCAGCAGCTTTAGGCTACCATGTTTTAAAATTTTTGACAACGTTCCAATCTGGGGTTCAATTTACAGTGTAAAAATTTCTTGGTCTTCTGAGAAACCAATGAACAGAAAATGCATAGTGAAAAAATACAGTTTGAGACTTTGGAAGAAAATTTTATTTAGAAAAGGGAGAAAGTATTATTAAGTAAAGGAAAACAAACAAACCAAACCCAGATTATAAAAACTCAATGCAAATGATAGACCATTCAGTAATACCTACTTCCCTTGTGGCTAGTCATCCAATGCTTTGAAACATTATAATGAATTGTTATGAGAGGTTTGTTTGCTTCAGTTTGGAAAAAGGAAGTGGAAGGAAAATGCAGTCAAAATAGACAGTGAATAAACACTGTCAAAAATCCATATAGATTCAAAAAAAGTACATTGATCTGTTCCTTAAACATGCTGCTTCGTATAAACAGTCTGGCTTTGCAAAAAACATCATCGTGTCTGGCAGGGTGGTGAACAAAACAAGTCCCCAGCAAAAATCCCAGATGTCCTTCCCCAAAGGGTTCTTTGAATGTAACTAAAATGACACATGGGTGTAGAAGCATTTCTTGGGGCATTCATAAAATGCTACCACTGGTGCAGATGAGGGCATTTGAGTGAAAGGATATTCTGAGAACACAAGTGGATTAGTCAGTCCACAGCAGACTTCATCGCTACTGCTTCCCCCCCAACCCCCCACCCCCCACCCCCAGCAATTTTTGGAAATGACTAATTATGACATAAATAGTTGGAATTACTGATAATCTACAGAAATCATGCTGAGCATGTAATTATACTATGCACTTGTATGCACACCCAAACATATCTGTAAATATTCACATAATCAATCTGCAGCGAAAATACTGTTGATCAAAATGTATTTATGTTGTATGAATACTATGAGACTATAATGAAGAAATAAGAGTTGCTGTTTTGAGCAGTTAATTGCAAAATGTTAGTATTTAAGTGATGTAATTTGTTTTCTAAAACACTATTTTAAAGAGAGAACTTTAAGTTTTACACAAGTGTTTATTTCAGAGGATTAAGTTCATCTCTGACATTTTACATAAATTTGTGAAAATTACAAAATGCTCTTAAAACTGTTTTCCAGAAAATACAGACTCTTAATCTGTTCTGCCAGTGCTGCTTGTTCTAGGCAATCACTACTATCCTAGCAACATATTTGACAGTCATGTAAGGGTGTTGCAAAACTTTTCCTTGTATTCAATTTCACAGTAATTTTAGACACCATGGAAGTTATAATTAAATGACATAATTTATTTCCCTCACCTCTCACCCATCCCTGGAAAATAATTACGCACTTTTTAATTTTTATTTATTATTTTTTTGTCAAATTAAGAGTATGAGAGAACCCAAAACACTACACAAAGGCAAAGGGTGTAGCGGTAGAAAGTTTCCATATTGATACTTCCTCTAGGGTCTTGTCCCAGACTCCAAGAATTAAGGCCTCTTCCGTGTTTCTTGTGTTCAAGTGAGGTAATATAGTCCTTAAATCTAATGAAATTATGAATTTTCACCCCTAAAACAGTGGATGGAAGGAATTTCTTGGTGTAAAATTTAAACTGCAGACACAGTTCTATATGGTAATTTGTGAGGCCTGTTGGCTTGAGGTCTGGTCATAAATGAAAATCCAGCATAAATCCACTGTTCTGGATTTTATTTCATTTAATTTAAATACTTAATAATTTTAATTCATCAAAAAATAGGTCTGTTAGCAAATACCACATATACTAATAAGTATAAACTTTGTAGTACGTACTTGTAAGGCCTGTTGCATCCTTCTTTCTTCTCGCCACTAACAAGGCAGCATACCCTTATGAGTAAGAAACTTCTACTGCACTTTCCTAAAACCCTAATATAAGGAGGCATGTAAAAGCATAACTACATTGAAAAATCTATTTAATTTAATATAAATTAGTTTAAATTAAAATGATTTTTTTATAATTCATTCACTAGAAGTGACAAGCTAAACCTACACCTGCTGGTTACTTTTGTGTTAATCTGCATTAGAAGGATTACAAATACTAGAATATAGTATAGAGAAAACATCTTCAACTTGCTTTATCACCTTAATTTCTTGTAGAACCTCCCCCCACCTCACCATAGCTATAATCATAGTTAATATGAGACCTAGTGAAAAGTAATTAAACTCAGCTTTACTCTAAAAGTGATGTCTAGAATCTGCAAAAGGTGGCATCTTAAGAACATAAAGATTAAGAAAGATCGTTTGTATTACTAATTTATTGAATATTCAAATAAGAATCTGCAGTTAATGCAGATCTCCATTATCAATGTAGGCTTCTGATAAGAATAAATGGATTTTTTCTCTTTTTCATTGATCTTGTAAATTATACAAAAAAGTTATTGTGATGAGACTAACTTCTGTCCTGCTGATTAATATAGTGTCCTTCTTCTGCCTCATTTGTTTGTTTTCATCTGCACTCAATTGCCCATGGGGAATAAGACAGCTTTTTGTTCTGGGTTTAAAAATATTCTATCAAAATGCTAGCCTGCTACATGGTCATGACTCTTAGTTATAGCAGTAATGCAAATTACTACTACAGAAGGAGGTATTCCTCTTCCTCAGTGAATCATCACTAACTGTGGAAAAATGAGTCAGTCCTGACACATTGTGTAAATGAAGATAATTGAGAGAGTCAGCAAAAGATTACAGTAGTCGGCCTTGGCCAATGTAAATAAATGTAAGCAGGTCCGGAGTGCATCTACATTAATATCATTTCAGTCAGGAATATGATTCTAAAGTGAATGAATGCATTGGTTATCATGCATAGGTTGGCATCTTCAAGAGGTCTCAGAGGACAGAAAGAAGATTTGCTTTAGGTGAAATTAAACCAGGAAAGGCACTCCAGGAGTCCTCTGGTGCACTCCAACTTCTAATGGACATTTAGTACATGCAAACAGAGTAGTTGTTGTCTGACATAAAACCTCCATAATACGAGCACTGTGAATGCTGACTCCTTGCAACTATTTCACTCTAGTGATTTACTGCTACTGAAAGATGGTATTTTTTAATATATGTATAGTTCCAGATAAAAAACAAACAAAAAATACCTTGATAAAGATTAGGGACATCTACAGACATGAAAAATTAGCAAGAGAAGCTTCTAGTCTTGCTACTGTGAAATTAAAAAAAAAATAAAAATGACCTTAACTGTGCTGTTTCTTAGTCCTTATTCTTAATCTGATAGTGCCATAAGAATGGTATAGGCCAGATACCTTCAGAAAACTCAATCTACTTATTTTCCCAATATGTATATAGTTTTATAATTAACTCCTTACAAAAGGAGGAGGGTTTAGGTCAACAACAGAAATTACGGAATTTTATATTCTAGGACCTACAGTTTTCATTCAGTGTCACATCAATGAACTGAAATATCCTACCATAGTTAACTGTATTCTTGTCAGAGCTCACCTTCCTTCCACCAGTGTATTTATGCTAACTGCTTTTTGTTGTTGTTGTTGCTGTTCCCAGTATGATATCCTTAGTTTGATTACAGAATAGGTAGAACAACATACACAATTATTTGAGCTTGCTATACCTTGACTCTAATTTGGAAGGACTGATTTCAGAAGGATGAACATAGTGTAAAAGTTGCACATAATTTAAGTTCCTGGTGCAATTCCTTATTTTATAAGTATATACATTCATATCTGTCTCTATACAAGACTCTCTAATGCATCGATAAATATAAATGGAAGTAAGAGGTAATAGCATTTCCTCTCTACTTAACAATTGACCATCTGGAAGTTCTTGTCCAGAGCAGATGCTGTTTCTTTTAAATTATATTTGTAATTACTGTGCAACTAAAGCACTGTCCTACAACAAGAAAGTATGAAAATATTTCTAGCAACATATGAAGTAGAATGTTTATAAAGTAATGTCATCTTTTTACATACAACAATCCACTAGTTTATTGATTTTTATTTATAATCCATTAAGAATTTTTTGTTGAACTTTTTATTGTTCTTTCAAAGGTCTTATTTAAGATGAATTTGTTGTCCTTATCTTTTATCTCATTGATTGCACTCCACAAAACACTTCAAGAGAAGAAATCAAGAGGTTAAAATATACTGCACACAACATTTTTTGGACCATAAGAATACAATATCTTCTGTTCAAAAAGTATCTTCGTTCTATTTTAAAAAGGAACAAGAAAGAAGAGACCTAGACTGAAAGAAGATTCCTAGACTGAATTGGAAATTTTTGTACTTCCTGGAATATGCATTTGACTAAAGTCCTGAAGCCATATATGCTTAAAACACCTCTTCCTTGAAGGCATCATTTTTGATTTAATATTCACTTCAGGGCAATGTCTATCCCTGACTTTCTGAGCTCTTTGTCTTCACTTTGCATACAGATGTTACTAGGGACAACTCTTTCCAAAGAGGGTCAGTTCTCAGGTTAGGCAAGATAGAAATCTTACAGAAATATGACTGGAATTAATTTTCAATTTGGGTTATGGGCAGGTTCAGTACAGATCTGAAAAACAACAGTGATCAGAAATTAAATACCGGTCCCTCATGGCCTTTTGTCATAATCTTTACTCCTGGATTTTGATCTTGTGGGAAGTTAATATTTGCATATTTATCATGATTAAGATAGCTAAATATTATTTATATGAATTTTCTTGTTCTCTCTCTTTCATGTAAACTTGACCAAGAACTATGATCTGGGGAGAAAATACCAACAGTCCTAAAACTGATAAAACTTTGACTGTTGAAAATAATAGTACAGGGATGAAGAAGATTTTCTACAGAGAGGTGATAAAGACAGAAAGAGGTTGCCAATGTCCCTGGCAGCTATGGCAAGTATGATAAGAACAGTAGAAGGAAAGTCAGACTGATTAAGAACTTCATAAAAGGATTTTATGAAATGGCTGTCTGGTTTTGAATATAACTACCATCAAAGAATTCAAGGCAAGTGCTTTGTTAGAGGTGTCTGTCAAGAAACGTCCTGGTTGTAAGTGAAGAGTGGTTGATGGCTCTGTCCCCTTGTTGTGTGTTGTGCAAACTGGGGAGAAAATGGACCTAACTGTTCTGGTTTTGACACATCTGTCAAGTGTTTCCTGATTTGTCTCTGAAATTCATGAAATAAATCCAGATGCACTATTAGCTTAACCAAAAATAATGAAAAGAAAACTTTTATAAGTGGGCAAGCTGAGATCAGAATTTTCATCATCCCTTTACTAGGGATGAGGTAAATAAAAAAGATTTTGTTCTGCCAAAAATTTAGTTTTGATGCAGTATTTCTATATAAATGAATCTTTTGAGTAAATAAGACTTGCATAAATAAAAGGTTTCCTAAATGTTTTTGGTTTAGCATTTGCATTTCCCAAAGCCCCTGAGGCTATAGGTGTCAGCTAGACTAGGGAAAACCATTAGTTCTACTGCTTTCCAGTAGCAAATGAGTCCTCTCAGAGAAGATGCTTTTCTTGCAGTCTATGAAATGAAGAAATACTGTCATTCTCTGTGCAGCTTGAAATAGTTTTCTACAGTAAATCAGGAAAGAATTCAAAAATCTCCTGGCTATTTTACTCCACCTGGTTTCTGCTAGTGTACTTTCAAGGTCTCTGGATACAACTCAATCTTTCCATTCTCAGATCCCACATACTTCTCATGCCCTTGTGAAACAGAGGCAGGGATAAAATTCAATCTGAAGTCCTCCAATCCCTTATATGTTGTTTCTGCAGGCTCTTGCAGAAAGGATTTGTGGCTAAATGTCATTTCTTTTTAAAAGAACTAAGGGGTTAAAGCTGGGACTATGAATGTTATTTTCAGGGGAAGCATGCCAGATAAATGCTAATTTGCTTCTTAAGCACTCTCCAGTGATTTTCATAAGCACTCTTCAAAGAGTCAAAATAAAAATATCATGGTACAATATAGGAATCACAGCATACTCTTCAGCCAACATGGTTGTAAACCTACTGGCCTGAAGCTATAAAAAGCAAAGGAGTCCCTGCCATCTTCTATGGATAAATAGAAGGAAGGACAGATGCTGAGAATTTTCTTTCTACCAGAAATCCTCCAAGTGACATTTTGAGAAGCTGGCAACTTTTACACAAGCTTGGAAGTAGTAAGGTAGTGAGTATGAAGTGGGGGGAGGGAGAGAAGGAGGGATGGAGGAAGGCAGGCATGGAGGAAGGCAGAGAGGCTGAAAGGACTTTCGGTGAGTATTTCTTAGACATATATTGTTGAGAGATTTTTGTCTTGAAAGGGGGTTCTCGTGGCTCTTCATTTAAGCTATATGTAGCAGTAGAAGCCAGAGAACCCATACGAAGTCTTCCTCATAGCACAGTACCATAAGAGAGAAATTAATTGTATATATGTTTTATGGATGCTGTAATAGTTGGAATTTCCAGAATATATCAGTGTTTCCTGAAAAGAATTTTGTCAGTTTTACCCAGAAATAAAAGGAAGCTTCAAGGAACACCTTGAATGCCACAGCTGTCTCAGCAGCCTGTGTATGCTCCTGTTCCTCCCAGTTGTTGCTGTCCTTGTTAAAATTTCCACAATGCTTTTGGTATTATAAATAAATATAAGATAAACTGGGGGCTGTGGAAGGGTCTGAGGACTGCACCACAGCAAAGAATGAGCTGTTGTCCTTTAACTGCCAAAGGGACAATATTTACATTTATTTCAGAGCCCAGGATGACTTTTCTAGTCACATATCCATCTCCCACATGTCATCTCTGTGTCTCTCAGCAGTCCCACATTAAACTGTCGCAATCCCTTATATCAAGCAGTTGAGCAGTTGGGTGCAAGGATCCTGAAAAGGAACAGAGACTGTTCTTCTCACAGCCATGAACTGTCACCGTGGTATCTTGTCCTGACTTGGTAAAGTCCTTGTGAAAACACACACTCTTTGGCATAAACCTTGTGCCAAAGAGACATGATGTCTATGACATGAATGGATGCTCTATCATATAACCTGATGTGAACACACACACACATCATTATATCAACCATTATATGTCATTTCACAGTGGAAAGAAGGATGAAGAAGGTAAATGTTGAAAGGACACGTGTGGTTCATAAGGCTAGACTGGGAGCAAAGAGGAGTTCTGTCATAAATGACGTTGATTGTTATTCTCTCACCCATTATAAAATAATTTGTGTTATAATAGTCAGAGTCACTGCTTTGATGGAAAGTAAGTGCTGCCTTGTCAAGACTGGCTGGACTTCTAGGTAGAGATGTGTGCTGATAGGGTCTGAGAAGTTTCACAGACACTTTAGGCATCTGAAGTAAATAACTGTCACAGCTGAGATCACCTGGCTTCTGCAATAACAAGAGCAACAAATCATAGTTGAAGACAAACCTACAACTGATAAGATTTGCTGAACGGCCTGTGCACTTCTAAAACCTCTATTAATCTAAATCTGCTTTGAAGAAGATTGGATTTATCAGTTTGTTACTTTTATTGTAATATCAGATATCTTTCTCTGCCATACCTTGATGAACTTTGACCCTGCATGATCCTAAACCAAAACACTGATTTTCCATAGAAGAGCTGCAACAATCCAGCAACACATCAATATCCATTGTAGAAAACATACCTCTATTAATCACCTGCAGGATACAGTTCACCAGCAGTTCTGCATCCCCAACAATTCTAGAAAAGTGAAATCTAGAAACACTCAAAGGACAGCTGAATATCCACATAGATAAAGGTAACACTATCTCACCTTTCTAAACATAAGTATCTTGTTAAAGCTAATTGTCAAGATTTTCTGAACAGTCAAAGGAGAAAAATGAATTTTCTAGAAGACAAATCATTCTGATGCAAGTTAGAATGAGTCTAACCTTATGGTATATACTACCTCTCCTCAAAGACAGAGTTTAGATGAGACAAACAACTTTTAGAAAAATAGTTGTTCAGTGTAGCTAAAGATGTTGCAGTTCACTGAGATATACAATTCTTGATTCCTAGCCATAAAATATCTTATTGATAACATGCACGTCTTACTTATATTTCTCTCATTCATCTTAAAATGTAGTGAGATTTTCTTAATTTAGTGTGTCCATTTTTGTGATTACTCTGTCTCTTTAAAAAAAAAAAAAAAAACTCATGATTTTTGTAAAAATTTTGAAGATTACAGAAAAATGTTCCTGTGCTGAAGTGAGATGACAGGTAAAACTCTTAGAAGTATTCAGAAAAGAAAACAAGAGTTGGCAGTCAAAACACTTCATTTTGTCTGCTTTGAACAATCTCATTTTGACTTTTAGACTTTCCTTTGATTATCTGAAATTTTAAATTGGAAAGTAATTTAAGAACAAAACATAATATTTTTCATTGTTAAAGTGTAGATTGGTTTGTGTTTTTTTTTTTTTTTTTTTTTTTTTCCAGAACACCTAATATAAAATAGCCATTTCTTACTTCCTACAAATAGTTCTGTGTTGATGAATCTGTCTTTTCCAGTAGATTTTTTTTTTTTTTACAAATCCATATTTAATAAAAATACTAATATAAATTTTCTATTTTTTGGATATTCTTACTGTTATTTTTATTTTTTGGCTTGAATCCAGTCTATAAATGTTTTGTGCCATAAATCAGTTGATCAAATAGTCCTTTAAAAAGCCAAAACATTTTAATCAATATATATATTGAAATTGAATTATTATTCTGTTTTTAAATAATTTAGATATTTGTAATATTCCTGTGATAGTAATAAAATACATTGCCATCATAAGCATCATAAGAAAATGAGGAAAAAGATTAAAGAAACAGTAAGCATTAAAAAAGTAGTAATAACTAGCCTATTGTTTGTTAAGTGTACATTTAGCTCTTTGCAGTTTATTCATGGGTAAATGTATTATATTTTTACTGTATTAAATTTTTATTATATTTTGGACAAAATTCCATGGATTCATACAGTGGGTAGTCATTTGCACGTTAGGGAACTTCAGTAGTGTGTTGCAGCTGCTCCTCAGGGACAAATGACAACAAGAGTTAGATAAAAAGTGTGGGAACTGCTAGAGCTGTGCAAAGATACTAAATGTTTTGGACCATAGTAATGATAAGTAATGATGATTAAGGAATATATATCAGTCAAAACGTTTGCTAAATTCATAATATGCTTGTGATAATAATTCATAATATACTTCATAATAAGCCAGAAAAATAAAAGCTGACACTTTTATAATAAATTAAAGAGACATAAAATCTCCATAAAACTTGGGATTGGGATCCCTACTCAAATGAAGATAACTACAACTAAGGGCGACCTGTGTTCTTGAGCTTTTATCTCACAGTTTTTCCCATTTTTTTTGGAGTAAACATAGTTATATGTATTGTGTCCTAATTTGTGAAATGGGGCATGGCAGACAACAGAGAGCAGTCTCATGGAGTGCACTGATGTATAACAACAATAATGTATGCAAATCAGACCTGCTGAGGTTGTTTTTTCTCCTACAGGGGGGAGCAGAGAGCTTCCGTTCTTTCTCTTTTGGGGTTTTCACATACTCAGCTTCCCATCACTTTAGGAGTTCCCTTGCCATCCCTTTATTCTTTTATTTATTTTATTTTATTTTATTTTATTTTATTTTATTTTATTTTATTTTATTTTATTTTATTTTATTTTATTTTATTTTATTTTATTTTATTTTTTTTTCCTATGTTTAACTATTGACCATTTTTATAATTAATCTGTCCATTTTTATAATTAACTCTATAAGACATATTGTCTGCATATTTGCCTGAAAATATTTAACAAAATATGACCCTGATAAAGCCTTCAGAAAATCAGATGATCATATCTCTGATTGATCTATGACTGGATGCAGTAGTAGAACATGGAAATAATAACTACAGAATGTTATGGACAACTGCCTTCTTATGTTGGTCCAACTGCCTCTTTGTTGGACCTGGTATAATATAAAAGTTTTGTCTGAGAATATTGCATATGTAATTGTATATGTGTACATCATAAACACTATGTATGTGTGGATAATATGTGCCCAGTCAATAACCATTTATTTCTTTTCCATACAGCATCCCTTATACCAATCTATGATTCTGTGATAAATCACATATGATTTATGTTAAATCACTAAATAATAGAGTCATTCTGAGCAGGGAAAAAGCATCACAAAAAAAACCTTCTTGGCTGTATTATCAGAATAGAATCCAAAATGTCATAATATAAATAAAAGATATGTAGATTTTAGTCTTTATGTAATCACCATGTATCATATCAGCATTGGTGTTGCCACCTACTTTCACCCTCCCTTTTCCTTAAAAATAAATTATAATGACTAATTTTTCTGTTCTCCTGTGTGAAGCTTAAAGTCTGTTTTACTTCTCCAACCATGCTCATTCTTTGACAAAATATTTCAGTTTTAGGTATTCTTCTAAACCTTCTTTTCAAAGTACAGGAGTCCTTAAAAAACACCAGCTATCACAAGCATGTGGACTCTATGCTGCAGTCTCTGGGTTTGTAGCTACTTAGCACTGTCCTTTACTTCAGTTCTTGGAGAGTAAACAAAACACTGCATTGCAGCAAATCAAATTTAAAGAGACACAATAGGGCAGGGGTCTCAATAAGAAAGGATCTGTTTTGTTTGCCTCCTAGTGAAATAAAAAAATAAATAAAAATAACAGAAAGAAACAAGAGGCATAGAGAAACAACCTATTTGTTCTTTATCCTTTGTTTCAGTTATAAAAACTCTTAAATAGAGCCTGTTAGATATGTTGTATTATAGCTGAGAAAGCCAGCAGCACGTACTGTAAATGTACACTAAAAATGCAACTATTTATAACTGCTACTTGTTGTTTTCTGTTTTTTTTTTCTTTTCTTTTTTCTTTTTAGTTTTCTTTTTTTTTTTTTTTTAATTGATTGATTGCTTTAATCAGTTTTGATAATTAAGAATTAAACAATATTCTGCACTTCAAAAAGAGTACTGGAAGTTAAACAGGTAATAGCTGTCATATGAGAACTCCAGAAACATGTACAGACAATACTTTAAAGCTGAGGTTTTTATTGTGTTTTATGTAGTGCTCTGAGGCAGTTAGCAATGCACAAATCACTGAGGGAAGTGGGCACGTGAAAAAAATAAGTAGAATCAGAAGTATCTCTGTATCAAATCTGCACTGCTTGCAATCCAGTGGATAAGGGTATGATACGGAAATATGCTAGGGTTCCTCTTGTATGGAGGTTAGCTCTGTCTGCTTGTCTTACTTAGCAGCAGCAAGCAAAAAAAAGGTGACTTGGACTAATGGCTTCTCCGTAGAAGCTACTATCCTACTGCTGTACGCCTCGGTGGAAATCTTCCCCTGAGACTTGTTAAAATCTTGGGTCACATAAGACAAAGTTTGGGTTCAGGCACGTCCATCATTTGCATGACATTTACCAAGGATAAGTGCCAGGTCCTGCACTTGGGTCCTAACAAACCCACGTAGTGGTATAGACTTGGGGAACAGTGGCTGGAAAGCTGCCCATCAGAAAAGGGTCTGGCTGTGCTTGCTGACAGCCAGCTGAAGATGAGCCAGCTGTGTGCTCAGGTGGCCAAGGAGGCCAGTGGCACCTGGCCTGCATCAGAAAAAGCACAGCCAGTAGGACTAAGGTAATGATTGTTGCCTTGTATGTGGCACTGGTGAGACCACAACCAAACATGGGGCTCAGTTTGGGGTTTGTCACTACAGCACATACAGCTCTAGCACATGCAGAGAACAATAAAGTTGCTGAAGGGACTAGAAAACAAGACAAAACAAGAGGAGTGACTGATGGAGCTAGGGCTGTTTAGTCTGGAGAAGAGGAGGCTCAAGGGAGACCTCATTGCTCTCTACAAAGGAGGCTGTGGCAAGAAGGGTGTCAGTCTCTTGGTGACAAGTAATAAGAAACAAGGAAACAGTTGCAAGTTGCACCAGGAGGGTTTAGGTTGGATATAAGAAAGATTTTCTTCACAGAGAAGGTGGTCAAGCATTGGAACAGGTTGCCCAGGGAAGTGGTGACATCCCCACCCTGGGAGACATTTAAGAGAGGTGTAGACATGGCACTAAGAAATGTGGTTTAATGACAGGACTTGGTAGGTCAGGTTGGTAGTCAGACTTGGTGATCTCGAGTCTTTCCTTTTCGAAACTAGCGAAAGGACAAAAAGAGGTGTCTTGAGCGCTCCCACAGAGCTTAGAGCAGCAGAGCCACTAGAGATCCTGATGACTGTGTCAACAGCAGTAAGATTTCCTTCATCCTCCAGTCTTTCTGCTTAATCTCAGCATAACATTGTGTGAGGGTATCACAAAGGCACCTGTTTTCTTCAGAAGCACCTATAGACTCAACCTTCCAATACACAACCTTAAAATACCGCATCGTAAGTGAGCCACTGCTGTCCTTCTAGCTTATTTGGAAAGAGTTTGGGCTATTAGCTCTCAGGCTGAATGTTTAATAGTTTTTATGGTCCTTGTTCATTATGAATTCACTTACATATCCTTGCAAAAGCAAGTGGCCTTCCCAAATCCTGCCTTCACTAGAGATAGCTTTCATTTACACATATTGTGCCCAGACCCTCAGTACAGATACATTACTGGAAGGTGAGATGAATCCAAAATACTCATTTGGGTCTGACCTGTCAGTACAAGGCAATGCAAGAAGAACAGAGAATTGGACAGGCATTCCTGTACTTATATGTTGTCCCTGAGTGTTTAATATTCTGAGTCTTTTCCAGTAACACAGAAATTGAAATGAAGCTTCTTAAAGGAAGTTCAATATATTGCACTTGAAATGGAAATAGCTTTTACACATATGCTGTTCAGTTTACACATCATGGACCTTAATTTCTGCACAGCTTAATGCATATGCCTTTACAGATGACTCTCTTAAAAGTAAACAATTTACAATGACATTACTATTTTTTTGTCCCTTGCAAAGGTTAGACCTGCAAAGAGATGCACCCTCGCATTCCATGGAATTAGGTCTAGCAAAAGATGGAAGTTGCCTAATTTGTTACATTTGTGTGTGGCAGTTTTGTTTCTTGAGAAGCATGCTGTTTTACTGAGCTGATAAAAGATTTAATCTGACAGGTAACAGGAATCCTGATCTGTAAATGCAACCTACACACTGTGGTGGTAGATTTCTTGGTGGTTTGGTAGGGACTAGCTAAAATTCTTTTTGGTGCTAGTAGGTTGAATATCAGCCTTTCAGGCAGCTCTAATGTAAAACCAATTAAACTCCTTTATGCAATAGATGTTTATGAAACTATAAGAAATGCTGTCCAAAATACAAGCTGGAGTAGGAGTCAAGCCAAGTGTTGCCTCCAGAGACTGAATCCAAATGTGTGGTAATACTTTCAAACTATATTTGCTATAAACTGAAGAATATGAAATAATGACTGTCCAGCATTTCACTACCGTAACTAGGGTGAGTCTTCTCATCCACTAGGGTGAAGATGGAGCCATTAAATTTACATCAAACAGTGGGTGTCAGGTGTAGATCACCAAATCAAATGTTTTTTAACGGTACTCTCTACCTTCCTTGCATTAACCAAAATTACTTATTTCCTGAGATAGTACAGAAAGACCTTTTTCTCCACTTACACAGTTCTACACATACACATTCTTTATTTCTTGAAAAAAAAAAAATCACACCACAACAAGATTTCTTACTGTATGTGAGAATTTGTATGTTTCATTCGGGATTTCACTTTTCTGTTTAAGCAGCTGTCACATGTACAACCTCAGTATGAGCCAACAGATATGAAAAATTAGATATATATATATATTCTGTTGAAATCATGTGGAAATATTCTGCAACGGTGTTAAAATATGTCTGAACAAATGTTTTCAATAGTACAGTTTTTTTAAAAAATTCAAATATATATATTAATAAGACAAAAATGGACATAAGTAGTCAGGAATTGGAATGGGTTTTGCAGGGAGGTGGTGGTGTCAGCATCCTTGGCAGTTTTTAAGGAAAGGTTGGATGTGGTGCTCAAGGACATGGTTTAGAGGGTTACATTTGTAGTAGGGTGGTAGTTGGACCAGATGATCTTGAAGGTCTCTTCCAACCTTAATAATTAGTTGATTCCCTGATTCTATAACTTACAACTACGTATTCTTATGATAAATAAAAACTGCCTCTTCAAGTAGGCAATACAGAGGTCACTCAGATTGAATTTGTATTTAGGAATATCTTGAGGTTTTCTGTTAGACTGGGATTAGTTTTCTTGGTTTTATGCTTGCTTTGCAGAGTCCTAACTGGGTTTTTATGTATTGAATATTCTCACAGCAGCTTCTTATTACAATTTTGTCATGTAATTTTTGTTATTAAGCCTACTCAAAAGCTTTTTTTAATGTGCTTTGTAAATTGAAAATGATTAAAAAATATTTTTAATTCCAGAGGAAAAAAAAAATGTTTGAAAGGAGATGATAATCTGGGTTGAGTAGGTGAGACTATAATAATTGCTTTAACTCTAAGAGGTAACAGCAGCAGGCTTTGCATTGACAGGTCTTTTTCCATAGTTTCCGTAGTATATTTTTGTTTGTTTGTTTGTTTCTTAGAGGTGCTTCAAAATTGTGCTTATTTATGCAGAGGGGAAAAAATAATGTGTCACAGGACAAACATCAACTCATAAGACAATGAGGGTTCAATGATGAAGATGTTATCTTGGGACTAAGACAACCCAGATACAATTCCCTGCTCTGTGAGAAATGCAGTATACTGTGAACTTGAGCGAAAGATTTAAAGCTATATTCAGAAAACAGTGTTTGGCGCCAAAGATTGTTGCTTAAATCCAAAATAATGATCCTCAAAATCCTGCTGTTGTCTAATTGCAGAGCCACCTGGATTTTCTTGGCCCCTCTAAATTCTGTCAGCAGTGTTCCCAAGTCACCCACCACTCCTCTGCTCTCAAAGCTGATCTACATTGTGCTGAATATTGAAATAAATAATCTCTGAGCCAGATGGTGAGTAGAAGACTGATTCTGCAGCCTGATGGTTATAGTGTTCATCTGAGGATGCAGAGACCTTGATTCTAGCCTCCTTAGTCATGGGTTTAGTATTCACACAGATTAGAAGAGTTTCAATAGTCAACATTATTCTTTCTCACCAATAAGATATCATGTTCTGATGACAGGAGGAGTCATATGAGTTCCTGTTGGGAAGAAAGAGAGATTTAAGTTGTTTTTGCAGACCCAGCTGCTGGGTAAGTAATGTGCTTATCATGAGAACTAAAGGAACAGAAGACACAGCAACTTGTGAACTATCTTCAGAGGGAAGAATTGATCTCTAGCAGTTCCAGTTTCACCTCCCAACTTAAAAAGGGATAAGTTTAGTCTGAGAACCTAAGTTTTGGATGGGTAATGTTAGGTAATTCAACCCCTTTCCCTCATTCTAGGAAAAAGTATGGTCTGTGGATTACATGCTAATGTGCTCATGTCTTCTCACGGTATTATGTATTCCAGATGTTGTCCCTTTTTAACAAAAACATCAATGGGTCTGCTACAAGTTTATGACAGCCTTTCCTTCTCCTGTATTCTGTCTTTTTATGCTGCAGTGGCAATACAACAAAGTCTTCACATACCTTGTACAGGAACTCAGCCTAAACAAATGTTGTGGGTTACACAAGATGTCTGGATAATTAAAAATTTGGAGCAGCAATGAAAAATGTATGTACCTAGATACCTCATTGTTCACCTGTGGACAGCAGTGATAAACAGCAGCCAGCCAGCCAGCCAGCTAGGCTGGCAGCAAAGTCTCATGGCTTTTTTTTTTTTTTTTTTTTTTTTTAATTGGTGGGAAGCAGAAGTGCTGAGGTACTAACAGGCCAACTCCTGTTCTTACCCTTGCCAACAGAATGGTTCCAAAGATTGTTTATCAATATGGTGATAGGTGCTTTATATATATATATGTACATATAATTAATATATATCTACTCAATGGACAGTGAGTAGCTACATTCTTCCAAAGCATGGTGTGACCTATGGGGATAAATTAATTAATAACTGTGAGACACTGATACTAGGGTAATATAACCAAGAAAATTCTTTAGAATAGAAATGCTACTGAATCAGTAGACTGGATTTTATTATTTTTATTAAATGATTAATATATTGTTAGAGTGCTCCTTATTGCATTTTATTACTTTTTCTTGTATAAAAACCTTTATAATGTAGAGGAAATACAAAGTATCTATGGTAACATGGGTTGGAAAGACCACTCAGACTAGAACAATGATAGGAAAGAGTTTGTGATGACAGGAAAACCTCTTTAAATGGTTTTGAAGTGAACTGCATGATGCTGAATGATTTTACACAGACATTCCAAAACATGTACCATGTTTTTTTGTTTTGATCTGCCATGAAATTAATTTTGAGTGGGATATTCAATACATTGGTTGTCGTTTTTGTTAGAATTTTTATGTTAAAAATATTGTGTTACTAAAAATATGTTAACTCTAGAAGGGACTCTAGTCTGGGATGGATTTTAAACCATATTTTTTATTTGTTAAGATGAAATAAGAGAAAACAAAACCTATCTGATATTGACTACAGTTACTCAATTGTGTCTTACTTATTTTAGGTATGTATGTGATATTTCTCTCTCTACGTTAGTCCTGATTTCCTATAGAAAACAATTTTTTTTTTTTTTTTAGGTTCAGTTTTATACGTAGGGTCAAATCATACTGTCATTGTTGCTGCCTTTCACAGGGACATGCAGTGTCGTCACTGTGTTTATGATCGTCACTAGGATGTTTATGTTGTAATGGGTTGTCTCCACAAAATCCATATAAATCTCAGTACACACATTCTCCCTTTTCTCATTGGTCCTCTTCCAATACGGTAGACCTCTTCCAGTTTTCAATGTAGGAAATTAAATATGTGGAAGATGACATCTTTTGCAAACTGGGACTGCAGCCATAAAATCACTCCCTGAACAGTACATTTCTTACAGGAATCCTAACTATTGTCTCTGCATCTCATAGAATCCGAAGTAAATAAGACTGGAAGGGATTCAAAGAGCTCTGCTCCTTTACTCTGTCCCTGTGAGCTACAATCATTTCACTGAAAGGTGGTGGCATTTCCATTCTATCCCAATGGATGCTAGAACATTTCACAACTTTTCCATTTCTAGCAATATCTGAAATATTTTATTGTTCTAATTTCCTCTCCTTTTCTTTCCTCTCCATGTGGCTTTTATATATTCCTTTGCTGTAATATTTTTAAGATCTCTTTATTTATTCAGGTACCCTTTTGCCTGATTAGTTTTTTCCCATTATGCATCCATGGTGTTAATCATTCTTCTGTTGTTTTTTGTTTGTTTGTTTGTTTGTTTTTTTGTTTTAATTCTCTCACAATTTTTCATATTTTTCATAAAATGATTATGAAATGTAATATTCCCTTCCAAACGCATTGTTCTTCCTCTACACTTAATATCATGTAGCTCATTAAGTAAATACTGTATAGTACTGGCTCTAGGACAGAACCATGCCAAATCCCTCTTGCTACTTCCCTGCATTTTGTCAGTAAAGAAATTAGATCTTGTCAAGTAGCATTTTCAAAACAGCTGCATACTGACCTTACAGCTATTTCACTCGGACACTAGTGTTTTTGTTGTCTTATGCAAATGTCATGTCAGATAGTGTCAGAAGTTTTTATTAAAGTCATATGTGACATTCACTGTTTTTCTCCTATCCACAAGGCCTGTTACATTGTCATGGAAAGAAATGAGATTGTTATGACATGACTTGTTCCTGACAATTCCATATTAGCTTAGCAGGTAACAAACATATCTTACAAATTGATGTATATTTTACAAATAGGTTGATTACTCTGTAGCAACATCTTGCTTCATGAATTAAGTCCAATCAAGGAAATCACAAAGGAAGGCAGCCATCTACTTCTCAGAGAGTCTACTCCATCCAGAAATTGCATAACAACAAAAAAAAATAGTATTGCTCTGTGGCCTAAAATTTTACATCTCTTTTCACTCAGAAATATATTTCGAGTGGCTGTGAGAAGTATGGAAGTTAGGGCTTTTCCTGCATTACCATGTACTTCATCACATCTCTCTGAGCAACTCAGAAAAAACAAACAGCACATTGGTAAAAGTGATTTCTGATTTCTGGACTATCTGAGGATAAATGGAAAATGTGTTTTTTGCCACTATCTGAGACATGATTTAGTCTAAACTTTATTCTTATTTTTATTTTCCTTCCTCTTTAGCTATTTGTTCTAGATTCTTTGAAGGCAGAGTCTTATTTAGTATGGTTTTGGAATTGCTTTTCCAGGATGTACTCAGTTATATGGCTAGATAATCTTTCCCTCTGTCATAAAGAACTGTCAGTATTACACACCCTAACATGAGGAATACATCTTTCAAAATTAATAAAGAAATATATAATTTGTGGGATTAATATACATACTCACTGTTTTCTTTTGTTGTTGTTGTTGCTGTCGTTTTTGTTTTAAATTTTAAAGATCTACAAATACAAGGATATAGACTTATGTAGATTTCTTTATTTTCTGTTTAGTGATGGTTGAAATTATTACTCTTCAGTCCTGGCGTTTTAATGGAAGATGCACAATATTCCATGTCTGATTAAACTGTGAGAGCTGCTGACATTGTTGAGGTGTTACCACTGAACGCTTATGCTCACAAAATATCTGTAAATTTATATACTTGAGTTCTTTAATGAATAAAATACAATTTTTGTTAGCCTATGTGCATAGGATTTTAGATAGCCAATCCTGAAGCTGAAAAAGCTGGTATGATGAATCCAAAAGGCAAATGAAAAAGCATGAGGAATACAATTATTTCATTTTCTTTCCAAATGTAAATGAATATTTACAACATCTATAGTCTATTCACAAACTCAACTCCAGTTTGTGAATTGAAAATTATATGTCATAAGCTGGAAAACTTCATCTCTGGCTTTCAAGGCTGAGTGTATTTGATTCCTTCTGCTGATATGAAGGATATACTGGACTTTTTCAACTGAAATGACAAAAGGCAGAATAAATCTTGTGAGGTAATTATTCTAGGGGGGAGGAGTAAATGAATAAATTCAGAAACTACAGAAATTCAATGACAGAAATGTGAAGGTTTTGGCCTGAGCTTTGAAAAACTCTTCTTACTGTCAGCAAACTGAACGGTGAACAGACTAATTACCCCTTAAAATATCTTAGAAAAATGGGATCTTGGGTTATAAACTAACCCTTCCTAAGATAAAAAAACAAATATTCCAAAATAAGTTTGTTATGTTACAAATATTTTACAAAAAAATTAGGCCCCTTTCAGGTGTCACTAAATCCTTTTTTGCTGAGCCTCAGAGCAGCAGCTGTCCTGTGTACTCAACATTGTCTTTACCTAGACATTCAAAGGCCTTAGAAAAAGATAAACATTGCAAACCCTTCCTACGACTGCAATTAATAAGATTCAGGCAACAACCCCTCAATGCATTAAACCTCCATCTGCTTTTACATAGGCACCCACAAATTTCAGAGGAAGAAGAAAACCTTTTACTTTAATTCAATTGGAAAAAATAAAAAATAAAAAAGCCAACATAACCAAAACCCATTACCTTATACAGAATCTCCACTAGTTTTGAAATGTGAAATGTGTCTCCTCTCCCTTCGGCAGAAACAAGATCTATGTTCTTAAGTGAAGAGAATCAAGGCAATACTTGAAAATCTCGAAGCTCTAAAAGCTCCTATTGTTTTTTGGAAAGCAGAAACACATAATTACTTTCACCCCTGTCTCTAAAAACTTTATCTTTAAAAATTCATGATGTACCCTAACCCTTCCAGTTTTTATGTCTATAAAGCTGTACAACAAATGGCCTTTAGCCATTGGCTAAACATATTCTTTACACAGGAATTTAATAAAATACGTCTTAACTAAGCACACATGTTTGAGGAAATAAACTTGTTTCAAAATAAATAGTGAAAAGAAATGATGAGATTTAAGTTCGTGGATTATTAGACCTGTGTTTGGGTCAACAGAAAATAGATTAATCAGAATCCTTTTTTAGGGGCCTTGCAAATACATCTTAGAGGGTTTCCATCACTTACAAGGGTAAAAGAAACTTTATAGTTTTAACAGAGATTTGGCAATATTGTACATCAGATTTTATGAACTTAGCCTTGTAATTGCAGAAACAAATGAGGGACAAGACTAAACAGAGAAGAAATCCAGAACTCCACATTCTCCTTGGTGCTGCCACAGACAAGGAACCTCACTGAGCACTTTGCTTAGATGCAACCTGCTTAGAGCTGAAGTGCCAGATTAAATACATGATGCATGAATGTGGTTTGTCTAATATGATATAGGTGCATTGACTATGTGTTATTTTTGTGTATCCAGTCCACCTAATTTCTAAAGGAATGTCGAATATATATATTTAATCTGTTTTGTTAACTGCAAGAATCCTATCCAGAACTGAGCAAATTTCAGACATATATCTGAGGGACTGCTGGAGACAAAATAGCTAAACTTATGATACATTACAGAGGCAATTTTTTCTAATTAAAAAAAAAAATCCACAGGAGGTATGAAAGGTCATTAAGCTTTATTGTGCTCAGCAAATGGAGTAACAGATTGCACAGAAAAGTCAGGCAAACTAGGACACTCAGTCTTTTAATGCCCCTTGAAGTGGGAGAGTGAGTTTCAACTAAGGACTTGTCATCAGTGGCAATCAACAAGTTTACCATTATATGACACCTATATGTAAGAAAGATATCTGAATAAATATTATTGGATTGTTTTATATCTGAATAAAATTGGAGGAGCTAAACTGAATAAGAAAATATAAACAAGGAATGCATGAAATAGTCTCTTGATACATTAGGGCTCTGCTGATCACTAGTTTAACATTAACATTAATAGATGCTGGATTTAAATGGTTTGGTAGCTTGTTTATGCAATTATGTATCTATATTATAATGTTTAAGAGTATGTAGTGTCTTTCACTGCTCTGTCAAGAATCTCCCATACTGTATACTTATATGTGTAACAAACTCAAGATACATATCAGTATTTTGCAAACTTGTTAGCCATTCTTCTAAAATATGAAATGCAGATGTGAAAATGTTATGAAAAAGGAGATGGGGTATACATACAAAGTTGGGAGGACAAGATAGAACACTGAACTTAGATTACTTGAAGATGTTTTGTGATGAATTTCTATCATCATAACTTATTTTTAATGCTTCTGAAACATGGACATGCAATATTTTTGTCTGTGAAAGATTATGCAGAAGAAAAGGAATTGTTCTATTTCTTCAGAATGTTAGATTTTCCATGTATTATATTGTGTAACCTGTTGCAACCCCAAGCCAAAATGCAACCTTTATTACGCAGGAAGGGAGAGGGACAGAACTAGAAATATGATGAATTCTGTTACAGATATAAAGAAGCAAACCAGGGCTGATGATGAAAGCAATGTGGTGACATGCACAAAACTAAGAAGGGGTCTGAGAAAGGAATGTCATATAACGTGGTACACAGAGAAGATCTGCCAAGAGATTGCCACCTTGATGGGAGACAGCATGTGAGAGGAAACATACAGAAACCTCAGCTGGAGATTCTGAGGGAACTGCAGTTTGAAGAAGCTGCTGTGAAAAGGGCACCAAGTACTCCCTCATGCACAGGAAGGCTAGAGAGGAATATTGTGAATCATCTTCAGCACAGCCGTATTCTGAAAGCTCTGCAAGAGTTGTCATGTTATGTTGCTGATAGCTCATAGGATAAAACTGAAGTGAAAATCGTCTCAGTAGGTCTCATTTTATTCCACTATGGACAGGAAGGTCCCGACCCTGGTGATGCTTAAGGACATGCTTTAGTAGTGGACCTGGTAGTGTTATGTTGGTGATTGAACTTGCTTATCCTAAGAGTCTTCTCCAACTATGGTTCTATGATTGTAAGTAGACCTCGTGCACAAACCTGTGTGTCAGAGTGTGGAGGTTCAGACGCTAACAGTGCCTTGAAGCTGATTTAAGAAGCATACTGATAAAAGCTGTGTATAAGGGAGATTTAGAGGAAAGAAAGTCTTGGTGACCAGTTCTGGGGGAGCCAAGAGCTAGAGATGAGCAGGAGAAGCCTAAGGAAGGACTCAGTCAAAACTAAGGACTGTGGAAGGCCATCCATCTTTTCCTCATGGTGATCACTGATGTGCCTGAAGTCCCCCAGTGGCATGTAATTAAAGCACTTCAAATTCATGTCACAGGAAAGGACATGAATTCTCAGCCCACAACATAACCCAAATAGATAATGGCTCCCATCTTGTTAAAATCTGGGCAAAGTTAGATTAGAGCTATTAGAGAACGAGAGGTGGAGAGTGTGAAATTGGTGGGGCATTTCTCAGAGTGCAGAAACTTCAGTCATCTAGAGTGACAAGAGAAAAGAAATACTCCTGCTGCTCTGTTCCCATCATCCATCTCCAAATGATCAAGTTAAGAACCTTTATTCATTTTCTGACATCCAGGACACTACTAGCAAAGAGGGTGAGAGGAATGTAGAGCTGACTATGCAAACTGTGAAGCCCTGTGAAGTATAAAATGTGAACAAAGGACAAAGTTTTTTCACAAGACATATTTTTCTTAATAAAACTCCTCCCTTGGAAGAGTCAAGTCTTGTTTCTCTGTCTCATTTTATATTATAGAAGTGATAGATTAAAAAAAAATAAAAATATTCTAAAATCTCTCAGGTTTTAGATACAAAACCAGAATAAGAATCCTTTGTGAGAGAACTGCTTCTTCCTAAGTATTTATAGGACATCTAACACTATGACTTCCTTAAGGTGTTAAAAATAAGATGAATCTTCTTATCTTGGGCTGAGCAAGTTTGGTTATAATACCTCTGTGCAAAAGGGCTTTTCCTACTTGGCATTTCTTATATTAAAATAGTACAACGTTTGCATTACTGTGACATAACCGAACTGCTTAACAGAAAATATCTGTAGAAAATCTCTCTGGAAGGTTGTTTAAGCTACAGCTGTATGCCCTGTTAAGCCTTCATACTCAGAAATTCATTTTATTTTATTTTATTTTATTTTATTTTATTTTATTTTATTTTATTTTATTTTATTTTGTTTTGTTTTGTTTTGTTTTATTTTATTTTATTTTATTTTATTTTTTAAGAAAGCCTAAAAATAACAGAAGTGATCCATGTACGTTCATCACCTCCTTACAGATTAAGACTGACAAGATTCCTTACAAAACTGAACTTGTCAATTTCTGACTTTTTAAATTCTCTTCTAAATAGGAATAGATACTGAAATAAGTATCTAATAATGTAAGTATAATATATATAACATAATATATATAACATAATATATATATAATATAATATATAAAAATATAAGTATCTAACAAAGAGATATGTTCTTTTACATTCTATAAAAAAGAGGATGGGAGAAAGACAATGAAATTGTAGATGAGATATATCCATAAATCCGTTTCTCAATATAGGAGGAACAAAGGTCCCTTTCAGTTGGTTATTTATGTTTCTGGTCTGTTATGTTGAAGAAAACTGAATTTTTCTTAGCGGCAAGTGCAAACATTTCCTCTAATCTCCAAAAGAGTTCAAAGATGATTTGTTTTCCTGATCTGAGCAGCTTGACTCTGACAATGGTGGTGAGCTCTGTGTTGTCGTCACTCCTCACAGATAAATTTCCTTATGTTGACATGACTTCAGCATCTGATCTGGTAAACAGGAGAAACCTCATTTGTGGTAGAGTGCGTTCAATAATATTTGGGTCTCACTTTCATGGTTTAGATGTGAGTGGCTATAAACTTCACTGACACAATGCATATATGGGCTAGGGACACTATCTAAAAATGTCTTGCAACACCTGTTCTTGGGCACAGTAATACTAGATTAAAAAGCAGTACCAAGGAAATTCTTCATTGCTTTTTCAAATCTGGCAAGGAAGTGTTCAGCTCTGGGAATTTATTGTTATAATTATTTATTTCTTCCAGGTGAGATCCTTCATATTTACAGGTTCTCTTACTTAGACTCTTCATGACCGTGCCTGTCTCTGATGGTGAAATTGGTTTGTGGAACTGGTTGGCTTAAGGCAAAATGAATGAATATATAAGATACATATATATATATATATATATATATATTTCTGGAAACTTTTGCTACTGATGATTATTTGCTGTAGGTCTACTATGTTTACAGTCATTTAGTATGGAAATTTGGACCTTAAAATTCCATATATTTTTATAGTTGTTTATCTAGCAGAGAGTCATTGAGTCAAAGCAATTGCAATTTTGACTCCGAAGAAGCATAGGATGGAGTTACATGTCTGGAAAGTATCACACAGCACTAAATCTTGGGGTACTGTGTATAAATCTATTAAGTAAATGCTAATAATTCCCAGCAAAATTTCTGAGAGGCAACACCCTACCATTTCTGAGTACAAGATCCATGCAAAACTGAACTCATACTTAGAACTCAATGTATGCTTTTTAAACAAACAAACAAAAAAGTATCACTAGAAATTTGGTAATATACCATATGCAGATTTTCTCTTGTTGTTTCTGCTAACATATAATGCAAACACATATCAGCATATGTACCCTCACTTCAGTACATGTTTATTAAGACTTTCACCTTAGCTTTCTTGTAGAAATGATCTGTCACTGTGACTGCAATACCCAATAGATATCTTTTGTTCTCTTTAGAACAAGATCTGTCTGTTCTTTTCCTCAGGATTTCCATGACTTTTCACAATGAACAGATAAAAGTTCTCAACAGTTCAGTCTTAGACAGTGGACTGTTTTCATGACATGGTAAAAAGCAAGCCCTGTAAACTATATCCAAACTGAATCCCACTCTATGGTGTAAGTATTTACTCAGGCTCTGGGTTTTGTAATAGCCTTCAGTTATACAATAAGCATTCATTGGAATGAAGAATTGCTTCAAAGCATCATTTTTTTCCTGTGCAAGAGGCAACTTCTCCATCTAAATATAAACACACAAACCAGGCAGCTTTAAATAGCTTAAAAATAACACTCTTCATTTTTTTTTTTTTTTTTCCAAGCAGAAAAGTTATGTAAGAGCATTGCAACTGAAGTAAGGTAGTTATATCATGTAATAGGAGTCTGAAAGTTACTCAGATTCTATGGTGATACAAGGACTGTGTAAGAATATAAATAGAACATTATAGAGACTACACTAAAGCTGTGGAAGACATTTTCTTTAGGGAATTTGAATCCTATTCAAAATGGCTAGAAGGCCTCATTTTGGTAAATCTTTTCATTACCTTTTCCAACTACACTGGAATATTAGTGGAGAACTTGTATTTCAAAAAGTATCCCACAATTAGTGATTAGTCATAGTGTGACTTAACATGTCAAAATTAATAAAATCATAGAATCATAGAATATCCTGAGTTGGAAGGGACCCACCAGGATCTTTGAGTCCAGCTGTTGGGTCACCAAAGGATCACCCAAAAATCAGACCATGTATCTGAGAGTGTTGTCCAAATGTTTCTTGAACTCCGGTAGGGATGGTGCCATGACCCCCCCGGGGAGCCTGTCCCAGTGTCTGACCACTCTCTCAGTGGGTGGATAAATCTTTAATACAGGAGCAAGGTATATTTTAAACAACCATGAAAAAGAAAATTCTGTGGTCTCCAGAAATAAATTTTCCTGGCCTAGAAGTGAAAGAATCAGCTTCCTTCTCTAATTCAAAATCTGATGTATACTGTGGTCTCCATGTTAACTGCTGCATCCATGCCAGTAACCTGACAGCTTTTCTGATCTTACATACTGCTTTCAAAAAGTCTCTGAGACATTCTGCCTATATCATGAGGTTATCATTCCATGACATAAACCAAACCTCACAGCTTCCCTTCCAGGTCTAATTCACTCTGACTCACTTTCTAAATGTTCATGTTAGTACTGAAGGCTGTAATGTGTCTGCTGTATGTTCCTATCTGTAAACTCTTTTTCTGTTGTCTCTTAGCTTGCAGCAGAGCTTCAACACAGTTCTCACAAATTTTCCTGTCATTTTCCTTGCCTGGCATCCACGTGAAGCTCAAGGCATTAATTAACTCATAGAACTTAAATTGCCTGTGATATCTTTTTACTTCCTTATGCTATGCTAGCATCCAAACCAAATATTCCCAAAGTAAGTAGAAGTTAAAAATACCAAAATGCAAAAGTAGATACACTGCACAGGTGCCAAGAAGATACCTAATTTTCATTTTTCCTGAAAAGAAATCTTACAATTAGCTGTAATGTTGCACATAAAGTATTTTTAATTTATTTATGTTTTATTTTATTTTATTCAAGGCAATATTTTATTTTCAATGTCTACTTCGTTGGCATTTTGACTGTGTCAGGACCAGAATTCTGAAATGAAATGTGCACATTATCACTAACTATATGATGTGATGCAGTTTATTGATGTTCTTTATTCTGTGTACATTTGTCTGCTCAAAATTCTTGAAAAGATTTAAATGGTACATTGCTGTTTGCTGCTTTTCTGCCAAGTTTCATATGCAGTCAACTATGTCTCAGCAAGTCTGTGTATCATATGAGAATCCTGGAGAAGCCTTCCTGTGCATTACCATATTTCTTCACAAGAAGGTCTACTTAAATGACAGTTTGGATTTTCTCTGTTTACTGTTTAATTCAGTATATCATCAAAATTTAAGTTTGCCTTAAATCTCACTGCACAGAATAGATAAATGCTTTAAGCAAATTTTCTGTATTTATGTTGATTTAGTTGATGTAGTAATACTTAAATAAGGACAGCCTACATTAATAAGTATCATTAAATATTGAACATTTTCTTTATAATCAAATGATTCTTGTTCAAGATACTGTGAATAAGGTGCTCTTTACCAAACTCAGTGACAGGGGACAGAAGGAGGTAGGAAGAGTCAAAGGCAGACACCAGATATCTACAATATAGTAATGATTTAAAGGAAATATTATAACTAGATACTATTACATGTTCCATAGACAACTTTTACTACTCTCTTTGTTTTGGTAAATGTTTAAGAGAAGAATTTTTTGAAATGGAATGATGGAGAAGAATTACACACAGTTACCATCCATAACTGCCTTCCAAAATCACAGGTAAACTTTGACATTTTTCTTGGTTATGTTAACTTCACGAGAAAATCTGATTTTCCTTCATTATTGCAGAAAAAAAAATAATCTGCTGTGACTAATGCCAATCTTCCCTTCTCACCCAACCTTATTTGTAAAAGTAGAAAGGGCAAAATTATGGAATGAGAACATTATAAATGAGAAGCAGTCTTCTGTCCTCAAGGAAAAAAAAAAAGGAAATTCTAATTTGTTTAGTGAGATACAATCTGATTGTTTTCAGAGCAGTCCAATTTTATCTTCAACAGGACTTATTTATTTTTTTCCTATAATTTTTAATGAGCTCTATAGTTTTATGAAATTTAAAATCAATAAATTGTGGTCAGTGGTTTTGTGTACCTTTCTATTTTTTCTTCACGATCTTGTTTGGTTTCACTTTCTTTGGCAGTGTCCTTGCATGGCCTCACAGAGAAAGCAAGATATATATGTCTTTTAGATCTGCCTACTCACAGCTGCGCTGTCAATGCACGTCTCAAGTTCCTCCAGCAGCAGTTTGATTTTTCCTTTCCCTGTGTTACCTACTGAATTTTCATTGGCACTCTGACTCTGCACAGCTTGAGGGACTTAAGTATTTGTTTCCTCTGTAAGATTTCTTTTTCACCTGTGCCTTCTTGTATTAATTACCAGTATTGTGTTTTCATGCTGCAATTACTTGATTTTATTTATTTATTTATTTATTTGTTTGTTTGTTTTTCACCAAGAACCTTTCATCTTCTTCACTTTAGTGTCCAAAGTATCTGATTTCTTCCTTGTGGCATTTGTCTGTACATTTTTCATGAGCTAGAGCACTAAATACAGAGTTATTTCTCTTTATTGATTACAACTGATAAGTTGCTTATTTTATTTTTTTATTATTTTTTATTGTACTGTTATTTTAAAGTCTCTGTGCTTATACCATTTGTTCGTTTGTTTGTTTTTCTACATTTTGTTGTATTGGAGATACCTAACAGATAACAATCTTTCTTCTCTGACCTTAAGAATGACAAATAACAACTGATAATAATAAAATTCCTTTTTCTACCCTCTTGAGAGAGCCAGTAAAGTTTTCCCAAAGCACCCTCTTTCTGAAGAGGTCTCAAGCTTACACGGTAGAGAAGCACTGCCTTCCCTTGTCCTGGAATCCACATGACAGTGGAACGCTTCCCTTCTTGGCTCTTCAGGTCCAAGCCACAATTCTACATGATCATGATGAGCAGAGACTGCCTCTGGTCCTTTGGGACTTGTGAGCCACAAAGTCAGCTGTAGTCTATACAGGAGAGTTATAAAGTGGGAACCCATCAATCAGTTAGATTTTTTCTTGAGGTCTCTTGCATTCTTGACTGAAAAGTCTGGTCATAACACTTCAATGGAAAGGCTTGAATCTGTTCCCTGCAGAAAGCTCATAACACTCATCTGCTCTTTTAATCTCAACATATTGTTCTACAGAAATACCAATTATTGGCAGATATATCATAACTGGAGCTTTTCAGGCATAGGTTTCTAGGCTAGTCAGAAGCTAGGTTGACTTGAATACCCAAGAGCTATTAATGACAAACTCTCCAGCCTGTGTATGGCCAACATCCTTAGATAGTGAAGACTGTCTGGGCACGTAGCTTATCTCAATGCAGTATCAGCACACAAATGTCATTAGGTTCAAGAAGAGTCTCAGTCCAGATGGTTTTGCTAAGTGTTGCTGGCAAGATAAGGCAAGAAACCTGCAAAATGTTAAGCAATAAAAAACAGTAAAGCAGCTGCTTCTGGCCTCTTGAGAAAGTTGTTAAAGTCCTTCAAATACACAGTAGTTCTGAAAGGCGCCCTGCTCACACAGATGAGCAAAGCTGCATTCAAATTCTTGTTATCAGTGTGAATGGTGATTACCCTATTTCCTCTTGCTACTTTTAAAACCACCTCCTCAGCTGTGATATTTCTGGTCTTGCGATTAGTACTAGAATATTACAAGTATATGGATGCCCTAATTCCCTGGCACCAGACCAAACAATATTGTTGGCATTTCTGAAGTGTAATGATTCTAAACTACTGGTTTCCTCTATATATAACTGTCTGCATGGGTATGTAATACTTCCTTCCAACCTTTAAATAATAGTTAATCTCAAAATAAATGTGTAATTTTCTGTCTTATTCCTCTGCCCAAATATTTTAAGAAATTATTGTAAAGACATTTTTATAATGTCTATGACCATGAAGAAACAGTGCAAATGAGTAGAACTTCAAATAAATTAAAAATTGCTACAGAAATTATCAGGAAATTAGGGGTCACTGGAATACTTCACATAAGAAATATTTCAAAATAAAACAAATCAAAACAGTATATTTTTGAACCAGAAGCATATGTCTGATTACAACGGCCTAACTCACTCAGCTCAGCCTACTCAGAGTTCACATTACCCAATCTGTATTGCAGTTTAACATTAAAATTTGTCAAGAAAAGTATAGCCTGATTTGCATTCCTGTGTACTGTCATGGCAAATTCTGTCTTCCAACTGCTTTTCAATTCCTTTTTCTAATTAGTGCAAACAGTTGATTAAATATCACAAATAATGAGGCTACTACAAAGAAAGGAACAGCAATACATGAGATGGATAAAGTGACCCCAGAGCATGTTCACTTGTGTGAGGTCAGGCTATATCTACAAAATGATGAACTTATCCTAGAGAAAGAGTGTTTCTAACTTAGAGACCATAGTGAAGAAACAAGTCAACCTGAACTCTTATTCAACTTCTCAGTCATGAACAGAATATTATGACCTCTTATCATATGATAAGTTTTTACAAAGTCATATTGAAACTTTCAGGAGAACTAATTTTCTAGATTTCTCCAATAATTCTTAGTTGTTAACCAGGCTGAGGAGATATTCACAGTTGAAATACACTCACTAGGCATTTGCTTTTTTTAAAAAAAAAAAAAAAAAGAAAAGAAAAGAAAAGAAAAGAAAAGAAAAGAAAAGAAAAAAGAAAAAGATGTTTATTTGGCTGAAGTATTTTTAATCTGCAGACAGAGTCCTATGTTATTGCATCAACTACTGACTGTTGCTGAGTAAGAGTGAAGAAAACAGCTCACACTTCAGTGCAGGATCCTACATGGTACTGCTGAAGTTTTTGCACTTCTGAGTTCAGTGGGACCAGAATATGATGCCAGGCTCTGGTGTACAAAGCCTAGCCTGTGTGTGCAAGGTAAAATGGAAAAGCTTTAGAGTTGGAAATAGCATAGCTACAATTTTACATTCTCACTGATAAGGCTGTGCTGCTCCCAGGTGCAGCTTGCACTGGATTTGCTCCACTATGACTATTGTCATGTTTGATATCTCACTTTTGTATCATTATCAATAAAGAACTCATGAAAAGAACAGGAGTGTTCTGACAGGTATTCCAAAGCTGACAAATTTGTTTATTCAGTAAGTAGGAAAATTACTTCTGGTGCTCAGAGAATTCAGAAGGCAAAAGGAGGCTTTCTGTGGTGAGTGGTGAGATACTTCTGTATTACACAATGTCCACTGAAGGAAAGGAATAAAGTACTTGTCTATGCAAAACAGATCTGCACTGGTTTTGACTGCAAGGTGTAGGTGTATACATGTCTTGAGAGACACTGCAAGCCAGAGAATAGGCAGAGGTGTTAAAGGTGTTACAGACGGAAAAGAATGAAAAAGATCTACAGAAGGAGAGAAAAAGGAACTGCAGTTGCATATCAGAGAAAGAGGAAAAAGTGAATCAGTGGAGGGGAATGTACAATACACATTTTTCAAACTCTGAAGTATTGCTCATTGTCTTAGGTGCCTTCACCTTTGTAATGTTAAGAGAGGTTTTTTTTCTGCAATACTGCTTTTCTGTATACTGCTTTTTCCTTGAAACTGCAATCTCTCACATAGGCTGCTGCAGCAGTTTCCCTTTTTTTCTGACATTGTTCTCATGCTATTCTCATGGCCTTGCTCTTGAAAACCACAACAGGTGGATTCTTTTGGGAAACAAATTTCTCCCAGTAAAAGAATCACACCTTTTCTTCCCTTTCTCTACCTTTTGATTGTAAGTTTTAGGTCAGATTGTTGGGGCCCAGTAATACGCAAGCACATACCTTATCAACCTGCAGGCCTGAAGGACCTGAAGGACCAGCCCTGGTGCAAAGAACACGCCAATTAGCACTAAGAGTAACAAAGAATAGAAAGGTGGAACAGTTCCTGATGAAAATGATATTGTCCTTATGGGGAAACATTGCAGAAGATTGTCTATTGTGTTGGAGAGGAGCCCAGAGGACACTCACTGGGGAATCCAATTGTTTCTCTTCCAAAATGGACACTGGGGAAAGTTTTCTCGTTTTTTCTTTTCTTTTCTTTTCTTTTCTTTTTTCTTTTCTTTTCTTTTCTTTTCTTTTCTTTTCTTTTCTTTTCTTTTCTTTTCTTTTCTTTTCTTTTCTTTTCTTCTCTTCTCTTCTCTTCTCTTCTCTTCTCTTCTCTTCTCTTTTCTTCTCTTCTCTTCTCTTCTCTTCTCTTCTCTTCTCTTCTCTTCTCTTCTCTTCTCTTCTCTTCTCTTCTCTTCTCTTTCCTTTCCTTTCCTTTCCTTTCCTTTCCTTTCCTTTCCTTTCCTTTCCTTTCCTTTCCTTTCCTTTCCTTTCCTTTCCTTTCCTTTCCTTTTTTTCTCTCTCTCTTTTCTTTTTTTCCATCCTTTTCAGTTTTTCTATGTCATCAGCTAAGGACCCCACTAATAAGAGTGTGCAAATAATCCTGTTTCACAACACAATAAATTTAACCAAGATTTTTGAAGGAAAATTACATTTTTTTTTTTTTATTTTTAAAGAAGAATAAAAACAAGACGTCCAAAACAACATTTAAAATATCTCGTAACCGGAAGCTATTCTATACTGTCAAACAAAAGAGCCTTTCAATGCTCTTTCAAATATGATATCTTTAGAAACCTTAGCATCTAACTTAAATACCTTTGTTGGGCAGTACTGATGCCTTAGGAATCCCAAGGTTGGAAATGGATATTATGATGGTCATCCAATCCCTGGTAGGGAAGATGGATCCACTGCACTTAAATAATGAGATGGAAGCCAGAATCTAGCAGATATAATTGGCTGTGGAATAAGATACAACATCTTTAATGGAAACTCTTATAAAAAAGGATCAACCACCACGGACAAAAGATGCCTTCAGGAGTTCCTGCATAGTCTGCTAAATAATCCACTTGAGAAATTCAGGGTATTTGGCATGACATTGTAATTGGATTGTCCCTGAGATCTCAAATGTAACACAAATGAAGGAAGGCCAGACTGACCCTGTCTTGTTGAAGGGGGAACGACCAAGTGCCCCTTCTGAGTTTCTTAGTCCCGGTTTCTGATTCTCTTACTTCCTTCTCATCTCTACAAATGTAACCTCAGTGTAACCTCAGATTTAAAGTCAGAGTAAATATTTTGAATTTTCATTATTTATCCTAGAACCAAAATCCCTGTGTTTTGTTTTGGTAGAAGTCTCATGCTATTCTAGAAGCTAGATGTTAAGAAAATAATGGAAAAGTTTCCTCCCTGGAACGTAGCATACCCTATTTTCTATTGTTTACTTAAACCAAAGAATATTAAACTCCCAGCATCAACAGTAATCTCATATTTTTTCTTTATATGAATAAAATATGAAGAAGAGAAAAAATCTTTCCCATCATGCCGTTGAAGGGAGAGATATGAAAAATATGGCAAATACCAAAGAGTTTCATGAAAGTTTTGAATAACTGCTGAACAATAGGTCTGGAAAATAAAAGGTAAGTAGATGCAATCATGTAAGATAGAGATATATATTAAATGAAAACAAAATAAATATTCACTAGTTCTATAACATAAGGAATATTCTTAGCACTAAAAGTAAGCAGAACAATAAAAGTTCAGCAGAATGATATACAATTATAATGCAAAGCACACTTTCAATGGAAAAGAAAGAATCCATTTTACAGAACAAATTTTAACTTTTTTTTTTTACTTTTTTTTTTTTTCTTTTTGATGGAGTGTGTGTCAACAGGCATGAATGTGTCATTTACTATGCAACTGTAGGAATCCTTTGCCTGTTATAAACTCCAGCAGCATCTGGTGAAAACTGATTGTCCATCTTTCAGCTTTTTTACCAGCCAGCACAGCCAGTCCCAATCTCTTCAATGACAGTAAATTAAAGAACTGTTGTAGAAGAAAAATAGCTTTGTGTCTTGTGTCTGGGACAGCATGCTCATAATCAGACTTTCTAACATTAGTTAGTTTTTGCTCCTATCTGTGCTGCAGATACCTCACCGGCAAATGGAGGAAAACCTGTACTGACCTCACCAACATACTTTGGTTCTGGATTATTCTTATGTCTATAAAACAGAGAGCTGAAAGACACTGTCCCTATACTAAGAATGAGCTTGGAATATTTTTTTTTTCAGTTGTTAATTTGGAGCCCTTTTTTTTTCAGTTTTGCTACTCTGACCATCAAATTAATGTGAAAGCACACAAGAGCAGAAGCAATGTATTCTTATAGTTCATGTAGTAAAATAAAAAAGAATCATAATTCTCAGTGTTATTTCCATGAACAGTTTTAGGTTTCATTCTGATGACAGTTCAACTGCAGATGGCCAGATGGGATTCCATTTGTGGTTTGTCAATATATTTTTGAATTTTTCAGCTACTTTCAAATAGGAAGTTGAGCCTTGATTCAATGCTTGTAAAAGGAGGATTCACATCCATAATGACTTTCATCAAAGAACTTATTATAATAGGACAATTAAAAAAGATCACTTAATGAGCCTTCACATGACCCCTTTGAGGCTGACATTAATATGATAAGCTCTTGGCAGATGAAGCAAAAAGGACGACAACATTTACACATGTTGCACAAAATCAGAGTCTCTAAAGCCTTCATTCTTACATTTTGTATTCTCAAATCTCTGACTTAAAACAACAGACAAGTGTGTTCATACAGAACAGGGAACAATACAGGGTCCATTCTTGTTTAATATCTTCATTAAAAAGCTGGATGATGGGGTAGAGTGCACCCTCAGTAAATTCACAGATGCCACATACCTAAGGGGAGTGGCTGACTCACCAGAAGGCTGTGGTTCCGGTCAGTTTCCTCTAAGTGAACCTGCCTGAGCAGGGGGTCGAACCAGATATGTTCCAGGGGTTCCTTCCAACCTTAACTATTCTGTGATTCTGAGAACAGTTTATTGATGAGTAGTTTTTGGCACCATCAATGGTACTCATTTTTTTGTGTGTTTGTTTGTTTGTATGTTTAGTTGTTATTTTTAATTCTTTTCCCTCTTGTCATCTACTAGGTTGGAAAACAATAAATCTCAGAAGCTCAAGTGACATTCTTAAAAGTTATCAGATCTCTGCATACCAATTTCCTAAACATTCTCCAAGCTTTGTATCTACCTGTATCAGTGAAAACAAAATCTCATGGAAGGAGAGTGAGTATTCATCACATTTTCAGCTTTGAAAATGATGTCAGAGAGCTCTGTGGAAATGTCAAGAACATATGGAAAAATAAAAATTCATTGTATTAAAATCTTGCAGTCATTTTTCTTAGTTTATTTTAATAGCTCAAATTTATGTTGTGCCAGCTGATGAGAATAGTGTACTTTCTATGGTGAAACCCTTAAGACTGCAAGCATAAACTTGGGAATAATCACACTGAAGTTAATGTTTGTCCTACAAGTGTGGAGTTGTGATTCATTATTGATATTTGAAAACATGTCAAATTCCAGTGAGAATCTTCAAAAAAATCTTGAAAATGGGCTTTAAATATGGAATAATACATCTCAAAGGTTTAACAATTTTAATGATAAGCCATAATTCTCAAAAATTATAAAGAAAAGCCAAACAATGCATTTTACATCCATCCAGGAACAGTTTCATAGGTCAGCATCTGAAAGGAATTTGAAACCCTGCAAAGACGAAGCAATAATAACCTGATGATATGGACACAAGAGGAATAAAAACACAGAATCATAGATTAATGGAATAAATCATAAAATCATTGAATCATAGAAGCATAGAATTATGGAATGATTTGAAAAAGAGCTAAAAGACCATATAGTTCCAACCCCCTGCCACATACAGGGACACTTTCCACCAGATCAGGTTGCTCAAAGCCACATCCAACCTGGCCTTAAATATTTCCAGGGATCCACAGCTTCTTTGGGCAACCTGTTCTAATGCCTCACCACCTTCAGAGTAAAGAATTTCTTCCTAATGTCTAATTTAAATCTACCTTTTTTCAGTTTAAAGCCATTACTCCTTGTCCTATCATTACACTCCTTGATAAAGTGTCCCTCTCCTCCTCTGTAGTCCTCCTTTATGTACTGGAAGGCTGCTCTAAAGTCTCCCCAGAGCCTTCTCTTCTCTAGACTGAACAACCCCAACAATCTCAGCTTGTCCTCATCAGAGAGGTGCTCTGGCCCTCTGATCATCTGACCCTCCTCTGGACTAGCTCTAATAAGTCCATATCCTTCTTATGTTGAGCTAAACTCAGTACTCCAGGTGGGGTCTCACAAGAGCAGAGCAGAGGGAGAGAAACACCCCCCTCATCCTACTGCCATGCTGCTTTTGATGCAGCCCAGGATACAGTTGGTTCTCTGGGCTGCAAGCATACATTGCTGGTTCACGTTCAGCTTTTCACCCACCAACACATGCAAGTCCTTCTGCATAAGGCTGCGCTCAATCCATTCATCACCTAGCTTACATTCATACTTGGGATTTCCCCAGCCCAGGTGCAGGACCTTGCACCTGGCCTTGTTGAACCCCATAAGGTTCACACAGGCCCACTTCTCAAGGTTGTCCAGGTCCCTCTGGATGGCATGCCTTCCTTCCAGATTATAGACCACACCATGCAGCTTGGTGTTGTCCACAGACTTGCTGAGGATGCACTCAATCCCCATATCCATGTCACTGACAAAAATGTTTATCCTGGTTTCAGTTAGGATAGAATTAATTTTCCTATGTGCTAGGGTGTTATGTTTTGGATTAAGATGAGAAGAGCACTGATAACATGCTAATTGTTGCAGAGCAGTGCTTACACTAAGCCAAGGACTTTTCAGCTTCTCGCTCTGTCCTGCCAGCAGGCAGGCTGGGGGTGCAGCAAGAGCTGGGAGGGGACAGACCCAGGACAGCTGACTCAAACTGGCCAAAGGGGTATTCCATACCATCTGACATCATGCTAAAAAATATATAGGGGTGGCTAGCCAGGGTGGGGGGGCGGCTGCTCGGGGATAGGCTGGGCATCAGTCAGTGGGTGGTGAGCAATTGCATTGTGCATCACTTTTTTTGTACACATTATTATTATTATTATTAATTTTCCTGTCTTAATAAACTGTCTTTATCTCAACCCACAGGCTTCACTTTACCGTTTCTCTCCCCCATCCCAGAGAGGGAGGGGGGAGGGTGAGTGAACGGCTGTGTGGTGTTTAGCTGGCAGCCGGGTTAAACCACAACAGTGTTAAATAGTGCTGGTCCCAATACCAGAAGTTGAGCTTATGTAAGACCCTCTTTACAAAAACAACCATAATTTTGTTATTGAAAAGGTAGGTTTTCTTATCCAGAAAATGATCTGGTTTGGTTTTTCTTTGGTCTACACAGTTTTTAATTTCCTGGGCAGCAACAATCCTCCTCAGAATGAAGATCAAGATTCCTCATTGATCAGAATGATCTTGATCAGAATGAAGATCAAGATTCCCTCTCATCTTGTCTTTCATGAGCCTGAAATCATATTAGAATTGTAGGACTTGAGCTGGGGCTTTTCTCAACTACTGGCTCCTGGTTTTTGTCCCCTAAAGAAACTATGTCATTGGTTTGCCTTTTCCACTACTTATCTCTAACAAGTTCTTGGATTTAACACCTTACATTTAAGTTTTACACTAGAATGTGAGTATCAGGAGGTTTTTGAAGAAATTTTCCCCTTGCTCACAAGGACAAAAAATGTTTTGCCTTTGAGACAACATTTACTGTTCCATGCAAAAACATCACAAACTTTGATAAAGGACATATCCTAATAGGGAAATTGGAGCTGTGTGATTAGGAGAAGAAAGAAAAAAACACATCTAATTACTGTGCGCTATAGCAGTCAAGTGATATACTTTCTATGAAGAAGAAAGAATCACTAAAGAAAAAAAATATTCTGAGGTTTCCAAAGGAAAGTACCAATCAGTCACATGGTAATGAAGCACACAGGAAAGCAGGAACATTTACTGAAGCAAAATTTGCTTAAACACAAAATATTGCTATTTCAGTTATACTACTGTCTCTCTAAAATTCAGTCTTTGAAGAACAGCAGACAGTTGACCTTGGACAGTCAATTACACCCAATAGGGTGAGACCAAAATTCTATCAGATAAGATGATGAGATTTTATAGTTATTCATTATACACTTACAAGGGAACCTGTTCCAAAGCTACAAAAAGACAATGGAAGTCTACAGGTGCTTATGTCCTCAGGCTTCAGGTCAACAAAGTACTTAAGTGCATGCCTAACTGCCATTACCATCAATTGAGACTGGCAGGTTCTACAGGAAGTCTGTAAGATTAAGAATAGATTGAAGTACCTCTTTGAAGCAAGACTTAAACTATGTGACTCCAAAAGTGCAGGAGGTTACCTTTAACACATTTCCACTTATAATTTATTTAATACCTTTGCTATCCACAGAATGCTTGATCACATGCCATGAAGGTCACATCATGACATTCACTAGCCCAAAGTGTAAGACTAATAATGTATATTCAGTGATGTGTTCTGGACTATTCACAATTGTAAGTCAAATTATGTCAGTGAATGGGGACCAAATTCAGATCTTCTCCATTTCGTTAAAGATTCTTTTTTATTTTTTTTTTCTTTTTATTCTTTAAAAAAAAAAAAAGTCCATGGAACTGACTGCCTGAACAATTGCATTGCTTTGCTTATCTGTTTTGATTTCCAGATTTTATTGAAAGGGCTTTGGATTTACTTTGCCCAGGATACATGAGAGAAAGGTCAATGATACTGAGTTGGAAAAAGTTTTAAAATTAGATATTCATTTGTACGAGTTTTCTCTTGGGTCATTGCAATTCACCTCTCTCAGTCTGTGATATTTTTATTTGTCCTGGGCTCTGAAGTGCTCAAGTTTCTTATATTTTACTTCTCTCTAGCCTGTGAGGTCAGGCAGAGAAGCATTTACCCAGAGCACTGAGGTGCAAACCTCTCGTAATAAGCTCTTTCTTTTTCCTTCAGCTTTATGTTGCACTATTCAAGGAGTTTTCCTTTTTTTTTTTTTTTTTTTTTTTTTTTTGTGGAATTGAGTGTTTCCATCTCTGTTAGCTTAAGTTTCCATCTCTAATGTAGTATCTGCATCTAAAGCAGTGAATAAGAGAGAAGAGTAGACGTACGTGGAGAGAGTCTAAGAGCTGGGAATATCTTTTCTTGGCTCTGAAAATAGATAGTCTGTCTTGGGTAGAATAACACTGTGGTACAACCCTTGTCTGGGCAAGGTCATCATTCATCCAGATCTATTTTAAGTTTCTTGAGGTCTGTTTGCTGTTTTTTTCCCCTTAGGTATGGTTCAATTAAATAGAATTTGATCTCTTTCGAAAATCTATTCCTTAATATATTGATAAGAATTCTCATTAATATGTTGCTTTTAAAATTCTTGAGAAAAAAAAAATGTCATCACACTTCGCCAACATATTCAGCTGAGAAGGAACAAACTGCCAATAATTAGATAGATATTTTCTATTCACTTTACTTCATTGGGAAAGCTGATTTAATTGTTTTCTTAGAAAGATAGAAAATTTTCTCACTTTTCACCTTTTATTTCATGTTCTTTGTTACGCACATTACTGCTTCTAAGCTTTTGTTTGTTGTCACAGAAGAAAAAAAGCAAGCAAACAAACAAGAAAATAATCTCTTAACACCTTGGTTCTCATTTTAGAGGATTTGCTGGCCAGTGAGTCAGCAACAGAAACAGCTGTGTTCATTCTGCTTTCCTTTGTAAGTATAATTCATTTTTCTCCCACCCTAGCATGGCTTAGGTGTTTGCTCCAGACTGTTAGCCCTTAAAACGAGGTTTTGAAGAAAGAACACAAAAATATCTGTCACAAAAGGAAGTGAGAAGATATTACTGGCATTTAGTGATGAGCCAAGATAGAAAACCTATCCCCAGAGTGCAGTCTTTTACTGCACTCCAAATATGCTTCCTGACCACAAAATAAAAAAAGAAGCTGGAAGTGCACTGACCTTGTCATTAGGACAATTTAAATTGCTATAGTCAAAATACTTATTTGGGTTTAAATGGATAGCTCTTGTTCTTAGTGACAGAGTCTTTCTATATACACTGAGACTACTTCAATGTGCTTTTTAATTTTTACTGAAAGTCTGATTTCTTTTTCATTGGCACTTAGATCCACAATAAACATTATAAATAATGCGCATCTAGTGAGTAAAAGAATAAAATAAAAAAGATTTTTTTAATGTTGTAATTAAAATAAACAAACAAACAAAACCAACAACAAATGAACAATCACACAAAAGCAAAAGGAAAAACAAAAACAATACCACCAAACACTTTATTTTCTCCTGAGGAAGTAGATAAGTAGGTAACTTATCAGCCCATTAGTAATTAGTTTGTCCAGAAAATTAGTTGATTGGCTTGTCTGTATGCCTATTTTTTTCTAATATTTCAGCCATTCAGTGAGAACAGAGGGAAATTGCCAGAAAGATACTTAAATAGGTAGGACATAACGTGTTTCATCAGATTATTTTTTTTTTTTCCCATGGAATGTTTAGATTATGTAAATTTGTATTGTTTCTGGAGAAAAAATCTTCTGTTGAAAAAGAAGAAATATTCAGGTCTACTGTACAATAATTAATAATTTATAATGTGCAGAAAATTGACACTTTTCACAGTATTAAATCATGACCCAAGAGAAAAGTATTTGTTATATTTGGTGAATGGTAGTTGTTTTTTTTTTTTTTTTTTTTTTTGTTCCGTTTAAATGGTCAGTGAGAAAGCTAATAGATATATAGCCTGGAGGGCTATGTGCCTGTATAAAAGCAAACTGTTTATTTTTATTTTATTCACTTAGTTGATAGTTGTATTGTAAAATCCCAGTGCTCACTAAGAAAAGTTGTGTATTTCAGTATTAAAAAAAAAAAAAAAAGGCTGTGGGAGATAGACAGACTTCCATTATTGTGGATAGAAAAGTCTTTAACTCTTATAGCTAAAATTTCCACTGCTTTCAATTGCTTTGATACAGAAGGCCAAAAACCAAGTCCATATTTCATTTCTAGCAGGGGTATTAGCCTCTGTTTGAGTATAAATCTACCTTGTTCCAAACTGGCTTACACAAACATAACTTCTGGCACTGGCTTCAGCTGAATCTGGACATCCCACTTAAGCTCCCACATTTTCAGATGTCCCATACATTCCTGAGACAACAGAGAGGTTAGCTGGGACGTTTCCTAAAAGAGGTCAGCTCATGTGCAAGTAGGCAATTGGTAACATCTCAGCCAAAAGCTTTTTTGTTGGCAGTACAGTAAGTACAGTACAGTCAATGACAGACAGGATATCTTGCCTTCACCCTCTGCCTCACTAACTATATTCCTGTGGAGAATATAGTTATAGCTGTAGCATCAAATGAGATTATTTTTCAACTTCTCTCACCAGTTAGACTCCCTTTTCCAGGCAGCCTCCATGAGCTGCATGGGATCCAACCTTGGTATATATGATTGTGCAGTGTATGGGAATGAAAATGTCATCTAGATGATTAACTGAATCATCTTGCTGTTATAACTTAACAAATACATAAATGGGCTATGGACATATGGCTGAGTGTTAAACACCATGGCAGGGTGTTCATCAAGACTTTTTGGTTTAGCACATATGCAACTTCACCTCTTACTGTGCTGTTCCCTGGCTTTGCCTGCTCTGCTCTTTGCAGTCTCTTGCAAGAGAGTCCTTGCTCCTTTCCAGTCTGTGCATTTTCAAGTTGCCCTTTGTATATGCAATGTGCATCTTCTCAAAATACATCCTTCTGTAACTGCGTCTGTGGTTCCTTGCTTTCCACTGATATAATACCTGAAGTTAGACCATACCTTGAATGAGGGAAATTTATCAGGTGAAAACTTTTCTATAGATAAAATGCTCATGTAAGTAGACTAGAACAACCTCTGAGGTCATTCAATTTTTTCATCTGAAAAAAAAAGAATGATTGTATTTCAAAGCTTGCTAGCTGAAAATTTTGTTGTTTGTTTGTTTTTGCTTTGGAAAAGATATTTTGATATTAAATGTACCTAATTTTAACTTTAATAAAGGCTACAAAAGTAATAACTTGTGTTGCTTCAATAAAACTATTCTGCCCAAGCAATTCCAATAACCTTTTCTTTCCAGTAGCTAGACCAAATATAAAATTATTTTGAATCAATCTAAATATTTTTGCTCTCTGTTTTGACCGTTAAGACAAGAATATTGCAGTTCCCTAATTGTTATTTCTATGGGCAAAGGCTCTTGTCTTTGGTAGCAAAGAAACTGCTTAATATATTATTATACTCTAAAACATATAATGACATCAAGGTGTCTGTTTTAACAAAGACTTGCTGAAGATGCATTCAATCTCCATATCCATGTCACATGTTAAATAGTGCCGGTCCCCATAACAACCCCTGAGGAACACCACTTTTTACTGGTCTCCACCTGGATGCTGAGCTGCTGACCACAACTCTTTGATTGTGACCATCTAGCCAATTCATTATTCACTTTGTAGTTCATCCATCAAATCCATGTCTCTTTAATTTAGAGACAATGATGTTATGTGGGACATGAGAACTGTTTTCTCTTTTACCAATTTGATAGAAACGGTCCTGTCCTTAATTAATTTTTTAAAAAGCTACAACTTGTATATTCAAAGTCACTGTAGGTAAATATGAACACACTTGATAACCCACTCATCTGCTTAGAAAATCCAGTCCAACTTAGACTTTGCAGTTTTAAACTTTCCTTTAGTGTGTGCAAAGCACTCTCTTTGTCACACACTGCTGATCAAATTAACACCAGCAGTTCTTGAGTTAGCTTCTTAAGTTAGTTCTTGTGTTTCAGCAGTTAGCTGAATTTTGCTGATGCAAATAATATGCCATCCATTAAACTAACTGAGCTTTTCACCAACATATTCAAATTACAGCAACACACAAATATGCTCATAGGTATATTTGACTGATTATGAGTATGTTTATATAGTAAAAACATTCACCAAAATGACACATTAACACAAGCTCCTTTGCATAATGATTTTTGTCCAAAACTGTCTTCCTCACTTTTCTATTGTTGTTTGCCTACAGTGCCTTCACCCACACAGCTAGAGGTGGCATCACAATGCTGAAAGAAAGAGGTGGTTGCTATTACCACTACTATTCCTTTCGCATTTATAAATATCTTTGTATATGTTATATGCATTCAAAGAAATCATTTGAGGTATTTAACAAAGAAAAGCTGTTCTCATGTCTTCATAAAACCAGTTTGTTGATAACAAACAGATTTTAACTAACATTTGGACCATCTATGATTTCAAAAAAGCAGATGGAATCAATAAATATTACACAGCACACATAGCTGTTTGCTGTGTAACAGAATATGTCTAACATAATAAATATGTCCAGAGTATAGAACATGAAAAGAAAGAAAAGAATGTAGAGAATGAACTTGAATGAAACAGATAATAATGTTTGCATATCACTATGTAGTTATCTTAGTCCTGGTAATCAATAAAAAACATTTCTATGAGAAAAAATAATAATAATAAAAAAATGAAATAAATTAATTCTCAATGTCAACAAAAGAGAAGAATCATAATAACATATGAATCTGATACCATATAAGTAAGCATATGTGCATCACTGTTTGTTCAACTTTAAAAATACACACACACAAACAAAACCTCAAAATGTCTACTTTTGCACACAGCCTTTTAGATTTAAAGGCTCATGAACAAGTTTACCAAATCAATTCCTCAGCTTTGTTCAGGTTTCTTACTGTGGACATTTGTTAGTAAGGTGATTGTATCCTGTAGATTCTGAACTAGTCTACATGTTTGAATAACTGGACTTTCTGGAATCTGATTTTCATATTGAAGTGACTCTCAACTTTGACTCTTTACCATAAGTGTGAGAAATTCAATTATGTGGACCTGAACTCCTCCCAGAACTTGTCAGCACTTGGAATGAAGTGTTCTGATTTAACCAACATGTATTAACATATATAATTGTTACAGTGACTTGAGAACTAAGACTTTTTTTTTTTTTTTCTTTTATATTTACTTGTATAAATGATTATTCCACAAGAAGGATGCATTTAAAGATTTGATTTTTTGTTAGTTGATGAATTCATAGAAACAATATTTGAAAGGTTAATAAGTTTTAATAAAGGTGTATTAATAAATAAATAACAAATAACATGGAAATTAATTTATTTAAAATTGAAAGTATCGTTAGATTATAGAGACAAAATATAGCTCAATTAAATTTTTGGCTTTCAGATTTAAGTAACTGCTTCTCTCAAGTATCTAAGTTTGCCATTACATTCCAGTGGATATTCAAAGAGGAAAACTCCAGCAGGCTAAGTTTCTTTGACTCCTTTATGTTTCTTTAGTGATTTCAGATATAAATGATTAACATATGTATGAGGGTTAAGAGTAGTTTAAAACAAATACATGACTGAATCCAGTCATTTAATAAGCATGTACATATTTGTAGTATTGTTCATGTTATGAAAGTCTAGTCAGATTTGTCACAGACTAATTTTCTTTGCTCCTACAACTTTTTAAGAGATCTTCCGTCTTCTTGGCCAAGGGAAGAAATAGTCATATGTACTCTCTGTATTTAAAAGAGCAACATCCTTCAACATCTTTACAATTAAAAAATTAAAGTATCAGAGACAATCTGTTTAAATTTGATTTTTAGAGCATCTCATGTACAGCACACTACTGAAACATTGCATTCCTTTCTTTCTAGGCATCAGAATTACTTTTCTTTGTGTATTCTCTTCAGAGAAATAGGAACACATTTTCTATTTAGGCACTTCAGCGATGACTGATGTCTGGAAAAGATTTCCAAATCACCAATTATATTCTTGAGTTACTGGACTCATCAGTGTTACAGTCACTGTCTGCAACAGGTGAACTTTAAAACTGCATGAATGAAATACAGACCTGGGTCTATCTCAGTGGAAGAGGAATAGAACCCTGATCTGTTTACAAGCTACAATTTGAGCTACATTAGCACCTCTAGAAAACCCTAGGTATCTGTTCTGCAACATCAGCTGAATGACTGAATGGTAAAGCAAGACAACTCTTTCTTTTCTAAGGGCTCAGAAATTGCATTGCAGTCAGGGGGTTAAATTAGATGATGTGCTGGGACAGACAAAGGTACTGGCACTATTCTTCATGTTGAGCATATCTTTTAATACACTTATGCATTGAAGGCTATGGGGAGACAGTCTCTCCCCACTTCCAATTGCTTGGAAAATATGTCTTCTAACTTTCTTATTTTTTCTCCTTCAGTGTCTACAGAAGTGGATTACTGGCTGTTCATAGAAATTCAGGATTTAAAAAGATGAAAGAAGCTACATGAAATAATATTGTAGGTTGTGTTTTTTCCTTTCTTTCCTCAGTGGTGACCCAAAGAACACTGAATATTTTTACTTTAAACCTTCATTAAACTACAGTGAGGCTGTTTTCAACTTAAATATGAAGTGACTAAAACTGACCTTTGATTTTATTCCCCACATTTTTGTGGTACTAAAAACACATACAAAAGGCTGTAAGGTTATGCTTATTTAGCAGGTTTCTTGCTTGATAATCTTAATTATGTTATTTTACTATTTGAATGTAATATCTTAAGATACCATAACATTAAAAAATATTAAGGGACTATTTTCAGTAATTGCTATGACGTTTAAAAAAAAACAAAACAAAACAAAACAAAACAAAACCTTCTAATGTAAATATTTGGAAACTTTATAACTCATGGCCTATTTTAAAAGGAATGTGGGAGGATAATCAAATAAAGTCATTTTGTACTGAGTAAAAAGTGAAGTAATTCTACATTAGTAAGCATGCTTCTTATAGAAAGTTGTCCTTCATAGCTATAGAATGCCACTGAATATTGTGGTACCACAATACCACTTGAGTGTCCTTCAGCTTGGCTTTATTTGAGGTTAATCATTCATTTTTAAAATCCTTCCTATCACAATTTTATTAGAATTATTTTTATGATATGCACACACTCATTTCCATCCACATTCTTCCTTTCCTTTCCTTTCCTTTCCTTTCCTTTCCTTTCCTTTCCTTTCCTCTGGGCTGCATCATAAGAAACAAGGCCAGCAGGATAAGGGAGATGATGCTTCCCCTCTACTGTTGTGAGAGACCACCTGGAGTACTGTGTTCAGCTCTGGGACCCCCAGCACAAAAGGGACTTGTTCTCCACTAGTACAAGTCCAGAGGAGGGCCACAGATATGATCAAAGGGCTGGAGTGCCTCTCCTATGAAAACAGAGGATGCTGAGGATGTTGGGGTTGTTCAGCCTGGAGAAGAGAAGGCTCTGGGGAAACCTTATTTAGGCTTTCCAATACCTTACGGGGGCCAACAAGAAAGCAGGAGAGGAATTCTTTATCAGGGAGTGTAGTGATAGGACAAAGACTAGTGGCTCTGAAATGAAAGAGGGTAGATATAAACTAGACAATAGAAAGAAATTTTTCACTATGATGGATATGAAGCACTGGAACAGGTTGCTACGAGAAGTTGTGGATGCCCCATCCCTGGAAGTGTTCAGGGCCAGGTTGCATGGGGCTTTGAGCAACCTGGCCTAGAGGAAGGTGTCCCAGCCCATTCAGGGGGGTTGGAATTAAGTCTTTGGGTCCCCTTCCAATCCAAACAATTCTATGATTCTATGATAAATTGAAATCTGACTACAGACTTACTCAAAATCTTTGAATACTTTGAGCCAATTCATTATAAAAAAATAAAACTAAACAAGTCCTATGGCATGCCAGAATACCAAAGTTAAATTTCATATGCAGAAAAGTGACTGTGAAGTATGCTAAGTGGGAAAAAGCAAATCAAAACCTTAAAACAAAGAGAGTATTAAAAGCAGTGTCTCCTGCTTTCAGCTTAGCATCTGCCAAGACAAGAATTTCACCCAAAGAGAAAAGGCTGTTACATACTCCGGAAGTAATATAAATAGTAATATATAAACTGTAATATATAAACTGTGGTGTGTTTGGATGCTGGATTGTTGGGATTGTGACTGTTAACAACCTGGTTATTATGACAGGAGAATAAATGTAAAAGGGATTCTCAACATAGGCTGTACAAGTGATAAGAGAACTACAAAACTGATACTACATAGAAATGAGACAAGTTTTCCATAGCTAACAAAGCAGACTTTGTTGGAGCTAGTTTTATACTAAATATGTCAACTAACTTTTATCTGCAAAGATGCTATAGGGCAAAAGCAAAGCTTTCTTGTCATTAGATACTGCTTTCCCTTCTGTTTGTTTTAATGTGCGCTTATTTTCTTAAAGTCTTTGACTCAAAAAGCAATTCTTTTATTTGTGAAATATTTTACATAGTTACTTGGGAATGATGGTAATGAGGCTTAGAGACTATTTTAAGGCATCAGCAGTGCAGCTAGCATTTCAGAACTGCAATGCAGAAATGTGACCAACAGTAGACTGAATTATAGTTTCTGACTAATAAATATAAATTAAAAAAACAAAACAAAACAAAACAAAAAACTCCACCTTATCAGCAAGCTATGTACAGTTCAACCATTCAAGAGATGTGTATTGATTGCTGTTTTCTTTTTGTTTGTTTCTTCTTCGAGGGTAGTCCTCTGGAGTATATAATAAGTAATACCAGCTAGTTAAGTAAAAACAGCTATAAATTGGTTTATTAGATGATGTATATTTCTTTAGGCTCTTTTGACTTTACTATGGCAATAAACAGCTCCTTCAGGTTGGAAATGTAGCTCATGTTTTTCTCTCACATTTGTGTACCAGATAGGGATTGTACATGTTTTAGGTAACTTCCTTAAATGTCTGTAAATTTTGTTTCAACATTAAGCATGTGCTGAATATGTTGAATTGACTTTTTTTTTTTTTTTTTTTTTTTTTTTGGTGAGGGATGCTTCGATTAAATTCTACATGTCACATTAATCCTCTAGGTTTTTTTTTAATTATTTCCCCTGGGATTGATTACTTTCCAAGAAGAAAAGGATATTCTTGACTAAAATGTAATATTGAAGAGGGGCAAATCACCTGGGTACGGCACATGCCTGAATTATCTGCAGAAGACATTAACAATAGATTTGCTTTGCTAGTCAAATGGTGCTTGGAATCGAATCACAGCTGGGTGTCACCATCTTTACACTCTAAAATTCAGGGACAAATTTTGTTTGTGCAGTGCCTTAAAAGTTTGGTGGATCTCAAGGACCAAGACAGTCTATTTGGACATTATTTTGTAATTATTTGTATGTCTTTCTCAAATTAGGCAATAGACAACTAGGAAACTCCTCTGCAGCTCTCATATGAGATGATTCACTGTATGCAGAGATGGTTCACATGAATTAAAAGCCTACTCAATACCAGTAAGAGTTGTGGAGTAAGGCTGAAAAAGTTCATTTTGCTCAGCAGGGAAATGAATTGCAAGTCTTATGTCTGCAGCTCTTGGGACACTTGTATCTCTGCACCACAAATACATTCATTAAAGATTAATCACATCTTGTATCAAAACTGCAGGTCTCTGACTCTTATCACAGGAGTATTTCCCAGTAGTGTTGAAGGAAACTGTGCTGTAAAAGCATGTGTAATCTCTAGGAGATGTTCTTCAAGTCCTTTTAGTTATTTTGCATCTTGACATTTTCACTCTAGAGCTGATTTGTGTAATTTTATGTACAAATATTCCAATGCCTTTACATATTTCTGAAAACAAGTAAAATCACTTAGTATAAGGCAGTTTATTAAGAAAGATAGTATATGCACTCTGCAAATGATTTAACTATATCTTACTGTTTTTATATCTATATCCTCCATGAAAAAGAATCCACTGAGGTCAGTGGAATGAATACTGTTGCTTTCAGAGGACCATAACTAAACTATTAAAGAATAATCCAGATACTGATAAACATACTCAAATCCATTGAATCATGTAAAAGGATCCATTGAATCATTAAAGAACTCCATTAAAGGCAAGATATCTAAGTGAGTCACTTTCACCTTCAAAATGTGAAAAGGCATTATTTGGACACCATACCCTCCATGCTTTCCATCTGATTTAATCTGCTACTCTATTACATTGTATTAATTCTGCAATTAATTCTGCAAGTATGTATTTGCTCTGCATGCCACAGCACAGTTTATGTCACAGTAAGGTAGCCAACAGTGGGCAAGAGGTTACTGAGCAGCTTTAGAAGTTACAAGCCTAAGTCAGATCACCACCTGTGTGTATCACAATTTGGCTCTGCTGCTCATGAGTATGTAGTTGGCTTTAGAAGACTTGTTTCAGCACATCTGAACTCCATGAGAAAGAGGAGGTTATCCTACAGGGGAGATTACAGTCTCCCTGGAAGATGTCTATGTCTTTTTATTGACCGGGTATGGATACCAACACCTACTGATTTTAGGGGCTACATAATTCTTGTAAATGGTCTGTATGGCTTGCTCCAAGGGCTGGCTTAACTAGGTTATTTACTTTGATTTTATTATTTCAGCATTTCAGATATTATTTCAATACTACAACCAGATGCTTAAAGCTAGAGTCCAAGAACCTCTGTTGCTCAGTGCACTGGTGTAACAAGTAATGTTCATTGCAAGGAAGCCTGGAGCAGAAAACTCAGTATTGAAACACTGTATTGCATTAGTTTCCAAGGTTTATTGATGTGTATGTGGTTAAATTATGTATAGGGTGATATTATTTGCTTTATGTAATATATTTCAAGATTACTCTGTGAGTAATGTTTACAACAAGACACAATACTATTTGAATCTTCACTAATTAATAACTTGGGGGTCATTAAATATCTTAATGAGACATAATCAACTGCTATCTGCAGAATGGACACAGATGGGAAGGCAGTATGAAGAAGAGATATGGAAGAAGTATTATTGTGTATCCATGGAAACAATGTCTCTCTCTCCCTCTCTCTCTCTCCCTTTCTCTCTCCATTTTAGGTTCAGCAACACTGTGCATCATTAGGGTCTCTGCCTCTCCTGACAATGACAACTTTGCAGTGTCAGTCAGTAAATCTTTGCATCCATTCCTGCTGTCAGCACTAAGTGATAGAAAGCCTGGGGACGATGTGAGAAGCATACCAAGCAGGTTTCTGCAATGTGACAGTCTAGTCACGTATTCTTATGCAACTGCCAATTTTGAGGCTCAATTCAATAAGGAAGAATAAGATGGAACAGGCCTAGCTGGACTTTGTTCTGTTAGTGTGGTTTCTAAAGTTAATTTTAGTGCTCATGGAAGTTAAAAAGCTGAGAAATGAGACTTGACTGTGTAGGAACATGGGTGACCACAGCGCACAAATGAAATAAGGATGTGGCTGAGCAGCAGAGCTCTGATTTGAAGCAGTGTTGTTAATCTACTGCAATTAGACCTTAGCACAAGTGTTTAGCTCTGCTAAACTGGATAGTGATATGCTCATGAACCGGTAGCAAGAAAGAAAATGTTAAAACCTTTGAATGTGAGTTATTCTCATGCACAGTCATTGTCATGTATACACAGAGCTTTTATTTATGTTTTAGAAGGAGCCCCATAATTATAAGAAGCTCATGCAGAAATAAAAGAGTAAAAATAGAATAAAAATTCCATATAAAAGCACTAAAAGAAAATTTCAATATGAGTTTTCTTATTAAACTTTTTCTCTCAATTTCACCAGTAATTAAAACAATTCTAAATGCCCTATTTAATTCATTTTTGGTTAGGGATTCTAGAAGGGTGTGGAAAAACATAAATTTATGCATCTTCCAAGTAGAAAGGTATAAATGGCTTATTATCCTAGGTTTGTATTTCTTAAAGTTTTTATGCCCAAAGAAATGTGAGGCACAAATGATACTATCATAGGAAACAAGCATCAATTAGGGTAGCTTCCAACTATTCTAATGGAAGTAAAAAGTGAGTTGTGGCTTAACCTAATTTGTTACACAGGTAAGTGCAGAGATATACATCCCCTAGCTGAATTGCATATTCTATGTATACTGTACATGGGACAAAACATATTTTCTGCAGAGCTTGTCTGTACAACTTCCACCTGAATAGGGGATGGCTCCCAAATGGAGCATTCTTCATCCCACAGACCCAGGAGGATGCTGATATCACAATGTCTGAGTCAGTCACCTTCCTGGTCACCTCTTGGGTCAGTCTGAAACAACCCCAAAAGCCCTGATTTGTCTCAAACCATAAGCCTAAATAACGCACAGGACATTTGTTGTAGACCAGACTACCCTGCATTTCTGACCCTATGGGTCACAGGTCACTATCTTCTCATGGCTAAAGGCCAATGGGGATGGTACATCCTTTAACTCTTCAAGGGCAAGCCATGCTCACAGGGCAGCTCTCTGGACAGCAATGACAGCAGTACCACAGGTGTGGAGTGTACACCAGTGCTGGGATTGACATGTCGTGTGATCAGCAATGTGTGTCTAAACTGTCTCTTCCAACATTCCCTTCAGGATTTGGATTACCATGAGAGTAACCTGCAAGAAAATGCATTTGGAGCTGCTTGCTCAAAAAGAATGTTTGGGGAAGTATCACACAGCTCACAAGTGGATCTCTCATCTAAACTTTACTATGAGGCTTTGAGACTGTGACAAAAAAAAAAAAAAAAAAAAAAAAAAAAAAGAGAGAGAGAGACAGAAAAAAGAGAGAGAGAGAACTACCAGAAAAATTGTCTGTGAAGATATCTTCCATCCAATGATATTTATTTTTTTCCCTCTCATCTAAAAAAACTCCACACTCATGTGGTCATGTAGTCAACCCTATAGTTTAACACCTCTTTTTCTTAGCATATTTGTTAAAAAAGAAGACAAAAAAAATCTGCAGACTTTTGAGAAAGATGACTTTTACCTATCTTGTTTCCACAGATGTACATCCTTCTGACTGACTTTCACTCTTCAAACACCCTGATCAGTTGCTTTTTGGAATCACATTTTTATCTGCTGTGCTTGTGGCAATCACAACTGTGTTTGTACATTTAGAATACCTTGTGTTCTTGCCTGTGTTTTGTTGTTGTTGTTTTTAATTTTAATTCAAGAGATGCTTTATTTATTTGACCTAAATTTTGTTTTGTTTTGTATTTTTTCCAAAACATGTTGTTTATGAATATTATTTTTAGATCTTCCAAAAAAAAAAATAAATAAATAAACCTCTGAAAACGAGTATTTCCAATGTAAATTCCTACTGTGAAGGCTCAGCAATTTTTCACATGAAAAATTAAAATTATTCCTAATCTGAAAAAAATGACCTTGCAAGGCAGTTATCGTGTCAGAAAGGAGGGACAGATTTATGATTAAAGCATTGGCCCAAGACTTAGAGAAATGGATTCAACTCTTGAATCTGTTGAACGCTTTCTTCTTGATTTACTTCTCTAAAGGAGGACTGGGGCTATGCAAAATAAAAAAGAAAAAACTGTGAAAGAGTTAGGCATGCTAACAGTTTTCAAGCACATAGAATTCTCCAGTAAAGAAGTGGTGAATAATTAGTTTTCCATGTGAATAGGAGAAAAAAGAAGTAACAGACTTAAAAATAGGAATGACTCAGCTTAGGTTGTAGGAAATATACGGACTATAATAGAAGACAGGACTAACTGCTCATGGAAGCAGTAGAGCTTTTAGGATACTAAACATACTGCAAAAGAAGGAAAGGCTTTGACAATATCTTCAGTGATGTAAGAATCAGTTCTAGATGTGTTTGCAGTAGGAACTGCTTTGATACAGTTGGAGCAGATCAGAAGATTGAAGCAGCTGGACCCTAAATCTACATTCTATGTGTTTTAGGGGATTTAGAATAAATTTAATAGGAACCAAACATACTCATCATGCATGTGGATGAGAGCTGACTCAAGTTACCAAAAATTGGTTCAAACCCTTATGTTTCCTTTGGGATTTGAATGCATTTGATGCATATCTGAAGTAGAATTTCCTTCATAGGAACATAATTTGAAGATATCAAAACTGCTCTGCTAACTTAATTAATATGAAGTATGGAGAATTGGTTGCTTGACCTCACTACTCCTCCAAACCAAAATGCTAAGGCATTTACAGCCTCAGTTATCTAGAAGGAGATTATATGGGTTGTAAATTAGCCAGGTGCTGCCTTCCCTCAATACTCTAAGTAAGGCACATTGCCAGAGAGGAAGTATTGTAAGGCACATGCTGCCCAGCCTGTATTTGTGCTTGGGATTGCCCCTGTCCAGATGCAGGACCTTGCACTTGACCTTGTTGAACCTCATGAGGATTGCACAGGCACACCTCTCAAGCCTGTCCATGTCACTCTGGATGGCATCCCTCCCCTCCAGTGTGTCGACTGCACCACACAGCTTGGTGTCATTGGCAAACTTGCAGATGTTTCACTCCCTCCCACAGTCCATGTTGTTGCCAACAAAGATGTCTAACAGCACTGGTCCTAGTTTTGACTCCTGAGATCTTTACAAATCTTCACTTGGATATTGAGACATTCACTGCAAGTCTTTGAGTGTGACCACCCAGCCAATTCCTTACTCACGGTCAAATCCAGGCCTCTCCAGCTTAGAAACAAGGTTGTCATGTGGGACAGTATCAAATGCTTTGCACAAGTCCAGGTAGTTGACATCAGCTGCTCTTCACCTATCCACCAATGCCATAACACAATTGTATAAGGCCACCAGTGTTGTCAGGCACGATCTGCCCTTAGTAAAACCATGTTGTCTGTCACTAATCACCTCCTTACTTTCCATGTGCCTTAGATTAGTTTCTAAGAGGATCTGCTCCATGATCTTGCCAGGCACAGAGGTGAGACTGACTGACCTGTAGTTCCCTGGGACTTCCTTTATTCACTTTTTAAAAATAAGTGTTATGTTTCTGACTCTTTCAGTCAGTGGGAACTTCACTGGAGAACCATGACCTCTCAAATATGATGGATAGTAGCTTAGAAACTTCATCTGTCAGTTCCCTCAGGACCTGCAGATGCATCTCACCAGGTCCTATGGACTTGTGCAACTTCACACTTCTTAGATGGTCTCAAACCTGATCCTCTCCTACAGTGGGTGGTTCTTCATTCTACTAGTCCCAACCCTTGCCTTCTGGGACGTGGGCTATGTTTAACCTAGAGCTCTTGCTGGTGAAACTTGAGGCAAACAGGTCATTGAGAACCTCAGCCTTCTCCGTATCCCAGGTAACCAGGTCTCCCATTTCCTTCAAGAGAGGGCCCACAATTTTCCTAGTTTTCCTTTTATCAGTGAAGTACCTACAGAAGACTTTCATGTTGCCATTGATGTCCCTGGCCAAATAGGTCTTCCACATTTTTTTCTTTTTCTAGTACCATGTTAATTAAAGCAGCAAGGTATATATATTTTGTGAATAAATTCAATTCTCAAGCATACAGGCCTAGTCAATAACATCTACAGAGAAATTCTATCTACTTTTTTTATTACTTTTCCAAATTTATTTTCAAAATTGCAATTTTACATAAATTCCTAATAGCCTTTTTCACCTCCATTGCACTTTATGTATAATTTCAGGTTTTACTAAAAACTGGTCATTATGCTTATAGCTTTAAGAATAAGAAGTTTGTCCAAATAATGGAAATAATTTCTCTACATAATCTCCCTCAAGCATATTCTTATAGCTTCATCTGTCAGAGGAATTACTACAAAGCATGAAATGAATGATAACCAACCTGAATAATGTGTATGGAAATGGGATTGTTTTGATTTCTCTTTCACTAATTAACACTAATTATAAGCTTCTTATATTAGTCAACTTGCCATTCATTCACCAGACAAAAAAATGTTTGTATTAGCGCCAGTTATGCCCAGGAATTTGACAGCTAAATATGTGCAGATCAGAGAAATACAATAGCTGCAACATGTATGCAGCCTGTACCTCTTTGCTGGATTAAGGGATGTTTCTGTCCTGTGAATTCAGGATGTCAAACCAAAAATGTAACTTTTGGTGTCACCAGTGATCCTTAGAAGATATTCCTCCATTAGCTGACCCTTCCGTTTTTGTTTGTTTGTTTGTTGTTTGTTTTTGTTTTGTTTTGTCTTTTAACCAGATATGCAGCTCAGATTGTATCCTTTGTATCCATTGGGTAGTCTTGACTTGTTCCAGTAGAAGAGAGCCCAGATCCTCAATTTATAGATCTGACACACTATTAGGTGAGGAATGCATTTTTGTCTGGAGAATTTGAAATGTAAGTAGTTCAAAGTAGTTGAAGAAAAAATTAGAAAATAAGCAATAATTAATAGTTTCCAAAACTGAAAAAACAGTTTCTGAAATGAAACAAAAACATCTTACCTCCTTAAGCTAAAGTGACTGCAGACTCCACCATCACCACCTTGCACCTCTGTACTTCTTTCTTCTTCCTCCTGAGAAAGTGGTAGAAGAAGCAGTGCTTTGTGCTTACCCGCATCCTCAGGGATTGTCTAAAAGCTTTGTCACAGAACGTACCTAGAAAAGAGAGCTTCCTTATACGCTGCTTATCAGGAAAGACCTCCAAGTGCAATTCCAGACTGGTTCAAGTTTCACATTGCCTTTTTGTCTTTTATTTCTTCCTCCTTTTGGTTATTAGCTCTTTTAGATAATCTCTCCTCTGAAACATTTCAAAAGATCTAGACAAACGTAATCTGTGAAATTCTTTCTGTTCCCCCTCTAATCTGAAGACCGTCCAGCCCTCTTAATTTAAAAGAAAATCTGTTAAGTCTCTTTCTGCAAAACCAGGAGTCACGTTCTCTGCCTAACTGGTTGTTAAACAACACTATTCCACATATTAAAAATAAAAAATAAAAAATCTCTGTCTCCTGTGGTGGCTGCTTGGCATATTTTACTTTTCATTGAAATTTACAGTTATGTGAATCTCTATATTAAAGTCACATAACATATTAACATCCAGACACCATTATTATATGTAACTCATTACTGGTTCCTGACTCAGAATATACATGAAGAAGATCAAAATTTTAAGATGTCAACAGATTTGGGTTTCTAGGTAAATCCCCTCTTAAGGTTACATGATAGGAATAAATGAGATGAGAATCATCTTAAAAATATAAGAGGCCTACTAATGGCAATTAGTAGGAATTTCCTTTTCTTCTCTTTTCTCTCTCTCTCTTTTTTTTTTTTTTAAAAAAAAAAAAATTGTGTGGTTGTGATTATTATGATTTCTGTGATAATACTTAAAAAGGCAGAAGTCACGTATAAATTAATACAGAGAACTTCAGGTACATTAGTGATTATTGTTCCCACAGTCTTAATACCTTGTGATTTCATGTTAAATTTACAAATGCATGTATTTCAAACACACATTTCTGTGTACAGATTGGAGTTGTAAATTGTAAAATATCAAATAGATTTTATGATTTTTTTTTTGAACGTTCAATATCCCTTTTCCTATTAGTACAATTTTTAATTGATGCATGTTTCCACATAGCTGGTTAAAATGCTGCATTCTTTTGATATAATTTGATAAACCAATCATTTCAGTTTCACTAAATTGTCAAACTACTTGAAAACCTTGAAAATAAACAAACAAACAAACAAAAACCTATTTATTGTAACTTAGTTTCCTCTTTGAAAGATCACTTTAACCTAACTGCCAGGTTATAAAAGCAGTAATTTCTAGACGTGAACATTAGAAATTATTTTCTAGCTCAGCTAGATATGCTTAATTGAATATTCCTATTGACTATGGAGAATGTCTAAGACAATTTTTTGCCTGATCATGTGAATTTAAATAGTCAGCTTTGACAAGACATTACCTTTCATAAATGAGAGACAGGTATTCATTTAGCCTTTGTGTGTTTTGTCTTCGTAAGATTTTATTTGCCAAAACATGAAGCTAAAAAACTTATCTTTAATCAGAGACTTCTTGATTCTCAGTATTACTTTCCTGATTGCTGAGTTTCCAGAAAGGAATTCGTATGACTGTCTCAGGGATGTGAACTCCATACATGTGTCAAAGTGACAGGTGTCAGTTGTTTAAATATAAATTATGTACCACGCTTGAGCAGCAGAATCACCAGCTCCCCAGAGCACTATTTTCTTGCTGCTGGTGGTGACTAGATGGCTTCTTCTAGAGTTTAGGGGACACTGTGTTCAAACCTGCTCAGGACAAGGATAAGGTAGACTGAGGTTTTTTTGTTTTTTTTTTTTTGTTTTGTTTTGTTTTGTTTTGCTACCTGCTCTTAAGCCCATGACTTTTGATATATAGTCTGAATTATTTCTTGATGGTATACGGAGACATGCCTGAAAACTTACATTTTTCTACATGAAAAGATAATTTATTATTTTTTAATTGTGGAAGATAACTAGATGTGAAAGTTGTTTTGTACATCATTTTAATATATTTAAATGCACAGAATAAACCAACACAGAGGTAAGAATCACAACATAGCTTATGAGGAAGTGGAAATAATCTGATGTTAATTTCAGTGTTTTTACACAGGTCATGTAACAGTTACCTTTACTGTTTTGTATGACTATTGCCACCTTTTTCAAGATTTTGGTTCCCAGCTTTAGGAAACTAAATTTACAAGTTCTAAGAAGTCCATGCTGGTATGTGCTTAATGGTGTGCTGCTTAGGGAGTGTGAATGAATCTTCAAAAAAATATGTTTTTGTAGGGTGATAAGATGTAGTGATAACAATGAAAGTTCAAAAGATGAAAGAGTGATAAAATCTGAAAGGGTTCTTCTGGAGGAGGCTTCTTGTCAGTGCAAAGGGCTCAGCACTTCAAATGACAGATTAAGCCAACACTTCAAAAGAGCTGAAGATAGCTGTATCCATGGAAGGAGAGATGAGGTAGGAAAGGGAGGTACAGGGAGGGAGGAATAAAATGAATCATAGGAAGAAATACACCTGAGTATTTTGGTCTTATAAGAATGCAAGTCATGGAGACGAGTCCCTAGCAGTTTTGAGGTGAGCACCAGTGTATAATCAGCCCCTCAAGAACTGAGAAGCACACACTTCAGAACAGCATTGATTGCACAGATATCATGGAACTCGACTTTGCTAGGATGTCCTAAGCTCTTTTGCTTTGCTACCTCTCTCACCTCTTAGGCTCTTTCTGTCTGGCAGAGAGAGAGAGAGAGAGAGAACCTGCTGCTGTTAAGTCACGCTTTCAGTTGCATTGGAGTTTTACTGTTCGAGTGAAAGCTACAGCAAAAAATGACACCACATCCCATCTCTCAATGAAAATGTAACCCAGGGTATCATTATCATTTCAAGGTTCTCTGTCTAGTAGGGCTGAAAGCTACATGAATATTTCACTTATCAATATAAATTAATAGCATTAGAAGGGTGAGTCAAACAACAATTCATAAATCTGTGTGCTGCTAAATGACATTGTAATTCATCAAATCAAGGGCAAATGGAAAATTACCAGCCTTTGAGTTCCAGCTCACTGCATCTCCACCAAGGGTGAGACTGTCTCCTAAGGCTTCTAATATCTTATACATACAGATTTGTATTTAATGCAACACCTTTATTCTCTGATACTTTGATGAGTAGACTGTACAAACTGAGGTTATCCTCTCATCTAAACAAAACATTGGGGATTTAAAAATCAATGCAGAAAGCACACTATGGCTTTTCTGAATACAGCTTGATTTCTCATCCTTCTAGCAACAAAGACAGTGATTGACTGAGCCCTGGTGCAAGGCTGGTACACAATCAGCACAGGACATCTCTTAAGTTTGTACTGCTCAGTAGTGTACTGCAGACTGCTGTGAACAACGAATATATTTGTTTGCACAGTGGCATGTTGCTCAATACTAAATTGCCTTTCCCACATAGCTCTTGTCTTGCTCATAAAAAGACATGCTACCACACAGGGTAATTGAAAGGTTGACTACTCAAGGAAGGATTCAGAAAACAAATGAGTTTAGCCAGAGTGCAATAACTAGCACACCAATATCGCATGGCAACTATAAACTGGCTCACATTTTCATAAATTAAGGAAAACTAATTCACATTTGTTGTGGGACAGACATGGGTACAGAAGCAAAGTAATACACTGTTTTACTGTATTCAGACTTGCCTCTTGGTCATTGTAATTTTTTTTTTGTTTGTTTGTTTGTTTTTCTTAGCAACTACGCTTTACTATTATGGTCTTCTATGTTATAGACAACTAATAATGGCCACCTATTGCAAAATTAGAAAAAAGATACAATCTTCAAAGGGCAGTTAGATCTACATTTTCTCAACCTTTAAGGATATTGTAATGTGTTTTAAGACTTATGAACACTAGAATCTTTGATCTTTGACCTGACTGCAGGGGATAGCCCTATACTCCCTGGTTACCTTTAGCTGTGACATGTCAGATGTTTAGCTTTTCAAAAGGTGTTTAGGTGAATAAATTAATATGGACTCTATGATTTCTGAAAGAGTTAAAAATATTGTACTTCACAGAAATCAAAGTTCATACTATTATTTGGAGGTTAACAGTTTTTCTGTTACACTGCAGTTGTTCCAGAGAGATTAAGCTGAACTCAATAAAGGTACAAACAGTTTATCCCAAAGACAATGACAGCAAAATTGTATGTGAGCAACAACATTACTAGAAAAACTATTTTATTTGCCTTCAGTTTCATCTGAGTCACTCATAGTGTTTGTTGGGTATTTTTTCAGTGGAATAACATGAAATCATGAAACAGGAACTTCTGGTAAACAATGCACAGTCTTGCAAACGAGGGCAAAACAAACAAACAAATAAACAAAAAAACAGCATTCAAAATGTTACACTGCCAAAGGTGTACAGGATAAATAAACCCAGTGCTCAATGTTTGGAAAAAACATTGATCAGAACAGTATGTACTAGAGGGGGGTTGTTTAGTCAAGGTAACCACATTGCTATGATGGAATAAATTCCTTTTATTTTTTTTCCTAACCCTCAGAAATAATCGAAAGTCAAACAAATTATAAGTTAAAAAGGACATCCAGGAAAAATTTTAATAAATGCCAGTAGATAACAAGTATGACCAGCTTGATTTTTTATTTCCCCTTTATATGTTAAAAGCCACAAAACAAATGGTATTTTACAATAAAATTTCAGCCCAGAGGGAAAGTTGCTGATATAGATGCAAAGTCAAGTGAGTTGTGTAACTACATTTGATGTGAGCGATATAATTTGAGTTGCTATTCTTTCCATGGATTTTTATTTATGTTTTAGTTTGTTAGCTTGTTTGTTTTGTTTTGTTTTAGAAAAAACAAAAACAAAAACAAACAAAAAACCCAAACATGAATGGCATAAGAGGGAACACTGTATTTGATACTACTAAGATTGTTTAATAATGGTCTGATCTTTAGAGCCATACAATTTATAAAAGCTAAATTAATGCATATTTTCTAGAACACATTCTGACCACATGTTTTTCCACCAATTAATCAGGAATGCTAGAGGAATGAAAAAAAGAATCATATAATAATTTTATAATTTTATCCAGTAATTTCTGTATCTAGTGCAAAAGTACGTGATAGAAATAAGCTAGAACATTTTTTATTTTAATTTTTAATTTTTGGTAAAACCAAAACAGAGGCAGAAAGTCTACTGTAAGAGAGAATATTGCTAAGTCAGTGTTTATGGATTCCACTTATTGCAACCTTTTTAGGGGATAATTTCTAAACATTCTTATCTGTTTTAAGTTTTTAATTTTCCTTTACAGCACCAATCTTGGAAATGTTATCCTGAATAATTTCTTTTTTTTTTTTTTTTTTCTTCTCTCATGACTTATGCATGGACACTATAAGAATATCTGATAATGTCAAAATCTTATTCAGTCATACAATTTAGTATTCAATCCATGCAGACTTCTGTGGTCCAAGGACTCTTTTTAATCTTTTTGTGAGAGCACACTGAGGGTGGTATAAGTTTTTCTTCCATTCCTCTTGGACATGTCTTTTCCATTACATGAAACTTAAATATGAATGTTGCTTAACTTTATCTATCAGCTTAATTTTATCCAAAAGTTTTCTTCTTTCTAATACTTTTAGAGTATCCTAAATCCTGATCCTGATCCCCTACTGTTTTTCCTGAGGTCAGAACTATTTGTTAAGTACCTTCAGTACCAGTCAAAATACATTAAATTCTCTGAAAAAAACAGTAAATGTGACTGAACACAATTACATTCTAGTAACAGTACATAGTAGTACAGTAAGCTCTACTAGTTAAATCAAAAACATATGGAGACATTCCAGGGCACTAGAAGTTTTTTTTGTTCATTTGTTTTGTTTTGTTTTGTTTTGTTTTATTTTATTTTTAATCGACACTAGCCACTGGCTAGAGGAAGACCTTGACCATGCTTGTCCTGTGACAGTTACTGCTTTCCCAAATGTTTCTCAGGCATGCCTCAGGAGCCAGAATGTACCAGGCAACATTTCTGCACAAGGGCTCAAGACAGAATATATCTTCTCTGTACCTCATTATTCATTTAATTTTTAATCTGCTCTGGGATCTTTTAATAGCTGGACGTCAGAGCGATAACATCCATGTGGAAGAGGCAGTTGTTAAATTCAGAGCACTATAAAATTTTTGTTCACGGACTGGAGGGTCTTCTGTGCGACCACACTCAAACTGCTACTATTACTACCACTGCTAAAACTACAAACTGTTTTTTTTAAAGCCATGTTTATTAAGCCAATGTTTTCTGGGTGTTGGACCCACCAAAATACACATTTTTATTTATTTAATCTTAATTAAAATAAGCTATGTTATAAACTGATAGTTTGTAGTTTATCATAATGTTATTTACAGCTTTTGAGCATGAGATTCCATAAGTTTTTACCTTCCTATATTATTCTAAAATTTACAGATGTTGGTGAATTCCATATCCATTCTGAAAAATACAATATATGGCAAAAATAACGCTCCATAACAACCTCTATTAGTTTCTAGCTTGGTAAGGTCCAGGTTTATATGTGGTTCCATGACTTTTTCTGGAAGAATCACACACACAGACAAATAAAATGGAAATTTTCCCACAGTACAAAAAAAGTAACTCCTCTTTTCTCTGTATTCCCAGTATTAGGGAGACAGGTTTGGCAAAGTCACATTTTAAATGAGTTATTTCACATCAATTTTTTTTTGACATTTTAAAGGGAGATGAAGGAAAGTGTTTTGAATCCACACACTTACGAATTCTAGAGACATTCCAGCACAGCAGGGAGCTGGGCTGAATTTCTGTATATCAGAAAGCATTAACAAAGCAGTCTCATTCTTATCTTGCTAAGACACCTCCATGCATTTAAAATAGTCCTATGAGACATACAAGTTTAGTCTTAGAGGCCAAATGTGATTAACCGTGGTACATTTATGGTTACAAACATATTGACATTTGTGCTAAAGAACATTCTTAGGTGCTGCTGATGAACTGTTGGTTATAAATTGAAATTCAAGTGCATGAAGTCCTTTTCATTATTTTATATGGCATTTATCTCATTAAATTTGAGCTAATCAATGTTTTCTATACCATTTTAATTAGAATAAAAATTGTTGTTCATTCATTCATTTGTTATGCCAATGTTTTCTGGATGTTGGACCCACCAAAAGGCATATTACTATTTATATAAGTTTATTTACTCACATTGTCTAGTAGCTTATATTACAAACCAGACTAGCATTCCACTGAGATATATTAAAACATATTTTGAAAAGATAATTCTTGTCTCAAAGATGTGAACCAGCACATGGTACTTGACACCAAACAGTTTAAAACAAATCTTTCACTTCAGGATTGGTGAATGTACCATATTTTGGTAAAGGTAGGAAATTATTCAGGAGTCTTCGATAAGTTTCTATATATTATTCAAGCTCTTGTTACCTCATAAATGGATTTTAAAACCTGATATTCCATGCAGACCAAAGAGTTACCAGACATCATCCTAATTCATGCAGTTACAGGAATTTTACATTTAGCTTTATTTTTGTTGGGTCTTACCTGTCAGCTCAAATATGGGGATGGTAAAACACATTGCCAAAACAAGTTAAGTGCTTAACAATAGAGAACATCTGATGACTGTGGTCATGTAAAGTGGAACTCAGTTGTGGAAGAACAGTCAACATCAGAGAGAATATAATATTCTGACACTGTTGGAGACTGTCTCCTTTTGGATACCAGAGTTTTTTTTCTATAATAACAAGTAAGACAGCAAAGACACAAGGAGAAATATGTTGTTTGGGTACTTCTGCTGTACAAGAGAGTGGCTTTAATTTGGTAATAGAAAAATCTGATTTTTTTTGTTGCTGAAGAACAAATGTGTTTATGAATACATGCAAACCTGAAGTGATACAGAGCAAATTCTGTTGTCAACATAGTGCATTTCAGTCTTGATCTAGTTATATAAAACAAGACAGGTGATGACAAGTGACAAATAGACAGATGATCATAAGAAAACAATGAAGTAGTATTCATGGCATGGCCTAAAAGTATTTGCAATCTTATTGTAGTCAAGCTTTTTGGAAGTACAACAAAGAAGAAGCATTTAAAGGAATACATGGATTGTTTTTACAGTGAGTTAGAAGTTCCACTTGAATGTGAAGACTATCCTAAAAAATGTGGGAAGGATTGTTTGAAAATTCAGCAAGTAGGGAATGTTGATGTGAGAAACAATGTATATTTGATAAGAGCTTGAGAAAAGTTAACTGCCTAATTAGATGATTATTAAATGTAAAGCCAGCATGTGTTCATATAGTCACTAGGCAAAGTTCTGAATTTACCCTAGTTTTCCATTTCTGTGTTTTCTGGAGAAACAATGAGAAAATTTCATGCATGGAGATGATGTATTGAATAGATAATTTTTGAGAAGAGTATGTTATTTTTACTTATTATGAGTCTTGAGTGTCCTACATGACACAGAGACGAGATTGCCGTTATCAGGGCAGACTCCTCAGGTGGTCTAAATTGGGAGATTTTGTAAAAGTAAATGATATTAATTTCACCCATGACCTTAGATCCAGAGACTTACTTCTGCAGAGGTGAACCACAATGTTTGTAATGAATGCTGAATCTCCAGTTAAGGGGAAACCATAATTAGCATTGAGTCTGAGTTAAAGCTAATTTAAAAAGTTCCAGATAAAAATTAAAACTATGTAATGAAAAAGAAAGAAAGAAGGAAAGAAAGAATGAAGGAACAAAGGAACGAAGGAAAGAAGGAATGGAGAAAGGAAAGAAGGAAGGAGGGAAAGAAAGAAAGACAGAAAGAAAGACAGAAAGACAGAAAGACAGAAAGACAGAAAGAAAGAAAGAAGGAAAGAAGGAAAGAAATAAGGAAAGAAATAAGGAAATAAGGAAATAAGGAAAGAAAGAAAGAAAGAAAGAAAGAAAGAAAGAAAGAAAGAATCTCCACTCTTGTTTCTTATTTCTCTCAACAAAGTATTTAACAATGACAGTATCTAACAGTTTGTGTCCCTTTTATTTATTTATTTATTTATTTATTTATTTATTTATTTTTGAAAGAGCATACTCTGTGCAAAAAGATATGAACAAAATGTTGTAGGAGAGAGGAGAGTCACGACACCAGCATGGGTATCATACCAACATAGCAGTCTAATCTAGGAAAATATTGTAGGTGTTTCCTGAGGTCCAGCTAAGCCTTTGCTACTTAGCTCCAGAAAAGAAACAACAGCCACAATGATCAAGAATTTTGGAGCAGAACGTTGTTTGCTTATTTGTTTGTTTGTTTGTTTTACTTATGTTTTAATAAAGTGACATCTCCCCCCTACCCCCAAATATATTTTTTTTTTCTCTCTTTTTTTTTTTTTTAGTATTTTAGCTATGCATAAGAATGAGGGTTTACAGGCACAGCACATTCAGTAGCAACTTACCTACTTTATGGAATCTGTCTTCATGTTAGGTAGTTGATTCTTCTGAGCTAAAGTATAATTCAGAAATTTCTGTTTTGTCTGGGTGAAACATTCACATCTGTGTTTAGTGGGTGTAGCAAGTCTATGCTATTTACTGAAGAAGGCAAATAAGAACAACAAAACTATAGTGTATGATAACAATAAGATTTAAAGATGAAACATTTAAGTGGATTCACTGTAGATACTCAGATTGCTCTTCTTCCTGTAGCTAAGTCAAGCTGTGATTATCACCTGCTTGGGTGATTTAACTTCACTAGCTAAATCATCAAAACAGATGATTTGCATTGTTTTCTGTCTCATTAGGTAAACAGAAATACTGCAGCAATATGGAGTGTGCTTGGCTAAGTACGTATTTAATCATGGTTATGCACATCTCCGTTTGAACTAAGAAAATGAGCTCTCGACACACTACATTTTAATATTACACTGAAAGGAACTCTAATGTAGAATGTAAGTCTCCATTTGTTAAGTGTCACATCCCCTAAGACTCCTTTCAGGGCAAGGTGTTAAAGAATACAGATTAAATGTTTTGGTGCCTAGAAAATTGCATATATTGGCCAAAGCTTTTCTACAGCATTTGCCAGCATGTAATGATGTTATTGTTGTTGTTGTTGTTGTTATTATTATTATTAATATGTTTTAGTTACTAAAATAATGATTTTATTATTATTATTTTTTTCCCCCCACAGAGTTTCAGGGATGTTAGCCTCTATGCACTATTAGGAGGTTTGTCCAAATTCATTAATAGCATTTTCAAAAAAGGCATTTTTGAAATCAAAGCTGTACTGTAAAGGACTAAAATGTACAATCGTTGGAAGTGCCAGAGTTCTGAATCCCGGGGAAGTGATGGAATCTCTGTCCCTGGAGTGTGTAAGGAAAGGGTAGATGTGGTACATAGGGACATGATTTAGTGGGCAATATAGGTGAATAGCTGGTCTAGATGATCTCAGAGGTCTTTTCTAATCTTAATGATCTTATGATTCTGTGAAGGACAACAAGTTTCCCAGACAAAGCAGAAAATTTGCTGGAAATGAGAGAATTCACACCTGTGGTGACACTGAAGTGTTACTGTCAGTATAGGGAGTGTACAGTGGGTTACTTGCCTTTCAAGCAGCTTTATGTATCAAATAAGAGAACTTAATATGTTAGTACAGATAACCTTCCAGAAGGTCATTCTTTAATCAAGTATACATATTAACCTACAAACCTATAAAGTGAATAGGAAAGATAGAACAGGAAAAATCAACAGTATTGTAAATTTTGGGATAAAATTGCTTTTTTTTTTCTTTGTCTTTAAGTACATGGAAGAATAATTTTTAAGTGTTTTTTAGTACCTAAAAAGAAAGTACTTTAAGTACTTTTTACTTTTTCTCTAAGTCAAGGATAGAAGAATTTTGGAAACATTTATTTATTTTATTTCATTTTTTTTCTGACTGCAAGAATTGCATAAATGACAGGATTATAATAATAATAATTAAAAAAAAAAAAAAGTGTAAGTGATATTCTGAAACAGTTAGCCCTTGAAGAGAAGGGAAGGAAAGCAAGCATTGTTTTTTTTAGCTCAATATTTTTTTTATCTAGAGAGAATGAAGAACTTGTTCCTTATATCTTATTTTTGTTTTTTTTCAGGTATAAATAGGTATTAACAAGTGCAGTTGATATTCTTTGAAAGCAAGACTAATCCTTTCAAACTGCTCCTTTGTATTCTATGTAGTTGATTGAAAATTCAGGTGTTAGCGTCTCAGTTTGGAAACAGTGGAAGGTAGTAGTATGGCCCATGGACCATCCCTGGAAAGTAATCTGGATGCAATTGTCCTGTTTTTCAGGAGGACAGGTGAGATAGTTAAACTGTAGAGAGGAATGTAGTGGCAAGTGACAACTCCTGGACCATTTTATTTTCCAATGTTAGTATAGCCTTAGGGTGATCACACGACATAGTGGGATATTTGGGATTACATTTGGAAGGTATTCAGTCCAAGGAAGAAGCCCGCACTGCTCCTTGTAATGTGGTGTAGAGGTGCTTGAGCTAACTGTAAATGATTTAAGTATTTTGCTAGAAGTAAGATAAATGGTTTAAAGCTGGTTTATGTGGTATTATGATGTGTGCCGTTATGCTGTATATTCATGCCTGTGTCAAACTGATCAGATGGTTACCTTTGTAATTACCTGTGTTGCACTACTGTGTGACTTGAATGATCAATGTTTTGTAGATGATGTAGATCAATGTTTTGTAGTAGAAAAAACGAATGTCTTGATGATGGATAACAGTCTGTAACCAGTCACTGGATTGCTCACTGAAAATTTAATATATTAACCTATTTTTTTCAAATTGTGAAATTTCAACTGGTAAGTACTGCATGTGCTGCACTATATAATTACCATCATATGTGGGATGAAGATTGCAGAATTGTAGAATTTTATTGGAGTATCCTGTTCATCCCCTTAGTGAATAGCTCCAAAGCTCAGTAAAGCCAAACTCAACAGGACGTAGTTTTGAATCTGTAGAGCTAAATGTACTGAGTGTTCTGATTTTGTGTCTGAGGTTGTACCAGATTTAATATAGGAGTATGAAATGGTGCCTGGAGGAATCCTGTCAGTGCAGATCCTGTCAGATCTGCAGTTCAGCACATGAAGAACATACTTGACGTATGTCAAATATGGTGTTAGGAATAGTGGCACATCTTTAGTACATAAGGCAGTGGGTTTCAGTTCCAAACTTTGAGGGGGGCTAAATGGAGACATTGGGGTTGGTTGGGGCAGGTTAACTGATGATATCTGCAGAGTCTGTCTGAAAATCTCACTTGTGGCCAAAATATCTTCTCATTTGAAATAATAATGGTAAATATATAAGCTTAAAAATATGTCTAAATCAGAGTGCAAATGAGGGGAGTCACAGTTGCTCCATAGGCATTTCTATTTGTCTAGCATTTCAGTAATTATACAATGAGGTCCTTGGCTGAAGTTCAGAAGAATTGGGAATGATGGTGTCCCACTGTGAGTAGTCTCTTGCAGAGACATATTAAAGCATAAAATAGGGTAGGAACCTTTAACAAGATCACTTTAACAGACTTCAGTTAAGCACATATATATTCAATTTAATTCTTAAATTAGATAGAAACTACAGTTCTTATCCACCCTGTAACTTTAAATAATCATCAGAAAATTCTATGTGAAACTATGCTTCCTGATTATGCTGTTCTTGAAATGCAGTGAATGTATGCTGGGGACTAAGGAACCTCAACAGTCTTGTTTTTATTCCATTTTTCCAAACTTAGTAAGTTATATTTGGACTTATATATATATGACTCTTTGGATGTCCTTTGTTCAATATTTTATTAGGAAAATCTTTAAATGTGAATTTTGGAAAACAGTCTCCAGAAGAGGAAGCTAATCGGTTAAATAATATTAAAGAAATATATTTTGATTGTATTATTGTAAAATTAATGCATTTCTATCTACCTATGTATATACTTTATTTCTAAGGTAGGTTTTTTTGAACTTAATTCCTACTCATAACCTCTTACTCAACTGAACAGGCCACTTCAAATCAAATATTTCTGGTTACTTTGATGATAACAATAACATGAAAACATGGATATACTTAATATAACCTAGACTTTGTAACTGGGATTTCTCAGTTGAGAGGCTCTAGATATCACTGATAACTTCCAATCTTACCCAGACTAGTCTTCAGTAACAAACTCCAGTTATTTTAACTAAGCTTGAAGAGTAACTCTTATATTTCACTTAGCCACTTACTTTGTGTGTGTGTGTGTGTGTGTGCGCATGTGTGTGTGTGTTTTAATCTGCTTCTGTTTGAGAAACAGAATTAATCTAAGTTCTTTATTTCTAACTGAACTCAATACATACTTCCCTCTGGTAGACCATTCTCATAAACTATAATTCAACACAAAATTTATATTTGGATATCTGTGGTTGAATTCAAGTTCATACAATTTAAATGAGATCTACCTTGTCTTTCTGTATAGTTGAAATTATGTAGACTTCAGAATCATAAATTGTGCAAGTGATAGAAAGTTAATTTAAAATCCTTTGTATCTCAAATTGTGTAGCAACCCATTGACATATGTGTTAGACTTAACAGGCCAAACCCTGAGGTGCTTACCTCATGATACATGCATGTATCATTACTTCTTTCAGAGTAGACAACATAAATGTGGGATGGAACTTAATGGACAAAACCTAAATCACTTCAATTTTCTTCCACGAGCTTTCCACTTCTCATCTCTCCTCTTTATGCCCTATTGTTGCACAGTTTCTGTCTGTCTGGTATTTTCTATTTTCTCTTAATCAGCTTTCTACAACATTTTTTTTTGTCTTTTTTTTTTTTTTTTGATTCAATTCATTTTTACTTTCACACATTTTTTATGTTTCTTTCCTGTTTTTTAAACCATCATAGATACCATACCACAAAAATGGTTACACATACTATAAAAATGGTTACAGAGAAAGTCTTATATAAGGAAAACACTATTGAGAAGGTATCTACAGATACACATGTGATAGAATGAAACTCCTGCAAAAAGACATTAAGTGGATTAGTTCTGTTGGAGACTAGTATTGAAAAACTTCAAATCTCTTCAAAGAATCTTCTGATGAATGGGAAGTTATTATTGTTACTTATTTATTTATTTCCTTTACTAACAAAGGTATAGATGCTATTAGAAATTAGGATTGTGTTCTCTAAATGTGGCAGAGAGATCCACAACAAGCTGTCATCAGGTTAATTCTTCTAAGAATCTGAATATACATCTGTTTTGCCATGTTGCCAAGTGAAGCCTCCCAGTTCTTGTCTCAAATTTACTGGCAAATGGGACATGTAAAACAGGAATTCTCCAGCGAAACCATCCCAGTCTAGAAGATATGCTACTTGTCATATTGGACAGCACTGGGTTCTTTTGTTGAAGCCACAACCAACCAAACTACATCAGAGATGTGTAGGTGGTTGAACAGGAGGAGGGAGTTTTGATTTCCTTGATTTCTTCAACATAAAGTGAGTTAAAGATGTATCTACCTTATTATGAGTGCCCTCACTGAAAAAGCAGTATGCAAAAACATTTTATAGTCATGTTGATACTGTGATAGTGTAGGAAGGAAGGCAAGGCTGTCTGGATAAAGAGAGAGCAGGCCTCTGTGGCACTGTCCAATAATGCAGTATCTCCCTGGAAATTGTGGGTTTTCTGCTGAAGGTTACACAATTTATATTAAAGGGTCACTGGATAAAACAAATTAACATCATTAAAAAAGAGATCAGATTTTAATCATGCAGCTTTGCCATCCATGCTTACTCCTCTGTTTTCTTCTTGGGAGGTCTCACTGTGTGGAAAAAATGAACAAGCAAAACATTTACATTTTTTATAATGTCATTACTTTTTTAATATTGATTTTTTTTTTTTAATTTTAATGCCACACTTATGCAGAATTACCTGTGTTTCAAGCTCAGTGTGCTGAGGAATATACAACCTAAGATAAAGTTGGAGCTCATAATTCAAACACACAAAGATGACTATCTAAAAAGAGGGAGCAGAATAACTTCTCAAATAAGTCAGGCAGTTTGCGAGAAACACAGGACTAGAAATGTCTTCTGACCTTACTTTCTAAATAGTGTATCCTTCTACTATTACAATATCGTTAATTTATTTATATTTTTGTTTATTTACGCAGTTCCTAATTCTTCTGTGTGCATATCTGGGAAAGCTAATATACCTGAGAACAATCAGTTATATGGTAGCAATCTGTTTTAACATGAAGAAATCAAACTCAAAAGATTTTAAAATCATTGGTCCTTGTTTTAGAAGATTTAATTCTATATAGCACATATCAATTTTGTAGCAAGTATACGTGTTACAATGATAGGAATTCCAATATGTATGTTTTCATATTTCTTTCCCAGATTAAATAAAAAAATAGAATCATTGTTTACTCTGAGAGGGAACAAAACGACTGTTGATTTAGAAATCCAATAGTCGTAATTAAACAGGTTAAAGGGCAGGTCACAGCAACAGTTTCTGAGGAACTTCACTGAAAGAACTTTCAATGTGCTTCTATTCTCTGCTTCATGCGCTTTAACTGATTGTTTATCTATGTAAAGAACTTCTGTCTCAGTTTTGTGTCTTTGAATGTGGTTTGATGGTATAATCTCTCCTTTCCATGTGCCTATTTCTCTTTTGTTTGCAGATGAAATTAAGTAAAATTAATCTCATCCTAAATTGATATAATTAAACAATATAGTTTTATACAAAGAATACTGGTATTATTATCATGGTCACATCAGTGAAGACCTGTGCATATTGTTTTTCTCTGATCAAAAGTCAAACAGATGAATGTTGTACTGAGAAAGTTATAAAAATGATGAGTATAACTGCTGTTATCAGTAGTGTAGAATCGTTTAAGGATATTTTCTACAGTTTGTTTCAAGAAGTACTATGTAAGATTAAAGGTGGCTACAGGAAGGAAGAAATGTACAAAAATATGGAAGACTTGAATGTAGAAAGAAAAAAAAAAAAAGAAGCTTATGACTGTTTACATTAGAATATGTAGGTCCACAAAGTCCATATAATAATGGTTGTAGAAATAAATTATCTTTCAATTTCTCAGTATAGAATGCAAAGAGGACTTTCAAAGACATTAAAAGTAGAAACATTAATGTAATTATCCACCCAAGTAATGTATCTGTCAAGACCTTTGGTGTGGGGGTTCACTGGGGCCAAGGACTTAGTAGTCTTGGGAAAGGCTGTCAGTGGTTTTTCATCTGAATCTGTCTCTAGAATCTATGGGGCTGGACCCACTTACTTGAGTGTATGCACTAGAGAGATATTTTGGCTGTCCTTCCATCCCCCCAACCCCCCCCAAACCTCCAAAAATGTATTAGACTTATCATTTCTGTAGTATCTGTTGCCCCCCAAAAATCTCAACAAACTTGTATGACTGTCACGCAAACAGCAGCAGACATCTATATGTATATAATTGAATCAAATCCATTGAGGAAAGATGTGATCTATTTAACTAAAGACAAGTCTCTATGAATTTTGTTATATCTGGTGTAATTTACCTCACCTCCAGCACTCATATGAGAAACATGTATTTCTGAAAAGTTTTTCTTGACTCTGCCAGCATATTGTGGATGCTTTGGTGTATATTCCAAGTGAGGCAATCAACAAAGTAAAACAAACACCATCTTCTTCATAACTTTTTATTTTTTTCTCATAACTTTTTAACAGGATATAATTGTAGTATAACTGCCAATACATACATTCTTAGGATATCCCTTTTGTTTTCTTTGGCTGTCATAACAGGGTGTTATATTTTATATTTTTATATGCTTAGATAAGTTTAGCTGTCCTTGTGACACTTACAGCAAGGTTTACTAAAAATAAAATGTCATCTTGCATTAATATTTCATCCTTATCCATGTAGAAGAAATTCCTCTTACTTCACATCAGGCCAAGAGTATTTGAATTTGTAAATAAAGATTTACAAAGTACAAACCTTATTTTCAGATATATGATTACTAGCTTTGACTCTTCTGTTGTCTATTGATGGATGGGTAGCTGTATACCTGTCTGTATTATCACAAAAAGCAACCTTGCTTTTTGTACAGAAAACAAGATATACTGTCTTCAGTGAGCAAGCCAGAGAGGAACCTTTGCACATCTTGAAAAACAACATTTGTTTGACTAACCGCACTGTATTGAAGTACTGTTAACCTCTGTCATCATTGTTGAAATTGACAGGCAACAGCTCAGTGTACTAAAGCCAAATGACTCCTTCAAAGCTTCAACACATGCACACAGGAACTTCTCAGTTATAGAGGTTAACAAACAGTAGACAAAAGTTTCTGCTCATTCTAGATACCTGTGTGACTTTTACTAAACTAGAATTGGATGTAGACATCAGGTGGATATTTGCTTTAATTTTGTATTAACAGTATGTTGTGGCAAGGGGTAGAAAAAGCATCATGATCTTGGTGGTCTTCTTGATATATGAAATCCCCAAGAAGCCTGGACTTCTGTGCTAGGAGAGGAGTGCAGGTGTCACAGGCAATAACCTCTGCTACAAGCATGAATACTTTCTCAGAAGAAATAATTGCTATTTCCATTCCTCTCACTGTGAGAAGAGTCCAGCCTTCATCCTCAAGGCAGCAAAATCCAATTTTCCTCAAGCAGCTGTGAAACCAGAGCTTATTCAGGACAATTTGTAGAGTAGGAAGTCAAGCAAAGTAACTCCTGATGAAGAGAGATTCTCTTAAGATAAGACCCTTTCTTCTGTACCCTCTCAGTTGTGCTTCCCTAAGTAAATTAGTGTCCTCTATGGGAAAGTACAGAGTGGAAATAAGTATGAAGGAAATAGCCATAACAGTGCTAAAATCCAAAGTGAGATGAAAAATTCACCCTCCTTAGAAATATTTTTGTTTTCAATGTCTTACCTTATCAAGAAATGAATTATTTTGCAGCTAAATTTGCTGTCATTTCACCTCCTTAAAAGGTTGGCAGAGAAACTATAATTTTCAGGTACATAGCATTGTAATGAATTATTTTCCAATAAAAAGCAGTGTGGAAGACTGTTGTTGTCATTGTTGTTGTCTTTAACTATCACTACATGACATGAACAGAAGATTTCAGGATATATGGAAGAGTTGTCAAAGTTTTTATAAGGAAATTACTCACAAAACTTGTGATAAAGCAGTTCCCTGGAATATTTCAAGTCCACAGAATGTTAATGATTTTGTTTAGAAAAACAATATTTTGCCATATGATTTAGTTTTCTAGCTTTATGAAACATAGATTTAGCTTTATGAAAATGTTTTTACAAGAAAAATATTTTTGAGCAAATTTGCTGATGACACCAAACTTGGAGGAGTTGTAGACGGATGAGGGTGGAAAGGCCTTGCAGAGAGATCTGGACAGATTGGAGAGCTGGGCGATCACCAACCACATGAAGTTTAACAAAAGCAAGTGCCGGGTACTGCACCTGGGACGGGGCAACCCTGGCTATACGTACAGACTGGGTGATGAGACGCTGGAGAGCAGCCCTGCAGAGAGGGATCTGGGGGTTGTGGTGGACAGCAAGTTGAATATGAGCCAGCAGTGTGCCCTGGCAGCCAGGAGGGCCAACCGTGTCCTGGGGTACATCAAGCATGGCATTGCTAGTTGGTCGAGGGGAGCGATTGTCCCGCTCTACTCTGCACTGGTGCAGCCTCACCTCAAGTACTGTGTGCAGTTCTGTGCACCCCAGTACAAAAAGGACATTAAACTGTTGGAGAGTGTCCAGAGGAGGGCGACGAAGATGGTGAAGGGCCTAGAGGGGAAGACATATGAGGAGCGGCTGAGGTCACTGGGCCTGTTCAGCCTGGAGAAGAGGAGGCTGAGGGGGGAACTCATCGCAGTCTACAACTTCCTCACGAGAGGGAGTGGAGGGGTAGGCGCTGACCTATTCTCTGTAATCACCAGTAATAGGACCCGTGGGAACGGTGTTAAGCTGAGGCAGGGGAGGTTTAGGCTGGACATCAGGAGGAGGTTCTTAACCGAGAGGGTGGTTGCACACTGGAACAGGCTCCCCAGTGAAGTAGTCACTGCACCAAGCCTGTCTGAATTTAAGAAACCATTGAACTGTGCATTTAGTCATATGGTCTAAAATTTTGGGTAGACCTGTGCGGTGTCAGGAGTTGGATTTGATGATCCTTATGGGTCCCTTCCAACTCGGGATATTCTATGATTCTATGATTCTATGAAATTGCACATCTTTAAAATATTCAAGAGTCTCAACTCCAATGACGATAATCTTCTACAGATGGCAAGTACCCAGAACTGCCCCACTGGCGCAGGCAGCCTTAACTCTAGCTCTGCCTATATGACAAGATAGTGGCAAATAACAACTGCAGTTCCAAAGCTCATTTAGTCAAAACCCAGCTTTCTAGATGAAGCAAAGGAAAAAGTCTTCCAGATGGGAACTGTCTTGTTTTTTACCAGATGGAACATGAATATAGTTGGTATACTTCTACACATTATCAAGCAGAACAATACAGAACCATTCTGAAACTAGTATTGAATAACTTCTACTAGGCATTTGCATTTGTTGTGTTTTAACTCTGGCATGCAGCTCATTACCACCCAACCACTTGCTCACTCTCTCCAGGTGGGATGAGGGCGAGAAATGGAAAGGTAAAAGTCTGAGAACTCATGGGCTGAGTTAAAGACAGTTTACTAGGGAAGGAAAAAGCCATGCACAGCAAAGCAAAAGAAGAATTTCATTCACTGCTTCCCATCAGCAAGCAGGTGTTCAGCCACTTTCAGGAAAGCTGGGCTCATCATGTGTAATGGTTCCTTGGGAAGACAAATACCATCACTCTGAACAGAGATAGAATCACAAAATGGTTGAGGTTGGAAGGGACCTCTGTATGTCAATTGGTCTAAACCCTGCTAAAGCAGGGACACTCAGAGGAGGTTGCCCTTTTGCACTTAGGATATGTGCTGGATTCTCGTTGATTCACTGTGACTTAAAACACTGTAAACTGTTACAGCATTTGCAAGAACAAGATATATAAAAGGCAACAATTCTAAATTGTAGGGGAAAAAATTGCTGATAGAAATCAGCTACTGACCCACTACAGATCAGTAGTATCGAATCATAGAATGTAGTCATAGAATCATAGAATGCTTTGGGTTGGAAGGGACCTTAAAGATGATTTAATTCCATCCCCCCTGCCATAAGCAGGGACACCTCCCACTTGACCAGGTTGCCCAAAGTCCCATCCAACCTGGCGTTGAACATTTCCAGGGATGGGGCATCCACAGCTTCTCTGGGCAACATTTATCCCATACTTCACCACTCTCACAGTAAGGAATTTATTCTTAAATTCAAAAAAATCAGAGATGTCTTGGGCAAAGTGACCATGAAATGTTAGAGTTCTCTATTTTTGGTGAAGGAGGGGGGGGCAGCAAAACTGCTATTTTGGATTTTGGACGGCAGACTGAACTGTTCAGCACACTGGTGGGGAGGGCCTCTTGGGAGACAGTCCTGAAGGGCAGAGGGGCCCAGGAAGGCTGGACTCTTCTCACAAAGAAAGTCTTAAAGGCACAGGAGCAGACTGTCCCTGTATGCAGTAAGATGAGCTGGTGGAGAAGACTGGCGTGGATGAACAGGGAATTTTTATTGAGAGTCTGGGAGAAAAAGAGAGCTTATGTCCAGTAGAAAAGGGGACAGGTAACTCAGGGAGAGTACAAGGGAGTTTTTAGCAGATACATGGAAAAAATCAGAAAGGCTAAAGCCCAGCATGAACTCAACCTGTTCTCTGTGGTAAAAGACAAGAAAAAACATTTTTACAAATATACTAACAGTAAGAGAAGGGCCAAAGAGAAATTCCGTCTTTTACTGGATGCAGTGGGGAACATCACTACTGAGGATAAGTAAAGGGTTGAGATTCTCAGTGTCTTCTTTACATGTGTCTTTACTAGTCAGACTACTTATCCTCAGGGTATTCAGCTTCCTGACTTGGAAGTCTGGGATGGGGAGCCCAATAAACTCCCCATGATCAGGTAGAAAGAGTTAAAGATTTGTTATTCCACCTGGACTGTCACAAGCCGATGGGGCCAGATGGGATCCACCCGAGGGTGCTGAGGGAGCTAGTGGAAGTGATTGCCAAACCACTTTCCATCATCTATCAATGGCCACGGTCAGCTGGAGAAGTCCCAATGACTGTAGACTTGCTAATATGATGCCCATCTATAAGAAGGGTCATAAGGAGGACCTGGGAAACTACAGGCCTGTCAGCCTGACATCGGTGCCAGGGAAGGTTATGGAACATACCTTGAACACAATCACACACCATGTACAAGACAATCAGGGAATCAGTCATTTTGGTCAAAACAACTCAATGCAATGCTACAGGCTTAGGGGCAGAGAGTCTGGAAAGCTGTGAAGAGGAAAAGGATCTGGGGGTGTTCGTTGATGCTCGCCTGTACATGAGCCGGCAGTGTGCCCAAGTGACCGAGAAGGCCAACGGCATCCTGCCTTGTATCAAGAATAATGTAGCCATCAGGACCAGGGAGGTGATCATGCCTTTGTATTCTGCTCTGTTGAGGCCACACCTTGAGTACTGTGTTCAGTTTTGTGCTCCTCAGTACAAGATGGGCATTGAGGCCAATGAAGCTGGTGAAGTGTCTGGAACAGAGTTCTTATGAGGAGCAGCTGAGGGAACTGGGGTTGTTTAGTCTGGAGAAGAGGAAGTTCAAGGGAGACATTATTGTTCTCTAAAACTACTTGAAAGGAGGTGGTGGCTAGTTGGGTGTTGGCGTCTTCTTGCAGATGACTAGCAATAGGACAAGAGGGAATGGCCTTAAGTTGCACCAGAGGAAGTTGGCATTGGATATTAGGAAAAATTTATTCTCAGAAAGAGTGGTTAAGCATTGGAACAAGTTGCACAGGGAAGTGGCAGAGCTACTGTCCCTGGAGTGTTTAAGGAAAGGGTAGATGTGATACTTAGGGACATGGTGTAGTGGGCAGTATTGGTGAATGTTTGGACTAGATATTCTTAGAGGTCTTTTCCAACCTTAATGATTCTATGATTCTATGCTTCTTTCCTAGAAATCATGGTGTGTTGGTTTTTTGTTTGTTTTCTTTTGTTTTGTGCAAAACATTGCAAATATTTAATGTGATTTCTTTATTATAAAATACTGTCTCAATTATGTTATAGATACTGTAGATACTATACTATCTAGTAGAAGGAAGGCCTACAGAAATGGACATGTACATCTGTTACTCATTCAGCAGAGCCCTAACAAGACTGTAATTATGTCTGCAGATCTGTACTACAGTGTCTCATAGGGCAAGTAATTTTAAATACAGTATTGTAAGAGTGCTTAACCATTTAGGAGCTTCTGTGAGATACTAGGTAAGCAGTATTCAACAGCAATTCAATGTCAATTGCTAATTTCTGTTATAAACAGAACTCCTTGGCAACAACTTCTTGTTCTATGACTTAGGAACACAGTGAAGTTAGTGAATATCCCCTTAAAAAAAAAAAAAAAAAAAAAAAAAAAAAGACTTGGATCTAAGTTCTTTAGCAGTAAAAATCTTTCTTTGCCTCCATCCAGACTACTAATATGTTTGTTAGAATGAGAAGGCCCCTAATTCATGTTTAAATGAAAACACTTTACGCTTGCTTTAAGGATGGCATCACTGACTGCAGATAAAGGGAGCCGTGGCAACATGCAAAAAAATGATGATAGAAGGTTGAGATTCATCTCACTTTAGATAAGATATCCAAAGGTTATGCATCTAGTCTAAGTCCTTGACTCTTTTTGTCATCGGTGAAGAGAGCTGGGGGCTCTAGAAAATGATTCAGCTTGGCTGTGCTAGACATATATCATGGTGAGATGAATCGTACTCTGAAGGTGCCTGTTTCTCTTCTGTGACTATAAATGAATCACAAGATGACTAAATCAGACTAGAAATCTTGAACTTAAAACTAATTTTCCAATACCTAAATGGGAGCAGATGAATCACACTTCTCATGTCTTTTCGTTTTAACATTTTTCAATGGAAAGAAAATAAATTATGTCAATATAGTATATTTCAAAGAATACAACAGTCATCAAAATGAAACAGAGCAGTGATTACAGATAAAGCAGTTTTTATAGATCCTTATTGGTATCTTTACCCTAGAGATAATTTTTTTTCTTCTTTTTTTTTTTTTTTTTCCTTTTTCAGTAGAGTGGACAGTGAATGCAAAGAATAAATCTTAAAACTGTTTAATATCTGTGCACTTTCAGCATCATGCACCATAATTTCTTTCCTGCTATGTTTATAGTCAGATTTTTTGCCCTTATCTTCACTAAAGCTAAAAGTTATCTGCCTAAAAGTTAGACACCTATAAGTTAAACATGTACTCAAACTATTTATCATAGAACCACAGAATCATAGAATGGCTCAGGTTTGAAGGGACCTCAAAGATCATCTAGTTCCAATCCCTCTGCTGGCAGGCATGACACCCAGTAGATCAGGTTTCCCAGGGCCAACCTGGCCTTGAACACCTCCAGGGATAGGGCATCCACAGCTTCTCTGGGCAACCTGTGGCAGCTCCTTACCACCCTCAGAGTAAAGAATTTATTCCTCATAGCTAATATAAATCTACCCTCTTTTAGTGTAAAACCATTTCCTCTTGTCTACCATTATTTGTCCGTGGAAAAAAAAGAAATAAAACAAAAGGTCACCACTAAACCTTCTCTTTTTCAGAGCTTCCCTCTTAATGCTCTCCTACAGGCACTTGTTTATTTGTGTATATATGCTTAGGGTTGTCTCCCTTTAGTCTCTTACAGTTTTTAAGATCTCTTCAGTCCACCTCACCCTACACCCTTTTCTTGCAAACGTGGTCCCCTACTTCCTCACTTGACTGTTGGTCATCATGTCTATCCCCCATAGTTCAAAGCTGTCTTTATCAGAGTGTCCACCCTTTGTGAAAAGATGTTTTTGCCCTGTGTGGTCAGGAGGTTCCTAACTCTTCTTAGTAGTCCTCAGGCCACAGAGATGGTCTGATGGTTGTAAAACCGAAATTCCTGTTGTGAACACTGGTTGTGCAACCAGCTCCAGCTAATAATCACAGTTTAAATTAATTTATAGATTTTCAACTATCCTACACAGTACACTGTTAATATGAATAGGTTTCTTTCCAAGAAGAGAATTTACAGTGAAAAAGTATGAAGACAAGAGCTTTTTATTCTTCAAACTCACAGATGACTTTATCAGTGGAATATTTCTTGGAAATTCATATGACTCTCAAAGAGGTCAATATTCTTTTAGTACATAAGAAAAGAAAAAAAAGAAAAAAATCTTTACAAGCCAAACTAACAGGTGTGTTCTTCCCACTGGGCTTGTGAATGCTTTGCTTGCTGCACCTTGTTAAATGTAAATTAAAAAAAGCCAAGTAGATACCTGCTGAGAAACATGTAACTGGATTACGCCCAAATCTGTTACAAAGGGCAAGACTCTTAAGTAATCAAAAAATGATGGTCATGATCAGTCCTTTTTTTATAAACTGACTTTTCTGCTTTTATCGTTCCCAGCACAGCCTGGGTTTAGAAGCCATCAGAAATATTGAGTTTAACCTTTATAATGAAAAGGATTTATCTCTAATAATTAGATTTATTTCACCTAAATATAGAGGTAGGACTCAGTTGAAGGTTAAGACACCTACATTTTCATAGCTGTATGTAACTGACTTTGTGAGATTATAACTGTCTAAACTCATTGCCAAAGGAAATCATATCCATACCGTCAATGGATTTTAGGAAACAATTCAGCTGAAACATGATTTAGTTACCTGCAGGTATCTAATCTGCTCATAATCACAGTTACTTAATACCTAAGGATTGCAATTATGTCACAACAAACATATGATACCTGTGATCAATGCAATGGCACATGGAAGCTGGGAGTGCTCGACATCAGTGTCCCCTGTGCATGATGAGATTAAGGAGAAGAATAATTTTCCTACCTAATCTTGGGTAGGGTGAATATTTTCCAGATTATGGCTTAATTGATGACATTTAATTTCTTTCTTCCCAAATATTCGTTTCTACAGGATAAACAGCTACAAGTAATAATCCAGATATTTTTTTTTCTGTCACGTGGCAGAAAGTGCTGTGCAAGAAACAACATTAATGAGCTATCTACAGCCTTTTTCCTCACCACTTCTATATCTACCTTTCCTGATCATGCATGAACTCATAAAAGAAGGGCCCAACATTTCATTTAGCACTTATTGCTTTCAGGCACTAAAAACCTTGATCCATTGTTTAGTCTGTTAGTTGTTATATAATATATATCAATACTAAAACCAAAGGTACTTTTGAATATTTCCATTGCATAGATGTTGCATTTTGAAAATTATTGGATTTATTCTTAATAGTGCACAACAGACAAAAATAAAATTGTCAAATATACTCTTCTTCAGAAATTCTTTATTGACAGACCTAAAATGAATGTTTTTTGAATTCATGATCAAAAATGACAATATATCTATCTGAATATGAAAATCACTGATATTACAATGGCTTTACTTATGCAAAATTTTGGTCCAGCAAAATGTCTCTATCTTTTTTAAGTAATATGAAACTTCACATTAAAGTAATTTTTAAATTTCTTCACTACTTACCATCCAGCCTTTCCATCCAGGTGTCATGTACCACATATACATATTTTAATTAAAAGTACTTTAAAGAACATCGCCAAAATACTAAAATTCCACTTTTTAAAAAAAAAAATATTTATTTATTTTCAAATACCCAAAATATTTACTATATTTGAACATTTATTTTGTTTTTCAATGATACTCTATTTCTAAAATCCATCACTTTATGTACTTTTTCCTTCTGTTTACATTAATTAGAATGAAGGATAGAGGTGATACAGGGAGACAGGGAGTGACTGTCTTTCAGGTGACTGATGTAACCAAAATGACTGGGACAATACAAATTTATTCAGTACACTGCTCTGTATCAAACTCAAAAACCTATTCTGTTCAGAGACATAGAACTGGTACAGTGTTCAAACATATTTTTCTTAAATCCAGAGAGATGCATTTGGGAAATTAACGGTTTTCAGCATAACACTGCAGATCTTTACTCCTACTCATGTTGCATTTTCCACTCTCCTTCCTGTCTCATGAACTACAGTCTGTTCAAAAGAAAAATAGATCTACTTTGAGTTACTAAATAATAAATAAGAAAACAATAATCTCATTTTGTAATGTGGAATATTGCACAGTTTATGAATGTTATCTTTCTTCCTCCATGCCAAGGTAACATTAGGTTGAGGTTTTAAGTGTCTGATAAATGTGTACTTGTTTTACATTTCAAACTGGCTCCAGATAAAACCTATAAGAATTAGTATTAACATAAAAGTGGGTGTTCCTGGCAGCTCAGATGAGGCCTCCACTTTGCTGGATTTACCAGCACCCAGGAGATGGCTTGGGTCATCTAGGGTGTCTCCAATGACATCAGTTGCCTTTGCTGGACAAATGAGTTCTGCTTTTGTGGCTAGTTCTTTTAATCTCTCTCTGAATATCTCTTCATTGGAGATTTAAACACATAAACCACTAAATGTCTTTTTTTTTTTTTTTTTTTTTTCCCTCAAAAAAAAAATTTTTTTTTTTATTTTCAATTTTTATGGCATAAAAAGACTAAAGAAATAAGTTTCTCATAAGAGATTACACTTCTTTGTACACATGTAGATGTGGTGACTCTTGGAGTAGCATTGTCAATTAAGACCCTTTAGAAAAAAAAGCAGTGGAATGAGGCCAAGCAATTTGCCAGTCACAGGTGACCTGAGAGAACATGGCATCCTTACACTCTCAGTATAGAGCATTCACAACAAAGACAATCTTCTCCTTCAACGAAAACACAGGTTAGAAGAGTAATTAGAAGAGGAAATACTGGCTGTGTTGAAAGACATGGAAAGTTGCTACCCATCTATTTTCAAATAATGGTGGGAAGTGGCTGGGGGATGTCTTACTGACAGTTCATATCATGCAGGCATATTCTTCCCCATCTGGCAAACTAAGCATGCAAATTATATCCCTGCAAACTCAGAAAATGGCAGCAAGTCAGAAGAAAAAGACATTTCTTTGTTCCACAGCAAGGTGCTTCTGGTGTGGCTGTGGTTACAGATCAGAAGGAATTCCTCAAATCCTCTTTTCAAAAGAAACTCAATAGATTTAAGATAATTTGGTTTGAATTCATAGCCCTATCAGAGACAAATAAATAAATAAATAAATAAATTAATCCTGTTTATAAAACACAGATCACACAGATCAGATGAAAGATCTTTATCATCCTTTACATTTTACTTGAATGCAGGCTTTTCTTAATGTAGCGATTCTGCCATTTTCTTACCATAAAGGAATATAAAATAAAAAATCAGACAATAATGCTCATTTTATTATATGCCTTTTTCCCATACAGTGTCCATTGCTGTATATTCTAAGTGTAAGTTATGTTGTCTAAATGAAATAATTTCTAACTTCACTTTGATTTCAGGTTTTCAAACTCTGTTGTTTGGCTCATAAATTCAATATTCTTGTATCCATGGCAACAAGTTGTGCATACTCTATCTTAAATATTATCTCACTAAAAAGTCAAACACTTGAAATGGAAAGCACTTTGCATGTCAGAACTTAACTGAATTTCAGATAGACAATTATGAACAAGAAATCAAATGTGTAGTGACTTTACAGCTGGATGTACTGTAATTACATCTCTGCAGCACAATGTACTTTTATGGCTCAAAGTTCTTCAAAATGAAAATCAAAGCACTGCATCTTTATTTATTAAATGTTAATGCATGCCTAATAGGAAGACTTAACTCTACAAATGTTTAAAAATTATGCAGAATTCACTAAAGTGCTCTCAGCTTAATCAGTTTGTTTTCTTTTTTTTTTTTTTTTTTTTTTTAATCTTCACTAGAATTTAGCAACAAGTCTGGTTTGAACAAAAATACAGGGTTACCAATCAACATGTTGAACACAGACTGCAAGTCAGCTCCAAATTTTGGTGAAACAGAACAGTAGAGACCAATATGCACAATGAAGAGAATTTTTCCACCCAAAATAGCTAAATTATAGCTATTATAGCTATATTATTAGCTATATTCAGCTAAACAAAATCACCTTTAGGAACTAACAATATATTCTAGAATGTTCCCAGTGAAATAAATAAAATTAGGAACTTTCTTTTCTTGAGTGCTGGCTAACCAGGACCTTAAAATGGGTTTGGAAGTTTGGTGCACAAAAAGATATATTAGAGCTTAAGTTCCAGTCCAGACAGCTACAACTTCTAGAATAGGTTAGAGAGGCCAGTTTTAAATCAGTTCTTAATGTGCAAATACATTCAAAAAGAGTTAGGACTATCATATACATTCAAAGTCTTTGTGTTTGAAAATACTACCCTAGTTTTTCTTTCTTCTGTAGCAATAAATGAATAGAGAATAAGTCATCGGATACAGCAGTCATAAAAGAAATGGTCAGGATTGTTTGTAGTAAAGAACAAATAAGCAGATCTAGAAATGAAGAAGAATTTAGTTGAACACTAAACAGAATTCTCTTTATTGATTTTTTAAGGGGAATTGGAGGAAAAAATGCATCTATTAGAGTTTTTTTCATATTGTAAACCATGTTCTGAGAACATAGAGTTCTTCACCATTGTTTCTATCTAAAAAAATTTAAAATTTTAACAGACTTTTTGATTTTTTTTTTCCAATGATGCATTAAAATAAAAATACATCTTGATTTCATATGAATACCTTCAGCCAATATATCAGTTCACAGCTGTAGTCCTACTTGATGTATTTGAGGACAACCACTTCCCATTGTCTTATATGAATGAAAAATAAATGGGCACGTTCAAACAAACACTTGCTCCTCAGTTTGACCAAACTTCTATTACATTTCAACTATGTTGGAAGGAGCCTGTATTGGAACCCTATTATTGTGTAGGAGTGTACAGAAAAGAAACAGGAGAGGCTAGCATTACAATATCTTTTCCACATTGATAATTTTGTTTCCTGAAAAGACAGCTCACATATGGATAGAAACAGAAACATTTGGTGCAGCTCATTGTTAATGAGTTTTCTCTCTTGTTTTTTCTCTTTATTCTTATTTTTGCTCTACTTTTTTGTTGTTGTTCAGTAGGGTTTTTTTGTTTGTTTGTTTTGTATTGTTTTGTTTTTTTTTAATGCTTAACTTGCATGTAAAGCACAAATTGAATGGAAAAAATAAGGCCAACACTTCCAAATAATGTCTGCACCAATTTCTTTGATTTAATTTTCTCTTTATGCTTTACGTACATATCAGTCCTAACTGTTATATATGCTGACTGCTCCCAACTTCCACTAGCTTGTGCCAAAATCACTGGCTGTGGAATCAGGTCTTAAAATAAAATAAAATAAAATAAAAAAATAAAAGGTATCTAGCGGGAGGTTGTACTGAAACAACAATTTGACAGTCAATCAATAAAGGACTTTGGCTACCTTCATCTTCTGACCTTCAAATTGTAAAAAGAATTTTTCAGGTTAAAGGAAATTTCACATAAACAATTTTGCTGAATCTGACTCAGACAATAAAGGTCACAAATTGTTTCTGAAAACATTAGATTTATCTACCCCCCCTCCCCCCCCCAAAAAAAAAAAATCAGAGAAGCCCAAAATAAAGGACTGAAACTTTCCATTCCCAAACAAATAAGTATGATTAGACCCTGCATGTAATAATACATGTTCTTTTAAACTTATCAGGTGTGTACATTCCAGAGGATCATTTTAAAACAATAAATATGGAGTTTGTTCTATATCTTAGATCCCTAAGAGCTATGATAAACAAATACCTTTATAAGAAACACTTCCACATACTTACATAGAGATATAGTATATATCCAAACTGTTACAGCTTCTTATAATTTTCCTATTTTCCCCTACTCTCCTTAGTTACAGCCCTTAAAAAAAATAAAAAGATAAATTAAAAAAAGATATTTTCATTAATAGACACAACAGTGAACTGTTTCTTAGTGTTGCTTTCCTATGTTCACATGACAGACCAGATTTCTACAGACAAAGACAGTCAATATTTGTAATTTCAGATAAAAACTGTTGGAGAGAAACATGATGTTACTATGTGCAGTAACATTTTTGAGAAGTCTAATACTCTCATTCCTTTTTGTCCTTATACTCTATTCTAGTAGTGATCTCTTCCTGTCATGTTCTTTCCCTATTTTTCTCAGTTTAGAGTATTTTAGTATACAGTTCTGGCAGTTTAATTACAATTCTAAACAATCACCATGGAAATTAAAGGAATGAATGACGTTTCATACATCTTCTCCTTTACTTAAAAAGTTTTCATCATATGTCAGTATTTCAATAAATGTCAGCTTTGGCATGTATAGTGTCCATTAATCCACTGGAATACTGTGTGCATATTGAAATGAGATTTGCTTTGTTTTATTTTCTGATTGAAGTGAGACTCTCAAGACCTGATGTCTCATAAGTAATTTGTCCCTTATATTCCTTGTTTGAATCTTGACTCTGAATGTAGGATGGAGTCTAAAATACACTCAGTTCTTGAACATTTAAAAATGATTATCCCACTAGAGACTTAGACTGAAAGGAAAACTCATCCCATCTGTCCTGGTTTCAGCTAGAACAGAGTTAATTTTCTTCCTAGTAGCTGGTATGGTGCTGTGTTTTGGATTTAGGATGAGAATAATGTTGATAACACAGTGAAGTTTTAGTTGCTGCTGAGCAGTGCTTATACTAAGTCAAGGACTTTTCAGCTTCTCTTACCATGCTGCCAGCAAGGAGGCTGGGGGTGCACAAGGAGCTGGGAAGGGACACAAACAGGACTGCTGACCCATACTGACCAAAGGGATACGATATCATTCAGAACAATAAAACTGGAGGGAGTTGGTTGGAATGGGGGGACTGCCACTGCTTTGGGACAGACTGGACATTGGTTGGCAGGTGGTAAGCATTATGCAACACTTGTTTTGCATAATTACTATCGTTATTATCATTGTTTATTATTATTATTATTATTGCTATCCATTACTTTTCTGTCCTACTAAGCTGTCTTTCATCTCATGAGTTTTGCCTTTTTTTTTTTTTTTTGTCAAATTCTGTCCCCCATACCACTGGTAAGAGGGGAATGAGCAAATAGGTGTGTCGTGCTTAGCTTTCTATCTGGTTAAACTACAGTAAAACAAAGAGAGATTGCCAGGGGGGCTGCTGCTGCTCCGAGGCAGGCCGGGCATTAGTTGGATGGTAGAACTGTAGAACTTGGGTGTTAATAACTTTTTTTGTTTATTCCTTTGTTGTTATTATTGTTTGTATGTTTTCTTCCTTTTTTTTTTTTTTTTTTTTTTTTTTTGGCTTTAACTTTCTTATTAAACTGTCCTTATTCCTTATTTCAACCAACTAGTTTTTATACTTTTCTTTTCAATTCTCTGCCCTATTCTATTTTGGGGAGAGTGAGTCAATGGCCGCACTGTGTTTAGTTTCCTGCCAGGTGAAACCACAACACCATCCTTTTTTTACTTCTTTCTCTACTGTCATCTGAAATACCACTGCATCTATTCTAATTGCTCCTTAACTTAAAGTTCCCACCTCCCCATGTTCTCTAGATGAACTTGCTCATTCAATTTTTCATATAGGTCTGTAAAGATTTTTTTCTAAAATCCAAAAAAATTTTGCTTGTAAGAACCTGATGTCACAGCTTGAAGGTAAGCTATCCCTTCCAAAGACCTTTTTCCAGTCTCCCAAAACATGCTTTATTCAAGAGATAAATACATGGCTCCACATTTTAATTATTATTTGTGTGTGTGTGTGTGTGTTATTTTTTGTTCCACTGCTGTTCTGAAGAGGGCTGATATCTAGAACAAAAAATAAAAATGATATTGTGCCTAGTTTGAGACTGCAAGTGATGAAAAGTAACAAAAAACAAGTGGACAGGTGGAAGACAACCATGAAAAAATAAAAAACTCTTTTCCAGAAATCACTCCAGATGAAAATCTTCTATATTTTGTAGATTTTGTTTTCTCCTTAAAAACATCTTTCTCCCCACACCCTCCATTCTTGAGAAAAGTACTACTAGATGTTTTTAAAACACTATCATGTATCCTCTTCTCTGCAAACTTTAGAAAAACCTTTTTGTGTAATAAGGGCTATGTGAATTATCAAGTGTTCATAGATATATATAGAAACAGATAAGAGAAACAAAATCTCTGTAGCACTGAAGTAGTCAAAACTGTTCTCCAGTAGATAAGCAGCAGGATTAGATGGAAAACAGGAAACCCAATCTGCGGACAAATGATTTGGGCACTTAATTGGGAAAAGAAGAAAAAAGTCCTTGTTTTTCAACTGTTTTTTGTAATTTGCATATCCAGTTTAAAGAACGGGATGTGGAGGCATGGTTCTGCTTCATCCAAATAAACAATATCTAAATGACAAGGAGAAGAGATCTGAAAGGTCAGTACACCTGCATCTGCTGTAAACTAAATCAAGGCCCATACTTTTAATCTTGGCACAAAATCTGAAGATATAGGTAAAAATATTGAGGTGTAGGATATACGTATCTCTTGATCTTTCTATGCAGTGTTGGGAGATTCATTACCTAAGCTGTTTTGTTCACTTTCTTCTCAGTTCTGTACCACATCTATAATAACTGATTTATTGAGAAGAAAGTCAGCAGAAATCCATATCATTAAGGTTATCTGCATTTTTATCCAGATTATAACTTAGAGTAAAAAGTATGTTACTTATTTAAAATGTAAAAATGTTACTCCACATCTAGGAGTCCTTTCTTTCTTTCTTTCTTTCCTTCTTTCTTTCTTTCTTTCCTTCTTTCTTTCTTTCTTTCCTTCTTTCTTTCTTTCTTTCTTTCTTTCTTTCTTTCTTTCTTTCTTTCTTTCTTTCTTTCTTTCTTTCTTTCTTTCTTTCTTTCTTTCTCTCTCTCTCTCTCTCTCTTTCTCTCCTTCTCTCTTTCTCTCTTTCTCTCTCTTTCTCTCTCTCTTTCTTTCTCTCTCTCTCTTTCTCTCATTCTGTCTTTCTCT
>CM021699.1:105460914-105480935 GCA_011074415.1 Stictonetta naevosa | reverse complement strand
TCTTTCTTTCTTTCTTTCTTTCTTTCTCTCTCTCTCTTTCTCTCTTTCTCTCTTTCTCTCTTTCTTTCTCTCCCTCTTTCTCTCCCTCTTTCACATTCTTTCTCTCTTCCTCTCTTCCTCTCTACCCCTTCCCCCTCCCCCTCCCCTCCCCCTTCCCCTCCCCTTCGTCTTCCTTTTCCTCTGAAGTGTTCCCTTAAGAAATATTCTGACATTAAATGGTTAACTCCAGGTTATCTCCTATCACTGTGTTCAAAAAATGTGTGACAACCTGAAAAACCTGTAGTTTTAACATACTTTCAAAGTATTTTTTTTATTATTATTTTTCTTGTGCAGGGAAGTAGTTCACAAGGGCTGACCTGGAACCCATGCTGTTTGATATATTTATTAATTTTAATAATGAATTATTAACAATATCAATGACATTTTCTTATGAGACTAGATTAATTGGTATAATAAAGATGAGGCTAATGGTTAAGAACCTCAGAAGTTTGCAATATTGAATCACAGGGTAAGAGACTTCATGTGAAATTCAAATGTAATAAGTCACACAGGGAAAATAAAAGTACTTTTTTTTTATTATTTGCAAGGATAAGTTCTGAGTTAATTATCATCACTCAAAGATAAGTCACAGATCACTGTTGCATGGAAAAGTCAGCTCAGCACTCAACAGTGGTCAAGCAGCTGGTAAAATATAATGAATTAATAGGAAAAGAATATATCATGGCAGAAAATAACAATGTGTTGTATAAGTCCATCTTGTGAGGTGGGGTACATTCTCTATAAACAGCAGAAAGAAGATAAATAAGGATCGATTGTTTCCATGCCAGGTAAAGCTGTCAGAAGACAGACTCAAGCAGAAAGAATCACTTCTTCTCACAGGCATGCATGGTTACATTACAAACTTCTTCCCTTGGATGTGCAGAGGTAAAAAAACTTCATAGAAGAGACATCAGAGGACATTAAATAAATAATAGCTATGGATTAGGCAGCTCTTGAAGCACAGTCATCTGTAAGATGTGAGAACATACTAGGAACTATCATGTTATGCTGTCCTGGTTGTAAACCTTCTCAGCATCTGCTACTCGTCCACTGCCAGGTATAAGGCATTTGCCTAAATGGTCTGTTGATGTCATTTATTTCATCTTCTCATATATTCTTTATTGCATATATATTTCCCTTCCACCATGAGCCAGACTGCAATTTGAGTCTTGCAATTTTTAATAGATGTTTAATAAATACTTATTCCAATATTTCAAGAAAAACTGTTTAACTGAAAAAAAAAATCATCCTCCCATTTTTTCTCTCTGCCATTTTGCAAACTTCATAAATTAAATATCCAGTTTCATATATGTCTCACAGAATACCGAATTTAGGTGGTAAAATTGTTACGAGTTTATGGTTGATGAAGAAATTAATGTTTTATTGTGGGATAAAGTTTGACTTTCTGAAATTCTACACACATAGCGCTTATGCTGGATTCTCTTCAGTAATTCACTTACTGGACTTCAGAAAGTTGACAAATGTGACGGGAGATCTCTTCACTCTCTACAACTACCTGAAAGGAGGTTGCAGTGAGAAGGGTGTTCTCTTTTTTCAGGTGGCAAATGACAGGACATGAGGAAACAGCCTCAAGCTGTGGCAAGGGAGGTTTAGATCGGATATCAGGAAGAATCCATGTAGAGAGTGATTAGGAACAGGCTACCCAGGGAAGAGGTGGAGTTGCTATTCCTAGACATATTTAAGGGATGTGTGGATGTTGCAGTAAGGGACAGGGTTTAGTGATGGGACTCTGTAGGTCAGCAAGATGGTTGGACTTGGTGCTCTCGAAAGTCTTTTTCAACCCAGATGATTCTATGATTCTAATTAATTTTTCTAATTAAATTTGGATTATCAGGTCATTTTGAAAGTATTATTGAAGTCACTAGTGAAAGTAAAAGCAAAATTTCATGCCTTTAAAATGTTTATTTAAATATTTTGGCTGGCACAAGCTTATCTTTGGGTTTTAACAGCTTATGTATAATTTGTTATTAAAGTTTATGGACAAGTAGTGCTTGATTTAGCCCTTCCGACAATTTCCTGTCTTTATGGTGTATTAGGAACTATTTACCTGGTTTCTTCTGAGTTTTCTATATCTACAGATTTGATAAATGCATTTCAGAAATAAGTAAAGTCACATTCAAGTATCTGTAGTTATACTGAATACAGTCCTTTTTCAATCAGTGTTTTATTTGTGAAAGTAAAAGCAAACTGAGTATCATGGATAGAACAGTAGGTGAGTGATAGTGTACCAAGCATTCTTCCAATTTTCACCTCATACTGTCATTTAAAATTCAGTTTTACATTATGTTTCCACTTGAATTCCAGTGAACTAAGTCTCTAACTTTCTCGCAAACTCTAATTATCTATCAATTCTTCTTATTCACCAACCTTTATTGTAGAAAATAAATTAACTCTACAAATAATCCCTTGGGATCTCTGCACTTCTAAAGGAATACCCTACTTCTCCATTACTGTTAGTTCATCCCTTTGCACACTAATAACAGTGACATTTGCAGAAAAGAAGTGTAATGACCAGGGTGAACCACATTATAGAAGCTACTCAAAAAAATCCCTGCTGAAGTATAGTGTCCTATTTAGAAGCACTGTCAGGCTTTGTGGAATACATGAAGGAATTTTATTGCAGTCACTTCTTTTTGGGGAGTGCATGTGCAAAACAAAGTTAACGAAGGCATTCAATCTTTAAATTGTTCATATTGTCTCCCTTCTTGCTCATTGACCTACCTAAAAGGTTGTGTACACAATTTCTTATTTCCATTCCTTCTGTGCTATTACTCTTGCATTCTTGGCTGCAGAGTCCCTGAAGTTTGGTGAGATGTGTGAAGAATAACTTTCCCGGCCCTTCTAACTATGTATAACAGACAATGAAAAATGAGTGAAGAGGGATTGAATTTCTTTTGATTGCAGATACATGTGATCCATACTGGGGTTCTGTCAGACTTGAGCTCTTTTAAAATCCATTCTACTGTAACCTGTATGTGTATGCATGTATTTTTAGAAGAGAAACTGACACTCTGAATCCTCACTGGAAGGAGAAAAACTGCTACATGGCCATTTTTTTCCCCCCTTAAAGGGAGTTAAGTCATCAGACTCATTGCTTTATATCTCATTGGTCACTTTAAGCTTTGTACATAAAGTTCAAAATCCTCAGTCTGAAAACAAAGTGTCTCCAAGAGATGTGCAGGGAACACCCTACAAGTTTCAGACACCTGCTGGTGGTTCATGCATCACCTAAGCTGATCAATTGAGGAAAGGGGTCTGACTGTCTACCATAGTCTCCTTGCTTGCTGACTTGTAGTGACTTCATAGGGAAGCTAGAATATGTCAGTACTTTTATTATAGTGCCCTATAGCCAAAAGGATTGTAACACTTAGTTGCACATCTGTGAAACATAGAAAATAATCATGAGAAAGTGCTCAGGTTGTGAGGTATCCTAGAAAACTCCTCTTCTAATGACCTCCGTTTGTGCAAAATCTGATCTTCTTCTTCATCACATTTCTCTGCTGAATGTCATTGAATCCTCAACCAGACTTCAAGCTTAAAACATAGAGGTTTCTCTTAATGTATGTAAATGGAAACAATTCCTTCATTCAATCAATTCTGTTAACTCGATTTTAATATTTAGTTTTCAGAGTAGAAGTTAGTTGGCATAAGACTGTATTTTTCTTTTTAAAGTAGTGGAAATGGTTGTGTTCTCAGTAAAGAAGCAATATATCATCACTTACTATAATGTTATTGTAATCAGAATCAGTGTATTCCATAAGGTGACAAAACAGAGTCATTCATTATTTATGTTTGTAAATCATTTACATTTAGAGAGTACAACAAACTGCTGGGATTTCCACACTGTGAAATAACAACTTTGCATCATTTTTGGGCAAGAACAATTTTGCATGCTGTGCCATCAGAAAACTCACTGCAGTGGTTCATCTGAGGGCATGATATGAATAATACGAATTTTAAAACTGCTTTGTGTCTTCAGTGGATTCATTCTGCCAATAATGTTTATCTGATCCATTTAGTGTACTAATTCCCGTAATGTCTCCAGTTACATTATTCATTAACAATTAACACCTCTAAATTGTGCTGTAAAATGAGTATTAGAAACATTTTCCTTATACATATGGAGAGAATTGAACTGGGATTTAAAAACAAATGTTAAGAAAATTGCAGTCAAGTGCAAATGACTCCTACTGCATTGCAGATCCTAAGCAACTACTTCATGAAAAACAACAGACAGCAATGAACAGCACAAAAACAGGCAACATCCAAACATTGACCAGCATAATGTTAAATTAGATTTCTTAAATGATCTCTGCCTGCTACTTTTTGTGTGTTGCACATACAGGCCACTATGCATCTTCATCTATTTTAGGGTTGCTGCATGCAAATATTCAAAGAAGATCATATGAGGAAACCCACTAGATGGATGGCATAATAAGTGAAGTAAATCAAATGAGAAAAGTAACAACAAGAGATGCTGGTGCCAAAAGGAAATATATCTGGTTGCTCAAACAGAAATGAATATTTTCAATATGCAATTCTCATAAAAGTTTTGTGTCTAGCCACATGAAAATGTCTCATATAGCCTAGGCCACCTCAAAAGAAAAAGACTGCAATGCTTAGGCTGCAAAATCATATTTGTGTTGTTATTGTTGGTTCTAGCAGTGGCCATGGATGTGATAGAAGGTTTTGTTTTGCTTTGTTTTGTTTTGCTGTGTGTAAAGAATGAGTAAGAAGAAAAAAATGAAAGTGAGAGGCTGCGTATTTTCCATTTTTGCAGAGTAAAGGTCAGATGTTGATGTTTCATACCTCTAATTGAAATGTCAGAGATACAAGATCCTTCACAGAAATGGCATATCATATCTAGGAAAGTGAATTAAGTCTCATTTTTGAATAACCACTGAACAATCTGGATAGGAAGAAGTGTCAGGAGCTGGCAGATGTGTTAGGAAATGAAGTAGCCAGAGGGATTTTCATTTATTTATTTATTTATTTATTTATTCCCCCAAAAGAGTTATTCTCTGTGAACTGTAGAAATTCACTTGTTTAGTTAAGCAAAAGATAGATACAACTCACCAGAGCTTCACAGCTATAAATACCTTTGCTCTGATATGTTTGAGAGCTTCAGCAAAGACAAACAGAAAACAATCAGTGAAAATGATCTTTATGACTTTACAAGTCTGCTAAAAACAAAACAAAACAAAACAAAATAAAACAAAAATCTCAACGAGTTCCCATATGTCTTCCTGTTCCACTGGGAGAGATTAAGCCATTTTACAGCAAGGGACATTGATTCCACACAAATCTTGAACTTGCTGAGGAACAGCCAGTGTCATCTTGTATTCAAATGGTGTTTTAGATCTTGGCCTTCTTGTTGTGGTTGAAAGCAAACCATCCATAATCATAAAACTTTGAGATACTATTGACCCAAACAAAAGCATAAATGGCTTGTTGAGAGACCGTTATTTTTATAGGATTAGTGTTTTGCTTACACCTAGGAAGGTTACTTACCCAAAATGGGTAACTGACTCTGTGGAAGAGAGCATTTACTTTAGCTTTGACGATTTAAGACTGAATGGTAAGATGCTATTACCAGCTGTGTTTTATTACAGAAAGCAGCATTTCTGACAATGTGATCCAGTCATATTGAGCTACCAATCAAACATTAAACTTGGCTAGTCCAAGTCCCAAATGGACCTCTATATATCCATGAGTTCATGACCATCACTTATGTTTCTGGTTGCCACCCCTAACTCAAACATTACAATTCATCTTGGTCACTCTAAATTTCTACATCTGAGAAAGTCACTTGTTCACTCTTGATCACCAAGGCATAAGCATTTTAGGTATCTATAATGAGATAGTTATGCCTAAGAAACCTGTACTGATGACTACAACAAATTCTCCAGCTTAGAATAGTTGGAAAAACTACATAGAATAATAGAATAACCGTAGTGTACATTTATAGCTACATATAACCACTATGTAAATGTAAAATACAATAGAATACCATTTAAAACACAACATAAATTGTACTCTTTTGATCCCGTTCACATAGGAACATTAAAAAAAACCAAGCATGCTACAACACCAGTCTAGACTCAGAGGGTTTTCTCTGTGGCCCAGAGTTTGCCTTTTCCCAGTAAACATCTGCACGGGTTTACCTGTCAAGATTTTGGTATCAGAGTTCTGCAGGGGTGACCTCTGTGAGAAGAAACCAGAGGCTGTTCCCAGGTCAGACAGAGCTGGGCCCTCCCTTGGAGTACTATGTCAAAGCAGATATTCACTCTGGGACATGGGGACACCCATGGGGCACACCCTGCATTCCATGGAGGACCCATGCTGGAGCAGTGTCTTCCTGCAGGGCTGCCCTCCATGGTATGCTGGAGCAGTCTGGGAAGAACTGAAGCCTGTGGGATTGACCCCATGCTCAAGCAAGGAAAGGGTGTGAGGGTGGAGCAACAGAGACAAAGCATTATGGACTGACTGCACTGCTTGACAAGGGGGAGGTAGAAGAGTTGGGAATGAAAAAGTGAAGTTGAACCTGTGAAGGAAAGAGTGGGGGAAGGTGTTTTTAGTTTAGTTTAACATTTTTAGTTTTAACCAAAAATATGTCAGAATGCAGGTGTGATATCTACAATGTATATAACGATTATAATTTATTTTTAACTAATTCCTTTACAGAGACTGTTTGTACAGTTTTGCTTATTTCTGAGGCAAAAAATGAGGTGATGATGCATGGAAAGGTCACTGTAGTAGCAGATGAAGGAATGAGACACGAAGATTTCATTCTTTGTTGTTTTTATTGTTGTTGTTGTTTCTTCTCAGGTACTCTTATGTGCAGTGAAAAATGCTAATGCTATTAAAAGGACAATAAATATTATTCATCTATATCCTAAAGTGAGTATCTTCAGTCTAAAATGTTGCAGTACTAGAAAACACTAGCTTGATTAAAAATTGATGCTACACTAAAGATGGAAAGCAGGACTAGAAGTTAAACATTAACAGGGAAAGCACAGAGAGATGGAAATGATTTCAGATTCCTTAAACTAGTTCATTCAGCCTTGTCAAAAATAAAGAGAAAAACACAAAAGAAATGATGAGTCATTTTGTCATAAGATTTTTATAGGCAGAGTCTGCCTGCATTCAGCATGCTTCTCAGCTCTCACACAACAGAAGCATACTGCAGTGCAGGTCTGGGGAGAGCTCACAGCAGTGCTGCATGACATTAGACACATCAGGAAACTAAATGAAGTTGAGTTGAAAGCAGAAGCAAAAGATTCAAAATATTCAGTGGCAAAACTTATATTCTTATTTATTTTTATGAACCTTTTCAGAAGAGAACATGTACCTGCTTAACTCAGGTGCTTGATTATACCACTAATGCCAAAAAGAAGTTCCAGGAGGGAAAGAAAACACCAATGTGGATTTACAAGACTGGAAGTAGCTGTGCTTTTTCTTCCCTGAGGTTTAGTGGTCTAGAAGTGAGCCAGATAACAATGTTAGATACATTAGATCCTTTGCAATCCTCAGTAATCATAAGAATAATCCCATAAGATTTGAGTATATGATATGTGGCAGTATCAAACAATGCTCTTAGATCAATATTTTACTTATTCCAAGTAATGTATGTTAAAAAAAATGAGGTGTTTTTGCTTTCTATTTATTTTATTTATTTTATTTTTATTTATTTTTATTTTTCCCAAGGAAATATCCTTATTTTGTGACATTTTTATGAAAGTAGAAAATTTTACAGCAGTATATTAATTACTCTAAGGCTTCTGTGATAGAAGAGTGATTCAGCTGAGAATTAATTTCTCTGCTCTTACAGTAACTTCTTTCCTTTCCTAATAGGGTCTGAAGTAAAAATCCTATTGAATATAATAACACAAATAGATCTATTAAGTAATAGCAATACTAAGTCTCCTCAATTTTTTTGTCAAAATGTAAGCTAATATGTAGCTAATATGCAACACAGGAGGAAATATGTCACATTATTCAAATACTCGAGCTTTAAAGAGGCATGAAGTCAGTTTCCTGTAAAAATAACCTCTTTTTGTTTGAAGATGAATTATTAAAAGTGGTACAGCAGGAACTTGTGATAACAGGCAAACTAAGGAAAATATATCTTTTGTACTCTTAAAGGGTCCTTGTCCTGGTTTCGGTTAGGACAGTTATTTTTCCTCCTAGTAGCTGGTAGGGTGCTATGTTTTGGATTAGGATGAGAAGAGTGCTGATAACATGCTGATGTTTTAATTGCTGCAGAGCAGTGCTTACACTAAGCCAAGGACATTTCAGCTTCTCACTCTGTCCTGCCAGTGGGCAGGCTGGGGGTGCAGCAAAAGCTGGGAGGGGACAGACCCAGGACAGCTGGGCCAAACTGGCCAAAGGGGTATTCCATACCATCTGACAGCATGCTAAACAATATGTGCTAGCTGGGGTGGGGGGTGGGCTGCTCAGGGTTGGGCTGGTCAGCGGGTAGTAAGCAATTGCATTGTGCATAACTTGTTTGTACATATTATTATTATTATTATTATTATTATTATTATTATTTTCTATCTTAATCTCAACCCATAGGTTTCAGTTTTTCTCGTTTCTCTCCCCCATCCCAGAGAGGGAGGGGGGAGGGTGAGCGAACGGCTGTGTGGTGTTTAGCTGCCGGCCGGGTTAAACCACAACAGTCCTTTATATTAATGTCATTGTAAACTAGAAAGCCAGGCATAAAAATTAAGAGAAATACCACACCCTTCATGCTCGTTTACATTAAAGGCTTTCTTTGATCTCTTTGTCTAAACTTTGATAGCTTCCCCACAGAACAGATCATTGTATAACATGCACAGCGTTCCAAATTAATAAATTAGTGTGAAAGATAAGCCACTAGCATCAAATATGTCTATAGCTTTGATGCTGGATTTGTGTTGTTAAGACCCTTGCTGGAGTTTTGCTAATCTCTTTCACCCGGCGCGCCCCCCCCCCCTTTTTTTATCAAAACATGTTATTTTTCCATTATAACCCATTATAAGGAGAGAAATAAAATTGTCCTACAACTGAAATGCTGGAAAACTTTGAAGAAGCTTGAATCCAAAATTGAGATCTGGGATGTTACTTCTGCTTGTCTCCCTTCTGTCTCAGTGTCTGATTTACCGGCTGGTTGTTAAATTCATAAGCATAATCAGAAAAGTTGCGTTTGAAACTTACCTTCAAATGTATGGAGTGTGTCCATTTTGCAGCATTTAGATCCCAGTTTCACCTGCACAGCAGATCTTTATTTTCCAAAAATTGTTGGACTAATTATGTGCATGAGGACAGATTTTAACTGTGGGAGTTAGAAATTCTTGCTCTTGTTCATGACAAGTAATCTTAATTGTATGAACATATGTATGGAATGAACATATAAGGAGTACAAGAAAGATCACAGTAACTTATACTAATCTGAAATGAGGAGGGATTCTTCAGCAAGATGTTGGCCATTCACAGTTTTATTATTTTTTATTTCTTTATTTATTTACAGCCCAAACAACAACATTGCAGAAAGGTTGGTCTTGAAATAGTGTTCTTGTAGATCAAGCTTAAGCCATATTATCTGCATTTCTACAGCGCATAATGATTCACATGCATAAGTATTTATAGTTTCAATTCATAACAAAAGATCTATGTATTTTATATCTATCGTTTCTTCTGTTTGTTTAATAAAAATACATGCCTAAAGATTTCACTGAAGGGTCTCTCAATTCTACATCACTTTGCATAGGACTTTACTTGACTTTACCCATTTAGTCCCAACAGACAAATGAGATTCACTCTACAAGCAACAGAAAGACATGGGAACAACTTTGAAAGTCGTTATCTAAAAAAACAAAGTGCAGTTACCATCTGGAATCTTAGTTGTCTACAGAGGGCTAATTTGTGTGATCTGAGATATCCTGTGATATACGAGACATCCACATGTGTCTGGAGTATCTGGGAAACATTCATCTGGCTAAGTCTGGTCATGGTGCCCTAAGATACCCAAGTGATGTTAGATATCTATAATGTGACTGAACTGAGCTATATTTCTACATTTCTACAATTTGACTATGGAGATAGTGCCCAGATGATATGGAGAAAGTGCCCAGATGAGATGCTTAGAGTTGTACAGTTAGATGAAGCTAATTCCGTCTCTTTCATTGGCTTAAGTTTATGTTCCATATCTTTAGTCTCACAGTAAAGCACTATACAATTATGGATACTTTGTATATGTATGGATATATATATATATATAATTCTGGATACTTTATGTATATGTATATATTTATATATACAATATGTGTATATATATAATATATATGTATATATAACATAGGTATGTATATATATTTGTTAATATATATTTATATATATATGTTTATATATGTATATATATACATATATCTATATTAACACTTGGAAGAACAAGTTTTTTTTCATAAATGGCACTTATATGTTACATGTCAGAACCATCTATTTTAGTCACATTTAGTGAACAAAATCAACAGTCATTACTGATGACACAGGTAACAATTTCATCACTGTTATTCTCAAAACTACCTTTTTTTCCTATCAGGACAACTTCCTTGACTAGAGGAATTACAAATATTTTTGTATGTTATATATCTGTAGTACTGACTGCATGAGAGGAAAGTGACTCTCATCTCAAAGGTTCTGTCAAATTTATAACCTCCTAGATAACGTTGATTTTAAACTTCACTATTGACCTCTATCTGAGCCCTTCCTACTTATCAAAGTGGCACAGAGTTCTTGCTGCAGGACAGTGTTAGCTTCCAAGCAAATGGCAAAACAAGTAAATAGAAATGAACACTCTTTCGCAGTAAAAAAAAAAAAAAAGGTAGCCTTTTGCAATGATGGGTGGTTACATGTCTCTGATCCTCTGTTTCCCATGTGTGAAATGGGGTGCTTCATAGCCTCTTCAGAGTGTTATGCAGACAAATCTAATGGATTTTGTTTGTTTGTTTGTTTTCATACATGAAAATTAAAAGTATGGGCATAAATAAACTAACAAACACTTTAAGGTGAACATATTCTGGGTGTAAGCTAATAAACACTTTATACAGAAAACACCTTTGCCTCAATCTGTAGAGGGTCATGATTGTAATGCTTCATAATCTTACAATTCATGACACCCTAGAAGGGAAAATGCTTAAAGTTGAAAATCACTGAGACTCATTCATATGCAACTGTTTTTTAACTATCCTAGCAAATATGTCATGAAAAGATATCAGTGAAAAATGATGGTATTGGTTCATTCCAGCTAACTTCAGCCATCTTAAGAATAAGGCATCTCTTAAGCTGTCAGCCTAAGTGTTCTCTGTAGACCACAGGAGAGAGAGGCACCTTCAGTGAACAGTTCATCTCTCTAGTTTGAGAAGTCTGTCATCAGATGGCAAGAAGATGGCACCAGAAGATTTGTCCATTCACTGATGCAGAACAGATAATTGCCAAACACCTGAGTCTGGTGACTAGCTGGAGGATGGATGCTTTTCCATATTGAAAATTGAAAAGTGCTGCCATGTGCCACTGGAAATGTTGTGCTACCAAAAGGACAGAGACATGATGAGAGATGAGGTAGCAAAATTCTTTTGTTCCTGGGTAAGGTCTGGAGATTTTTGTCTGACTTCTGACTAAGACTAATGCAGAAGTTGACATGAAAAAGCTACTATCAGCCCACAGGTACCACATGTCTATTCTTGCCAAAAGATTGTGTTATTTAAAATATCAGAGAGTGACAAATGTAGTTAAAATTTGACCTTTCGAGATGACCATCTTCTTTTATCCTAAGGGAAAAAAATAAATAAATAAATAAAAATAGCTTTTCAAATGTTAGGAGGATTATATATTTTACATTCTTTCCTTTGAAAACTTTTTGGTAGTTGAAGCCATTTGGTAAACAGTTATTTTTAGAAAAGATTAACTTCTCTTTATGAGGCTTAAGGAAAAAATAAAAATAAAAAACACAACATGTGGTTACATTTTTGTTTCATTTTCACATTATTTAACAGTAGTTTTTTTTTGTTGTTGTTGTTGTTGTTTTTCTTTTTTCCATCTTTTCTCTTAGGAAATTATAATATGAAAAATAGCATCTCAAAATGAGAAATAAAAGTTCAGATATTGAAATGAAATTGCTGCTATTATAAATACCTCTTTTCCTTTATTTTTAAAATCTAATTTTATAAATACCTTTTCCTTATCAGAAATAATAGTTTTCCATGCATTTTCTCTTTGTTAAAAAACTCTAATGTCCTTTATGAGCTTCTAAGGACCAAAAAAGTGTTGAAGAACATTTTAAGATAGATTGATGGTGGAAAGATCAATAGAAATGCAAAAGATTGCAATCATTGCTTTATATAACTCCCTTGGTTAATGTAATTATGAAATAACCTTTAACGGATAAATTAAATGCTGAAATGAATGTTAAGGTAAGTGACAGTGTAAGTTAGACAATGACAGAGCTGGTTAAATAACCTTCAATGAATAATATATATGATTTGAATTCTCTTGAATGCATAATGCAATGAATATTCTATTGAATTATTTATCCAGTCAGAAAGCAGGTACATGTTCCAAACTTACAGCAGTTCTCTGAAAGGAGTCAGACTCTTAGAGTATGAAGTGATTTCTCACTGGAGAACCAGAGAATGGCTGAAAGAAATTGACGTGTTGAGGTGATTTAACAGGAAAAGTCTCATATAAGCATCACTGGAGGTAAAATTTGAGAATGATGAACTGAAAAACAATATAAGGTAGAGTGCTTTCTCATTTATTAGAACATGCACTGTTTTAAACGTTATCAGTACCTACAGTAGAGTCCACATAATCCTAATATTGCCTTCAAACATCATAGGAAAGCCTTCTGCATTAAGATCTGTTTCCATATTGAAACATTAAACTTGTATATATAAAACTGACTTCATTAATATAAGCAAAGATATCTACCAATCTTCAAAAAATATATACTTATATTTAGCCTGAAAATGATAGAGAAATCTGCTGTAATTTAAACTCCCAAATCACTTCAAATTCTGATGAAATTGATGCTTTCACCCCTTAATCTTGTCCGATTTTTTTTTCCCCAAATTACCATCAGTCTTCATTAGACATCTGAAAAATGGCCTGGTTTTTTAAAGTGTCGGATTCAGAGTGACGAAGAGTAATGTCTGTGTAAACTTCTCCATGATCTAGTCTATTGAGCCTAGCCCAAATCTGATCCATCAACTAGAAAGTGAAAATCTGTATCAGAGTGCCTGGGAAGCATGGCAGGAAGGCCATCATTCTTGATTTTCAGGATAACAAGGTTAAATAAAGTTCTGTTTTACATAAAAAACTAAGTTTCAACTAAACACAGCTTTTCACACAAACATGTTCTCAATGCTATGGATTGTTCACTGTTTGAGTATGAAACATTTTAACCTGAAACTGAAGTAACTGCTACCTTCAATTTATTTTAGTGTTATTTTAATTAGGGGGTCAAAAAAACCAACAACAACAAAAAGAAAAAACAGTATGAAGTGTAATGATTGAAAATATAATTTGTTTCAGAATGTTCTTAGGTAAAAATAACCATGTTTATAGAAAGGTTATCCTGCATCAGTCTGTCCTGAGAACAGAAGAAGTTTGATTTAAACCATTGGATGTTAATTATGTTTTGAAATAATTAAAAAAAAAAAAAAAACTTAAATAGAGCTGCTCTTATTTAGCTCTTCCACCACTACTTCCACTTGGCTAGGAAGAATGAGAGTAGACTGAAAAATATTCAATATAATATTGCAAAAGATAAAATTGAAAATAAATTCTGATTAAATCATAAAGCCAGCTCATAGAATTAAGGTAATTGTTTCTATCATCTCTATTTGTTTTTATTTTATTTTAGCTTAAAATTTTATTTTATTTCATTTATTTTAAAGATGTTACTGCGTATCGTATAGAAATGTTTAAAAGTATCCAAAAGGAATACCAGAATGCATTAAGTATGCTCAAATTGCATAGATTAGAATTGGTCATTCTAGACCTTCTGGCTTAGATGTATTTGATTCTTATCTAAGTCATTTCAACATCCTATCTATTTGCATAGCTACCATTACCATGTGGACAATTTAGTTTTTGATAGACACACTTAAGGAGCTGTGAGATAATTTTGTCGAATGATTTGAAAGACAGAACACTTTATTAGGAGGAAAACCTGGAGCAGCAAGCACAAATGGCGGCTTAATTTCATCTGAAGAAAACACATTCTTCAATAATCCTACATGCTTGTCAGGGCTGTATGGGGTTGCTAGGGAACATGATGCTGTAGTGAAATTAAGTAAGCTATTCAAAATAATTAAGCCAGGGTGAAGGTTTTTGTTTATTTGTTTGTTTTGTTTTGTTTTGTTTTTAATGCATAAAATGGCAGCTACAAATATAAAGATAATGGTCAATTATGTTAAAAAAAGGAGATCATTAATATTCAGAAAGGTGGGCCAGATTGCCTGCAAATAAGGAGGGGTATGAAAGGGATTCAGACTGAAAATGAGCTGAATGCCTCTGAAAGAGAATTAAAAAGTTCTCACTTAACTTCAACAATTTAGAGACCAAGCATAAGTTAGTTGTCTTGATTCTTTGTATAGTCTGCGGAGTCAGGCAGATATCTCCACATAATGATTCATTCAATTTCATCTGAATCATTTCTTTAGGTATGTCAGCACCTGCTTCTAAAGTTATGTGGTGGGACTGCTCCCTTAAACATCAAGTTGCATCCACCGAGGAAGTCTTCAAAAAGGAAAGATGCTTCACAGCGTCATAGAATAGCTGAGGCTGGAAGGGACTTCTGAGCGTCATCTGGTCCAACTGCTCTGCTCGGGTTTCCATACCTATTGGTAACATTTCTGCAGTTTTATACAGTCTCTTGTGGTAAGATAGATTACTACTGTTTTATTTGTATATATATTTTTTATATTCCACCTTCCTTTTCACAGACGACTTTTTCTGAACTGCAGAGCCCATAAGGTTTTCTAGCTTTATCAGCTGTTATCCCGGTTGTGCTGGGTCTGGCTCGGATGTTAACTTTCCCTGCAGCAGCCCATACAGTGCTGTGCTCTGCACAGGGGGAGTGAGAGAGCGGTTGTGGTGTTCAGCTGCCTAGCACGGCAAAACCACCTCACCAGGGTATCAGAAAAGATGGACAAAAAGCTTTGCTCCTTGGTGGCAACTTCTGTCTTCCTCCTCTCTAAAATTCATGTATTCTTTTAGATCAAATGATAAGCAGGCCATGTTCAAGCAGCACTCACCACAAGATGCACAGACAAACTGATGAGGTCTGGGTTGATGTGTACTGACAATAATTACCAATTTGTTTAGAACACCCTCAGAACAGCATGTGTAGGATGCAAAAATGCTGAGTAGACCTCCAATGAAATGTGGATCCCCAGTGGAGATTTTTCATGCCTCTCATGCAGAATATTTTTGCTATTCTCTCACGCAATCAACAAACTCTTTAAGGTATTAAAAGGATTCATATTGTGTATGAACTAAATGGCAAATGCAGTAGAAATTAAAGGAGGGGAAAAACAGTCAAAAATATGTTTTGTGTTGTCATTTAATGATTGTACCTATTTGTCTTGGGATAACTCTGATATATTTTAAATAAGATGTATTTTTGATGAGTTTTCATACATTGTGTTGAGAGGGCACTACACAATGGGGAAGCGGTTCCTCTGCTTGCTCACATTGATTGTCCTGGCATTTAACAAGGATCAGCCCTCAGCCTGGCCTTGAGTCACCAATGGACACCAGTTGTGGTGCCCTCTCAACACAACGTATGAAAAGAAATGCAAATACAAAAAAAAAAAAAAAAAAAGGATGTATAAATAAATATGGAGTAGAGAATTCATTTTAAAAAGAATTGACATCTTTATTAAATGCTTCATCACTGATTCCATTAACGTTTGCAGTCTTTCCATTTGCATAGTCTGCTGTGTAGGTTAAAACACTAGCAATTCTTTGTTTTTACTCAGAGCTCAGACATATTTTTTCTCCATTTGTGCTGCAGCCATCTGTCATTACTTTGGCACATTGTACTTTACTGCCCTTTTCTCTTCCTGTTTGGCCTCTGACTGCAGTAGCTTTGCAGCAGCTGCAGCAAAGAGTTAAACCTGACAGTTGCTATGTATCTCACCAGTAGCATTTGCTTTTAAAACTGGCCTCACATGTGGGTCAAATTTTCTGCAAAGTAGCCATGGAGGTCAGATTGGTACCTATGAAACTTTCAAATTTTACCTTTCAAGTAGTCACACTTGAAAATAGTTATTCTGTGTCCACTCACCAGTATCTGTAAATTACTCACAGCACAGAAGATCTAAAAGTATATATAGCACTTTGTCAAGAAAAAAAAAAAAAAAAAGAAAAAAAAAGAAAAAAAAAAGTGAAATTTCACTTTCAGGTACATTTTTTAAGGAAAAGTTCAAAGATGATCACTAACAATTTTTTAAGTGCTCCCTGTGAAAGAAATTAGGATTAGTGAATTTAGACAAAGGAGTAAATTAGTGAGAACACAAATGATAATACGAGACTAAACAATGAACGCAATAAAGGAAATGAACTTAGCATACCTTCTTGTCCTTTCTCAGAGTTTGAGAAGAAAGTAAAAACAACACTTAAAAAACTAATGAGAAGAAACCACAGAAGTAAAGATATGACTGTTGCTGTTGAGCATCACTAAAGATAACAGCCTAACTGAAAGGTTTTTGCATTTAAACAGGTAACGACCGGATGCACACTTACAATAAAAATGTCCATATTGCAGAGAAATCAAAACCTTTGTGCTCTGGACACTTAATCAATGATACTGATTAAGAGGAAACTTTTGTTCGCACAGGTTATTCTATAAGTACTTACTATGACCTTTCTTTCACCTCACTTTGCACTGGATTTTGTCTCCTGTCTGGATATTAGATCACTTGGCTGAACCAGCTGCTAACTCCCATGTGAATGACATCCAGTTGAATTTCACAGCTGTTTTCCCTTGTTAGTAGTGGGAATGGTGCTTTTGTTTTTCTGGAAGGAAATGTGTTTATTTCATATACAATTCTTTGTATATCTCATATATATGAAAACGTCGAGAACAGGTAGAGGCTGTGATGATAGACAAGAATTGCTGCATTTTTCTTTTGTTAAATACATTTTCTTATCTTCTACCATATACTCTTGCCTAAATCTCCTACATTATCTTAATTCTCTTGATTCTCCTATGAATCAAAGTTCTTCAAAACAATTTTTGATCAAAAATTGTAGCTCTATTTGAATGAAAATAAGAGCTTATAATAGTAGGAGAAATAAAGAGAAAAATATGAATATTTTAAATGACAGGTACAGATTCTGTCTAAAATTCCTGCTCAGAAACTGTGACCAGCTAGAACTGATCTACTGGTACATGAATAATTACCAGAGTGCTTGTTTATTAACACCACTAGTTTTCTATCTGTCACATTCTATATGGCACATTTAATTACATATCTCAGATATAATGTATATCGGAATGTATATCTCAGATCATAGAGAAGATTCATGACAGAAAGAAGCTTATTATTTTACGTTATACTTCCACAAAACTTAATTTAAAAAGATAATAGTTGAGGAATGTTGGCAGATAATACAGATTGGCAATAATAAATACTATAAATAGAGAAGTAGATAAAGGTAGATTATAGTGTGCAGCTGAAGACAACCCTGAAAATTGCATCCATGGTGGAAGGTAGATCAAAATGCTTTTGAATGATAGTGAGAGTGTGAGAAATGTAGCAAGTAAAAAGAAAAAATAATCAGTAAAAATTCATTATTATGGTGGCAAAAATGAAAACCATTTAAATAATAGTTTATGATGAAATGTATCCACATCATTATAATTACCCTCAAGTCACAAGTTGAGCCAGGTGAATTCTGATCTCAGTTGGGAATGATTAATGGGGAAAACAAAACAAAACAAAACCGAAAAAAAAAAAAAATATGACTGACATCTGAACTCATCCAAAATGGAAAAAAAAGTAGGGAGGGAGGTTCAAATTGGAGGGCTAAGCAATCACCAACAACATGAAGTTTGTTCAACAAGAGCAAGTGCTGGAATCTGCACAGGGGATGGGGCAACCCTGGATATATGTAAAGACTAGGGGGTGAGAGGCTGCAGAGCAGCCCAGTGGAAAGGGATTTGGGGGTTTTGGTTGATGGTAGGTTGGCCACTACTCAACAGTGTGCCCTGGCAACCAGGAGGGCCAACTGGACCCTGGGGTGTGTCAAGCATGGCATTGCTAGCTGGTCAAGGGAAGGGATTGCCCCACTCTGTTCTGGTATACCTCTGGTGTACCTCAAGTACTGTGTGTAGTTTCAGGTGCCACAATATAAGAAAGACATAAAATTATTAGAGAGTGTCTAAAGGAGGGCTACAAGGATGGTGAAGTGTCTAGAGGGCAAAACATATGAAGAGCAGCTGAGGCCACTTGGTTTGTTCAGCCCAGAGGAGAGCAGACTGAGGGGAGGCCTCATGGTGGCCTGCAGCTTCCTCACGAGGGGAGCGGAGGGGCAGGCGCTGAGCTCTGCTCTCTGGGGACAGCGACAGGACTCGAGAGAATGACATGGAGCTGGGACAGGGGAGGGTCAGGCTGGGTGTTAGGAAAAGGTTCTTCACCGAGAGGGTGGTCGAGCACTGGGACAGGCTCCCCGGGGCAGCAGGGAGCGGGTGCACTGAGCCTGCCAGAGTTCAAGAATCATTTGGACAATGCTTTTAGATATATGGTTTGATTTGGGGTGGTCCTGTGTGAATCCAGGAGTAAAACTCAATGATCCTTGTGGGTTCCTTCCAACTCTGGATATTCTATGATTCTATGAAAACAGTCCCAGAAGCTCCTTCATTTAAGGAAAATGTCAAACAGTATGAGCAGGTGAAACAAGAATTGGTGAATTTTTCGCACTAGGAAGGTGAAGACAAATACAGAAGACAGATTCAGGAATCTGTGGAAACACATTCAGAGAAAGCTGTCCTATAAATAAAACTATTTCAGCACAATTTCACAGTTTACATAAATTAATTAACTTATTTATTAATTTATTTATTTTTGTGTGTTTGGTTATTTTGAGACAGGCAAAAGTCCTGGATTTTTTTTTATTTTTTTTTATTATCTTCCCCATTTCAATTAGAATACATCTCCTTCTCCTTGAAGATTCACTGGCTGCTTCTGTAGTTCTACATTAAGCAGTACCAGAGAATGTTGTTTGAACCTGGAACCAAATTGTCTTCCTGCCTACACTGTTAAGCTCTCATAGTCTCCAAAAGAATGTAACTGTACTCACACTGCTTACTGTGAGCTGTCCTTTGGCTTTTGGTCATCCTCTGAGTGAGTCAGGAACCAAGCAGAGCAGTATTTGCTAGGGGACAGGGATGAAATGATCCTTGTCTCTGTTTAATTCACCGTATAAAAAGTGAATTGCAACACAACATGGTACAGTAACCATCCAACAAGAATATTTTCAGAAAAGACTGAAGAAGAGATGCCTGCCTGCAAAATTACAGCTCTAATTTGCATAATAAAAAGCTCAACAAGCTGCTGAGTGCCTCATGGGAACTGCACCCAAAAGGGGTGAAAACCATATTTTCAGGTAACAAGTGGTTAGTGGCAGTGCTACTTTTTCTTGAATAGGGCTCTTTCATATTTTTTATTGAGAAAACAATGAATAAATTGAGGTGTTTCTATATATTCTCTCTCTCTCTCTCTTTCTTTCTTTGTCTTTCTTTTTCTCTTTTTCTTTCTTTCTTTCTTTCTTGCTTTCTTGCTTTCTTGTTTTCTTTCTTTCTTTTTCTTTTTCTTTCTTTTCCTTTCTTTCTTCTTTCTTTCTTCTTTCTTTCTTTCTTTCTTTCTTTCTTTCTTTCTTTCTTTCTTTCTTTCTTTCTTTCTTTCTTTCCT
>CM021699.1:105422902-105460814 GCA_011074415.1 Stictonetta naevosa | reverse complement strand
TTCATTCCTTTCTTTCTTCATTCCTTTCTTCCTTTCTTCCTTTCTTCCTTTCTTTCTTTTTTCTTTCTTTCTTTCCTTTCTTGCTTGCTTTCTTGCTTTTCTTTCTTATCTTACTGCATACCTACAAAGTACCTCCTCACTTGCTGACTCAAATTTCAGTCAAGCAGAGCTGTCTTGGGGATTGGGGGAAAGAGGGGGGGAGGCGGGGGGGGGGGGGGGGGGGCAGGGAGGGGGCCGAATAGGATGATTGTTACATGCTTCAAGGAACTAACAAATCAGGAATCCTGAAGAAGGACAAGATAACAAGAATGAATGAGAAGATCTCTTTGCTGGATGAGAGCTGGGTGAACCACAGGATGCATAGAGACATGAACTGGAAAATATGTGTTCACCAGGGTTACCACAAAGGTTTAGGAATCCCTGCTACTGAAGCTGAAAACAACTTGAGCACTGGGAAAGAAATTTAATTCTGTTGTCCTGAAGATACTAAGGACCTTGTTGCTGTCATTGTTTTAACAAGACTGACTTGGTTTTCAAATACTCAAAGTGGAAGAAGTGTAGACAGCAGATCCAGGCAGCTGATCCTTCCCCTCTGATTGGGACTAGAGAGACCAAATCTGGAGTGCTGTGTTTAGGGGTAGGTTCTCCAGTTACAAGAATGATATTGATATTCTTCTGTGAATCTAGTTAAGACCAGCAAGCTGACCAGGGAACTAGATGAACTGCATGGTATTTGGGGAGAGGCTGAAAGATCTGTCTGTTTGTGCTGGAGAAGAGTGGCTGCCTGCAGCCACCTAATCAGATGACAGAAAGACAGAGCCAGACACTTTCATGATTAGACAGAAGGAAAAATATTTTTACTATGAAGGGGTTCAAATGCTGGAGTGGGATGCCTAGAAAGGATGTGAAAGGGACTACCCTTGGAGGTGTTCAAGATTAAGTGAGACACAGTCCTGAGAAACCTGCTCTGCTTAGATCTGCTTTGAGCTGTGCATTGGATTACAAGACCTCTGGAGGTCCCTCTCAACCTCAAGTATTCTACGGCTATTTGATACATAAAATCAGAATGCTTTTGTTAGCAATGCAAGGCTGTACCCACAGATCTGAGGCAGACAAAGAGTACTCTAAGTAGGGGAAGTAAAGCAAGAGGCATATGAGACCTGGCCACTCCTTGTACAGAGACAAGCTGCCCCATGCAAAACAGCAGCTTCCTCCCATTTACAGAGCTGAGATTTAGGTCCTGTCACCTCATACAGAAGGAGATGGAGCCAATATTCCCTTGGAAGAAGCAGCTCCCATCTTTTCATGCAGGGCAGACTGCCTGTCATGGTAGCAAGCACTTTGCTGCATGCCAGCAGCAGCTGATGAGCCAGCCTGCCCTGCAGCACCCACATGGCTCAAGAGCTGCCTTTCTCAGATAAACCCATGGCTTTTCTATAATTCAGAAGCTTCTGCTGAGGATCACACCTGGAAGTCACCAGAGTGTCACTCTGATAACAGACAAAGGCAAATATGTTATAAAGTGACAGTTGACTTTCAATATGTAGTCTCAGACAACTGGGAAGTGGGATTCATGTAGTCTTTAAAATCTATAAGCATAGATTTCATTTTTAGCATAGTTAATTAATTGGATACCTTTTATATTAAATAAGAAGAAATATTGTGGGGGTGGGAGGGGGTGAGGCTGGTTGTTTTTCCTATTGTACATTTTTTCTCATTGATTTTCATATGAGCTTTACAGTAAAAGACATTTCCATTCTGGCTCTTATTTGTCTCCATTGATATGGTGTGAGTAGATCATCTGTCAGCCTCTGTGCTGTAGCTATCCAGATGATTCTCACCTGAAAGACTGTAAAGTGCCCACAATTTCTACTGGAAAGGGTGAGAGCTGCTGATGTCTAACACCCATGAATTCAAACTGTCACAAAGGGGTGTCACAATGGAGTGGAGAACTGTTGAAAATTTACACCACAGCACATAAAGCATGTGTATTACAGCCAGAATGGGTACATCTATGTGCATAAACACATGAGATATCTGCAATCTGTGTGCCATGACTCCAGGTATTTGCCACCTCTGTGATCCTGCCTCATAGCTATTTTTAATTTTTAAGCTATTTATTAAGCTTTTTTTTTCTGATTAATTTTAAGCTATTTTCATCTTATAGCAGAATGGCATTAGAAATCTTACTTCTGTTGTTGTTGGCTTCATAGTGCTGAAATGTTCTCTGTGATCCTGATAGCTCTGCAGATTGGTGCAGTGCCCTCCATGACCAGTATGTAAAATATCACTGGAAAAAAACAAACAAACAAACAAACAAACAAACTTACTCTAGTCCTAAAGAATTTCTTTAAATATGTGTGTGGGGAAAGGTATTCACACTAACTACACTGCTCCTTTATTATTTTTGGTATGTGCTGAACATATAACAGAGATGCTATTTCAGCCTGTAGGTTTCAAAATGCTTTCACGCACTGTGTCCTTAGAGAGTCCTCAGTGTTGTTTATCTAATGGAAAACTTCTCTTATAAAAGTAGTTAGTGGTGTAACATATCTGCGAATAAACTTCTAAGCTGGTCGTCAGCCAGCAGTCTACACTAGCAAGGTGCTGAGTGTCCTTTGATCCCATTTAGTTTCTATGGGAACTGAAGTTACTTAGCAAATAGCAAGATGTACCCAGCACCCTTCAAGATAAGAGCATATGATTTTTAATTGTAAATTCTTACTTCTTCACAACTAGTGCCAGCAGAAATTGCTATAAATGCTTCCTTTCCTTTCACTTGAACACAGAATCTCATGCAAGATTGGGGTTAAAAACTAAAGGAACTGAATCTCTTTCATATCTGTTTGTTTTTTTTTTTTCTTGTACCCCATGGTGATTCTAAATCAGAAATTGTCAGAACTAATTTTAGAGTTGAATCACGGACTGTGCACTTTCATGAAAGATGCTAACTATTAACCCTTATGATCATAAACCAATTTAACTCTTCGGATGCATTTCAACAAGACTTGATAACATTTGTAAAAAATAACAACTAAGCCATAAAAAAAACAATTTTCTGTCATGAAGTAGTACTAACCAAAAGGACCTGAAATACCAGTTACTACTTTGTAATGCACTGGGGAAAAAGTTCAGTAGCAAAACTAGCACTCTGTTATGAAAGGTTTATATTATTATAAGATTATTATAAGAATACTGAGCTTATTGTCTTCCTATTCTGCAAAGAAACATCAACATCCAAACTTTGCTCTGCAAATTAAGCATGTTATGTATCTGACTAGGACTGTCAAAATACTTATTAACACCTGTGGCAATCCACAAAACAGAATGTTGTGCAATTCCCATAATTCAAAATGGCAGCCCTTTCTCATGTGAATTTTAGGAGACTTGTTGTTGTTTGACTGCATTACAAAGATTTTGGACTGTTTCATTTCCTTCCAAAAGAGGAAAGTGGCATGTGCCTCTGCACACATTTTCTCACAATTCTGGTTTTGATAAGGCTTACTGTAGCATTTTTTGAACCTAAAAAAATGCCCCCCCCCAAAAAAAAAATTTAAACCAACCCACATTCAAATCTCTTCCCCAAGAAGATGTTAAACTATATGAGAAATCACCAAGGAATAAATGCTCTTCAATCTTTACCCTAAGAGATTTAGCTTGAATGTTAACATCCAGTTTTCACTCAGCACTTGTGTTGATTTTAGTTTAATTTTCCTCAGTGAGCTCTTTTCAGAATTTTGTAACCAAAACTTGCTGCTTCATGAGGAACTCACTAGAAATGGGAGTGCAGACAGGAACTATTAGTCAGGTATGGAAATTCAATTCCTTCGAGTGTGATCCTCCAGCTTAAACTGGCTAATCGCAGACATTGTAAAACTGCAGAAAAGGCAATTTCCAGATATGCCCTTTTCTGCAGGGTGAGCTGCCAAATAATTTCAAAAGGGAATTACAGTAGCTGCAAGAATTAACTGCAGAGTCATGCAGGCTGCTAAGCGGGGTGCAGTAGGCTGAGAGGGAAGCAGACTCTTACATAATTTAAATGCAGCAAAGGAGTGAGAAATAGCAGACGATGAAGTTTTTCCCACATTATCACCACACTGCGGGTGTCTTCTCCTTATCAGAGCTGCCAAAGCAATACAATTCAAGAACTCAAATCCATTTTTCTATTAAAAGGATTCTGTTTGATGGATCCATCTCCTGGCAGTTTAACTATTGAAAGAGAAAAGGGTGTAGGCAGTGAGGCAGAGAGCCAAACCAAGAAACCTACAACAGATGTGAAACATATACAGTAGTTGTGAGTAATAAAAAACAATGAAGAAGTTAAAGGAAGGATTTCTGAGGATGTTTGCTAGATTTTGGGACAGGGAATGTTTCTAAGGGTCTGGTGGCAGCTTCTCTAGAGCACAAGCCTTGTGGCCAGCTGAAATGCTTGGCCAAAATAAGCCACAGCAGATCAAACTCCTCCCAGCAGATCAAAGCAGAAGAGCTGGCCTACATTTGCCACTTCAGATAGGCCATGCCATGCATAGCAACAATGTCTGAGAAAGAAAAAAAGAGGAATAATACGTGTAAAGGCAAACACTGTTTTCTTCCTCACATCTTCGTGGAAAGGAAATTACAGGAATTCATCCAAATCAAATACCTCAGCCATCCTGAAGGTACTCTCAAATAGTCTTATCTCTGAATACTACCCCTTCCTTGTGAAAGAATTTTGTTCAATTTCTGGAAGTGGCTGGAGAAGAAAATGAGTAGCTATCTTTTATTTGCATTCCCAAGAATCACAACAATGCCATATTCCTGAGATCTGGATGTGACAAACACATAAAATACAGTAGGAAGTGATCACTTGATTACAAGAACTAAGGTTTTCCTCAGGGGCAACTTAGATAACAAGGGCCATCTTCAGATGTCCTGCAACCTAGAAGAGTGTCAAATTATTTTAGCAAAAAACATGCTCAAAAGGGGGTACAGTTACAGTCCTAAACAGCTCAATTAATCCTTCTCTGACTGTTTATAGGCTGGATTTCAGAACATTTGTTTTCAAGAATACCTTTTTTTTTTTTTTTTTTTTTTTTTTTCTGTGATTCTGCCTAAATTTAAATCAAGGAGAGAGAGTAGTAATATTCAAAATACATGGATGAAATTCTATTTCACCATATTACAATATTTTTCTCAGTGATTCTATATATAAATTGTAGATTATGACATTAAGGAGCTGATATAAAGGAGTCTCTGGGGAGTGCAAAGAACAGTTCAGCATTGTTCTCTATAAAACCATAAACCTTATTTGAGTACAAAAGGAAGAAAAATCTTCCCAGAGTCTTTTCCTGCAGCCAGTCTTTTCCTGCTTATGAAACACATTTGCATAAAACATAGCAAAGAGATTCTTTTACAAAGATGCTGGTATGAAATTTCTGCTCTTTCAGTACTGTGTTTCAGAGGTTTACCTGTCATTGTAAGCTAAGCTTAGTGTCATCATGTTACCTATCTTCTAAGGACACACATAGAGAAAATATTATCAATATGAACCTTCTCTTTAATAGTCCTCCTTAAAGGTAACAAACAATTGTGCTGATAATATTCTCTCTCTTTAGAGAGGGTGGCAGTAGTCAAGGACAATGACCCACCAGCAGGCTCATCTGTTCAAGAGCAGATGAAGGTCACATCACCACTTTCATCACCACTTCTCAGTTCCCAGCTTCCTAACAGAGCTCCTGGTCCAGTGATACGAATACTGTTGCTGCCTGCTCTTCTCCTACCACTTCCTCAGCAATATGTTGCATGATATTTTTAGGGTGGATGTGAATGAACTGTAGCCATCCCACTCTGAATATCAGCATATGCTCAAGCTGCCTTTCACTAGGCACAAGCTGACTTATGTATCATACTGCATGCTCATTGCTTCTTGCATTCCTTCTTTTTGAAGAGACCCATTTTCACACATGGTGAATTAAATAATTCACTAGACAGCAGCAGCATTTTGTTTAGATTTCATTTGATCATTTTGAAGAAGCCCTCTGTATAGATGAAGGTTTATGTCTCATAGCTATGCCAGTAAGTAATCTTCTCTCTGTACATTGCAGCCTTTCAGGAGTGAAAGGAAGTCAGGTGACAAGGGAATCCACACAATAAGTGCTATTTCCAGATCCTGTAGATTTCAAAACACACACCTACCTCATTTAAAGCTGGTAGAAATCTTGACTGTGGGTTTTAGGTATCATTAAATAAAAGAAAAAGGGGGAGATTTCATTCCTGAATACAGCAGCATATTACTGTCTCATAAGGAATACTTCCAGATTTTTGGAGTATATTGAAGGATAGTTTAGGGTTTGATGTGGCTTATTTCAAAATCTGTTTATTTTATCCACAGTCAATCTCTTGACATATATTTTTTACATATTGCAGGTATTTTCCTAAGAATTCACCCTCCCCCGCCCCACCCCCCTTTATTCTTTCTTTCCAATAAGTTGAGGACTTGGGTGATTTTTACCTAGCCAGAGAGATAGCTAGATAGATATCTGATTTATTTGGGGAATTAGGCATATTCTTTCATCTTTCCCCACAAACAAACAACATAGATATTGTCCAAAATTTGCATTGACAAAAATGCCTGTGATAAAGGATTTGAAAAATAGCTTGGAAACGATCCAGTTAATAGAAATACATCTAAGGGTAATCAAACATGCTAATGAGAATAGTGTTCATAAATCTTAGTATGTAAGGAAAAGACATGAAACATGAACACCTTATGAGGGCTACAGATAATTTACTGACACAGGGTAGATGTACACCAGCCTAGAAGGAGGCTGCAGCCCTGGTCATGGTTTTGACAGCATACAGATCACAGAAGCTAGCATGAATTGTTTTTTAAAATGTCCAGTTTGATTAGTTTTTGTGCTACTATCAAAACTTATGTGTCATCAAATTATGTCAGAACGACCTGGCTTGTCATGAAGACAAAAAGTTTGACGTGTATGTTAATTATGGATTGAGCTTGTAACCCATTAAGGATATATTTTCTTAATTGCACATATTCCCAAGTGATAGAAAAAATATTTAGGAGATTTTGTCAGAAGTATTCTGGAGGTTTGGATAACTTATTAGGGAGGATTTTAATCTATCTTGCTTCATATTATAGGCACATTTTTCACCCTGCAAGTGAGGAGGAGGGAAAATCCTCATTTTTATTTAATTTTCTAAAGGTCAGAAGAAAAGGTTATGCTTCAGAAGATGAATCTTTCAGATAGAAAAAATATGAAAGAGAGAAGAAGAGGACGTGGCATATCTTTGCTTTAGCAATTATTTTATAATTTATTTATTCTGTTTTGCTACAGTAGAATGTTGTCCTTATAAAATACTGGCAAACTTAGAAATTGGAAACAGTTATCAAAAAAAACAAAAAAAAAGACTGTGACAGAACAAGCTTTCCTAATACATGATGATGCATCTCCTACATGACCCCACAAATTAATGTTTGTTTACTAATTTCTTGCCTTATCTGCTGAATGGATAAAGGCATAAAGGAATAAAATAGTTCTGTGAAGAAGAGAAGGGGCTGTCCAAACCTCTAATTTTGTGATGTGCTTTGTGAGTTCTTTAAGATTGCTTCCCATAAGTGCTATAGAACCATCTTAGCTTCATTCAAGAAACTGTAGTTTTAACAATTGATTTGTGAAGTCTTTAATTTCTGAGAAATAATAGTATTTACAATGGTGTTTTTGTGGCAGTTTTGATGGTTTTCCATCAAAAAGGTTGTTTGCATTTATTGGTATTTACTAATATGATCTCAGTATCCACAATCATTGTGTCATTAAGAGGTCATTTCAATTATAGTAACCTCAAAGCATTCTAAAATAAAGTGAAGCAAACTTTTCATCTCTAGTACATTATGAATTGCAGGGAAATCTGCCAATATTTCTCATAATTCAGTTATTATTTAGGCCCAATCTTAATATTGTTTCTCATCCAACAGTTTTTTCAAACTAAATACTCAGTTGACACAAGATGGATATTCTATAGTAAATGGCAATCTGCTACCATTTTGCTCTTAATTGTTATTCTGTGGAGACTTAGCCTGTCTGGTCAATGTGACAGTCATTGCAAAGAGCAGAAACTCAGTTACACTGTATCTACTAAATTGAACAGCATGAGAAGAGATTCACTACCATAAGCAATTTGAAGAAACCCAAAATGATAATGCTTCGATTTTGAAATGAGGTGATATACACGCTAACATTACAAATACTAAGCTGCAACCACATAGGAAAGAACAGAAAGAACAAAACTAGCTACACTGAATTCCCATGGCAGAGTTAAAGCCATGCACATGACAATAAGCTATCATACTGAAATTAAAAAAAAAAAAAAAAAAAAAGCCATCCCACCATTGTCTGACTACTCCCTGAGTCATTTTACAAATTTACTAATGAGTGTAGAATTATAACAAAAAGAACAACTAACTCAGAAGAAGCAGTCAAACTAAAAGACATGTATGGGAGGATTATTCATGAAATAGCAAGGCAATGTAATATAAATTTATAAAGAGAAATATGAATTTCACCCATCACATTTTTAACTTGTGTAAGCACACTATCACAAGATCCTGTCCAGATAAGAAAAACCTTACAGCTTTACTACTGAAAAGAAAAAGTAACAACAGATGAAACTTTCAGAATTAGCAAATTAAACATTGCCAGTTAAAATTTGCAGAAAGAACAGCAGAAATTAGATATTACAAAAAAGTTTGCCCCACTTTCCTGTACTATACTTGTCCATGATACATATGGCTGCAATTCTTTCTGTTCCTTAAAGGGATGCGATCTGACCAGTTTAGTCATGCAGAAACTCCTCATATCAGTTGGGAAATAATATTCTCCAAAGGGCAATTTATTCTGTAGATATCTTAAGTAGCAGATGAGTCACTTGATAGAAGAACCCCTCTCTCTCTTTTGATCCTATATGGAGACAATGTTGACATAATCCTTCACGTTTTTTTCATTTGAATATCATCCTTTTCCATTCACTGATGCTATTCTACTTTGTTGAACATGTATTTGTCATTATTATTCTCATATCCTGCATTTTCTTACCAATAACGAATAAAGCGAAAATAAGTGTGGCAAGTAAAGATGATGAATTAAATGTCTTCCACCTTCCTGTATATAGATCTCTTAATCTTGAGTCTCTTCAGAGACTGTAGGCTTTAGCAACTGATTCAAGGGGATTCTGATCTTGACAGCAGTCTGTTGGAAACATACAATATAACTGCATTTAAAGAAGTAGATAACAGCCATGTGAAGAGTTCCCATATAATTCTCAAACACACTTATCTGGTGAACATTAATTCAATTGTTAAAAGGAATAATTACCATGAGAGATTACATGTCTGTCAGTTTATTTCTGGGATAAAGTAATCTGTAGGTAAACTCAGGTAAGCTTCACTTGCTCTGAAAGAATTAGACTAGTGAAGATAAATTCTTTGTCCATTTAAAGGTTTAAACATTTAGGCAATGAAATTACATATTTAGGTGTTTGAAGCTGTAAAGTCACACTTAAATTTCAAAAGTTCCCCCAAACATCTCTCCTTTTGCTTGCATATATAACCAGAAATTTGCGTCAGGGAAGTTAACAGGAAAATTCTAAAAGTGGCCCACAGAATTAAGGGGCTAAGCAAGAGATTTAAGCTTATTCTTATTTAAGCTTATTCTTTTAATTTTCTGGGGGGATTTATTTTGTGTTTCTAATCTCATCATCACTTAACTTTCCATCTGAATAAAAATCTTTTTAAGATTGGTGATGTTATGGCCAGGACTATACCTGGTCCAGAAGAGGGATAAGGAATGACATCACCATGGCATACTGCCTGGAGAATACCCTCTATATGAGTTAGTGCAAATGAGCAAGCAACTGGTCCAGCTACCCTCTCCTTGGAAAAAATGAACATGAACAATGTGGATGCATCACTTTGAAATATCCCATTCTCCTCAAACAGTTTCCTCAGTACCATGAAGAAATTATTCTTCTTCATGTGTATTTGAACGTCTTCTTCACTGTCATGGAATTAAACATAACTGCCTGCTCATGAAGAATGCATCATCACCTTGTAAATGAAAGTCTACCATCAGTTACTGTGGTGCTTCTACCCAGCTGGGCAGCTGAACTCCACCACAGTCACTCTCTTACTCAACCTCAAAGGAAAAGGGGGAGAAAATATGTTGGGGAAAATGAGATGAAATTAAATAAATAAATAAATAAATAAAATAAAAATAAAATAAAAATGAAATAAAATAAAATAATAAAATAAAATAATAAAAAAGCTCACTGATTGAGATAAGGACAGGGAGATCACTCAACAATTATCATAATGGGTGAAACTGACTCAGCACAGGAAGATTAAAATAATTTATTGCCTATTACTAACAAGGTAGAGCAGTGAAAAACTAAAAGCAAACTGAAAACACCTTTCCACCATCCATCGTCTTCTACACCTTACTCTCCTGTGTGGGCTCCTCTCCACGGGCTGCAGCTCCAGCCTGGGGCCTGCTCCTGTGGGGGCTCTCCATGGGCTGCAGCCTCCTCCAGGCCACATCCACCTGCTCCACCGGGTGCCCCTCCACGGGCTGCAGTGTGGAGATCTGCTCCATGTGGGACCCATGGGCTGCAGGGGGACAGCCTGCTCCACCAGGGGCCTCTCCACAGGCCACAGGGGAACTTCTGCTGCATGCCTGGAGCACCTACTGCCCTCCTGCTGTGCTGGCCTTGGGGGCTGCAGGGCAAGTTCTCACTCCTCTGTCTCCCAGCTGCTGTTGCATTGCATTTTTTCCCCCTTAAATCTATTCTCTGACATGCAACCAACATCATTTTTTGGCTTGACTCTGGCCACCAGCAGGTCCCTTTGGAGCTGACTGAAAATGGCCCTTATCGAACATGGGGCAGTTTCTGGAATCTTCTCACAGAAGCGACCCCTGCAGGCCCGGCTACCAAAACCTGCCACGTAAACCCAATACAGTTACTAATCCTATCTTGACAGTTTTAATGTGTTCTACTTGTCTAAGAAACAACAAAGGATTGCATGTGAACAGGTGCCATTATTTCTCCGCAATATCGATCAGAAAATGTTTTGAGTCTAGCTTTCCTTCATGCCATCTTAATTAAACTTAAGTTAGGAGGATCTTTAGTGACACTTTTTGTCAGGTTGATCCTTACATTAGTTCATTTTTTAGTTTTATTAAGAGTGGCTAATGGCAATCCTGATATAATTGAGTCACTTATCTGGGGAGCTTCTGCCACTCTGTTAATAGTTGTCACTTTGGATGCAGTAAAAGGCCTACATTGAATCCATTTGAGTTTTTTAAGTCCAATAGAGTGTCTCAAGACTTTGTTCTAGACTGACATCATTTTACTTTTTACATATACCGAATGCCATTTGGCTTGCAAAATTTCAGTGTTTTCATTTGTTGTAAGAAATATTTTTATTTTAAGGGTTTAAAATTCCTTGAGACAAAGCATGCACTAACACTATCCTCTGTTTCATTTCTGTTCAGCAAAGTTAACTTTACTCAGCTTTGCTTTCCATTGGCACGAACACACAGGATAAAGTCTGTAAAACAATGCCTGTTGGGAAACGTAAATGGGCAAATGTTTTACAGAAACACAAGTGAATACCCATTGTGCTCATTGAACTGTGTTAAATTCCAACCGGAGCTCTCCCATTATGTTGAACTAGTCATTTCTTTCCATGGTTGTGATAACACCCCAGAGAGTTGAGAAAGACCTGCCTGCATCTTTTTCTTAAAGAGAAAAGAGTGATAAAGTGGTAAAAAGGTTTTCCAACAGCAAAGCTAGATTTTATTATAACAAGATAATTTTCCAGTGGAGAAAAATCATATTTTCTGGGTGAAAGAATATATTCAGGCTTAAAATGCACATCATGCTTCCCTTCGGACTGTATTCTCAAAGATGTTCTCTGTCAAGTCTTGCTCACTTTAATGGGCCACAAACCTTCCATGTATCTTTCTGTATCATAGGAAAATTTTCTATTTTCCTTAGCTAATTTAGCTAAGTTTTATCTGCTGTTTATCTCTGCCACTCCTTCACGGTCACTCTCTGCCACTGCTCCAATGTGGGGTCCCTCCCATGAGATGCTGTCATTCCCAAACTGATCCTTTGTGGTTTCCCATAGGCTGCAGTTCTTCAAGAACTGTTCTGTGATGAATCATTTTACCATATAAGGTTTGGCAAAGTAATACGTTTCTCCTATGCTTGTTTGATGAACTTGCTGAGCTCTGTTAGTAGGTCAGCCACATGTTTGGATCCACTGTCTAGGAATATACTGGGACTTGGGAATGTGTACATTTATTGGAAATATTCCTAAATAAAAAATGTTGTAGCAGAACATCACGGATAAAAATACAATTCAATTAACATTCCACCTCAATGAGACATCCCAAATGTAATATAAAAATTCAATTCTGCAGTCCATTACAATAAGAATTTTCTGGTTCCTCCTAAAATACCAATTTTTGATAATATATCTGTTATTTTGAGCTCTTATTTCAACTGTCTGTGTCTTAGTTTTCATATGCCTTGTGTAAAAAGTTAGCCTCATGAAAGAGTTGGATATTCTATATTTTCTACCAAATGGTGGATACACTTTGCATATGCAATAAGATGTTTCAAGGAGTGTACTATAAGTCTATGACTTTCAAAGATGCTGTGGGCTTAATGTATGTATAAAACAGCAATTCAGTGCTGTACAAGCCTTGTACATCCAGTGTCTTCACGAAGTAGATTTACTCTGTCTTCACTGTTTCTCTACTGTAGAGAAAATTTGGTACTCAGAAGTGACAGATTTCCTTCCCACAGACAGAATGATACATTCTTGTTATGCTTATGTAAGGATGCAGCCAGGAAAGGCCACCAAGGAGGAAGAAGGCATAAGAGAGGTGTAGCTGTTCTTAAGGACTATATTACACAGCCATTTCTGTACTGCCTCCAGAAATAAGCTGGCCAGAGTGGGGGAAGGGATGATAAAATTCTTTTTTAGTAGATTGCATGCAGATGTTATGTCACAGTCTCTATACTAAACCATTGGACAAAATAACAAAATAAGTCACCTAAAATGATTGAAAGTTTTTTTTTCCTTTGTTCATGCTATTTTAGACAAATCTTAATGGTAATATTTTAGTAGTTATAGTGCCAGATGCAATAATAGAAGATGTGAAAATGGGCCTTTTTTTTTTTTTTTTTTTTTTTTCCTTGAGGAAAATTCAAAGTACTCTCAAAATCATATGAAAATGAATGTACCTCATGACAGTAATAACTGAGATGTGCCATGATACCAGCAACAGTCCTGACAAGCAATCACTCTACATTACATTCAGTAAAGTTCCATCCTACAGCACCTTTCTTTTCAGATACAGAAGGAACCACATAAATGACTACAAAATTCAGAAGAAAACAGAATAAGATGTCTGGATTTCTGGGATTTCATCAGTATTCCTTCAATATTATATAAATACCACTAACCAACCAACCAGCCAAGCAAACAAAGTATTACTTGCCATGTTTAGCTGGGCAAGTTGGATGTTTTATGTTGGATAAACTTTTAATTTCCATTTTTCTAATCTCATTACTCTGTTTTAGTTTGCTTAATCTATCATCTCTCTACCAGTCCCTAGCTTCGTCCTTCATGATGATTTGTGTAAAAATAAATGTAGGTCTCTGACTTTCAGATTAGAATATAAATAATAAAACTGTGCAAAAAGATTCTTAAGATAGGAAGCCAAACTCATGAGTTTCTATCTACAATGAGACTGCAAATGCATTCAACACAATGGCACATGACTAGTTAATGTGACAGAATGTTGAAATAATTTTGTTAATGCACTTTCAACGTACTTTGAACTTACAGAACACCCAAACAATTTTAAGATAAAATGCTCAAATGCTCAAAAATAAGGTTTTAAATAAAAAAAAAAAATAGTCTGTTTTGTCAGTTTTGTTTGTTTGTTTCCTTTGTGGTTGTTAATTGTTTTATATATATATACATATATACGGTCATGTTATGGTAATTTTGTAAACTAAATATTCTGAGTCCTGAAAATTATCCGTATCTTTGACAAATGTGTGAGTTTCTTGTTCACTTCAGTGGATCTTTGACAAATGTTAACATTGATATTTAACAAAATGCTACGTTACGCTCGTGGGCAGTTTAGAAATAAAAAATATTTTTAGCTCTTCCTGAGAAACGATTGTAGTCACAACTATTTCTATTATTATAAGTATGTAAATTGCCTGTAGATAATAATTGTATCTGCTGAAAACTATAGGAAAAAAAATGAGAAGTGCTTGTTAAAATTTTGTGGTAATAAGAAATTACCCTTCTCAAAACAAACTATATGTATTCATTATTTGGTTACTGTTGACAGAGAGAAAGGGAAAGTGAAAAGGAAAGAAGTAAGGTATGGAAGTAGGGAGGGGAAGAAGAACAGAAAGAAGGAAAAGACTAAAAGGATTTGCATAGCATTTGATTGCATAAGCATCATCAGATCACATCATACTAAGCTCCCTTTGAAACACTAAGCTATGTATCTGAATTCCCATATTAATTTCTGACCTGCTGTTTCTTGGTATTTTTTATTGAAACCTGTGGCATTAAGCCTGAAATGGAGTAAAGACAATAATAGGATAATTCTCTTCATGTGTCTTTAAATTATGGGCTAGAAGACAACACTCCAATTTTCTAATTTTTCATCTTACATTGCACAGCTCATAAGTCTCAATCAAATTTAATTCTTTTTTAAACTATCACATACTACCACGTACATGTTAAGCCTGATAGAGATGAGGATTTATGCTCCCAGGTCCAACCATTAGTGAGGGTAGGCTTGTATTTGCAACAGCCGCACATGCAAACAGATGTATATAGCACATATATACATAGATAGGTATATGCATAAATATATATATATATATATATATATATACTTAGCCACACAGCTCAGCATATAGAGAAAGAGTCTTGCAAACACAGAAAGCACCAATGTCCTTATCTTGTTCTCCACTCTGGCTAATGAGGGTGAGGGTCCATTAGTGACATTACAGACTCATGCGCTCCAGTGACTTTTGGTCTGACTCCTGTTGCTGACACCCCAATCCCCATATACACACACATACATACCTACCCAAGAAAAAAGTTAGAAATTGATTGTAATGAGCATCCCATAATAAGTCATACTCTGTAAAGAATAAGGGCCCTCCAACCATAAGAGCTTTTAGCTTAGAATGATGGATGTTGACCCAGGCTCATGTGGCTGGTCACCCTCCTGTGACAACCCTGATTATTTTGATTTCTCCATGTGTATCTGTGTTCTTCTCTGTGGAGATGAACCTTCAGTCACCAAACCAAGATCTATCTATCTTCTAAGAAAATCCTGGTTAAAATATTTCAAGTGGTAGAGGTTCACACCTTCCACTGCAGAAGCTGTGAAATTGATGTTTATGTCATTTATATACACAGGTAATACAGGCATGTTGTTTCAGTCTTAAGCCTTTTTAGTTTGAATTTCCAGCCATTGGAAATCTCACAGTACCTCTGTGAACATCATTGGAAACATCACAGTGAACAATACAATAGAAACTTCTACTTCCAAATGACCCATCATAAGCAATTACTTACAATGACATCATCCTATTTCTCTAAATGTCCCAATTGTGTTTTTATTGAGATCTAATGATTTTTTTGAAGTTAATCTCCTGTCAACTCCAGTTATCACTCCAATCATCTCCTCGTGACACAGTTGCAAATTGCACAGTCTGGACCCTAGAGAAACACAAATCTGGTTGAATATGCACTTCAGGAGACTCTTTAATGTGATCCTGTGGCATCCTGGGATGGCAGGACCAGTCTAGAAGCAGTCTTATGTAAAATTCCCATCCACGTTTTGTGAGAACATTTGGCACTGAGCACCAGCTGAGTTGCTCTGTCGACTCACTACTAATGATTGCATAGTACTACTTGCCAATGCAGATGTTGGCTGAGTCTCTCAGTTTAGGACATTGGCATCTCATCTGCATTGCTCTCTCCTAAACTTGATTCCAATTTTCACTGCCCGTGAAAGGACTACATCCATTTTACTCAGTGATATCCACATCAAGGAAAATGCCTTATCCTTACTATGGATCTCACTGCCTCTTTCGGTCACAAATATTGTCTTGATTGATCATATTTAAATCCTGGTTCCCTGCACTTTTAAGTCCTCCTGTAAGACTTTTATTTCCAGAAGAATTTTCTATCCTTTAAATAAGTGGTTTCACATGTGAACCTTTTTAAAAGAAACATCCTATTTGCCTATGTTAAATAAGCAATAAATAATAGAAAAGCATCTAATCCTGATGCTCTTTTTCAGTAATCTCTTATCTTCATTGACTACTACAGCCTCAGACTATGTGTCATCTCCAACTCATTAGCAAAAGAGTTTTTCCACTCTACTCCAGGTCATTGATAGAGATACCAGGTAACTATGGAATGAAGAACTGACTACTACAGGACATGATTAGAAAGAGATTTCTAAAAAACAAACAAAAACCTTCTCCTTTTAACACATTATTTAATTAATCATTTATTATTTGTTATATTTGTTGTGTGCTGTCATTATACAGTTTTGTTCTTTATTATTATTATTATTATTACCAAATAACATTTGGTACCAAGCCAGACACCTCAAAGAATTCTCTGTTAATAGTGCTAATCACACCTGTATGGTCTGTGATTTTCACTTTGCCTGCTATGTTTCCTGTTAGATACTTGATAAGTGCCTTCTGCAAAGTGTCCTGGCTCCTGACTGAGACATCTCACAGCCTGGTTGGTCATGAACTTTGTATCTCATCCTCTTAATTGTGGTTGGATCTCCTTAAAGAACCACAACAGAAGTATGAACTAATCAGCAGAGTAAGTGTAACACTTAGGGTCTTATGCAGTAATATACACTAAGCAGTACTACTTTTTTAGCACTATATGAATTGATAATACAAGACAATTTTATATATATATATTACTTTTTAACTCATTTATAAAGAGATCTATAGCTCTAACATCTGTGTCTGTGTCTCAGTGCAGATTTTCGTGCAGGTCTAGTTCAGGGGAAAGATAGTAGAGTCCTCTGTGGCATATGATTTTATGAGAGAGATGAAGCTTTGCATTTTTCTGTCAGAAACAAAGTTTTTGAGTTCCCTAGGATCTCAATTCTTTTGTTTTGAGTTTAATACGAGTTTGAAGCAATCTGACAAGTTTTTGCATTAAAACTGTCTGACTTATAAAGCCCTAACATCTTGAAATTCTATTTATTTATTTATTTATTTTAAGGATTCAACACCACACCAATGAGATGAGAAATTAGAGCTGTTGCTTAGTTACAGTTCACCCATGATAATACAAGACTATATCTGCTCTTTGGTTGGGTATATCTCCCCACTACCACCTCCCACTGAAGCTAATAGGAAGGCGGATACACCTGCTAGTGAGAAGCCCTATTTGAGATCAGAATGAGATGGAAGGGAAAGAAAATCAAGGAATTATCCACCCACTCTTCCTTTTTATGAGAGTAGTGAGATGTAGTGAGCACAAAACCATTTTGTAGTAGTTACATAACTCAATATTTAAATGAGGTTGTGGTGTTTTTTGTTGTTGGTGGTGGTGGGTTTTTTTTTTTTTTTTCTTGTTAGTTTGTTTTATTTCAGGTGTATGTGATTTTGTTGTTGCTGTTGTTGTTTTAAAGCATTGAATACATTACTTACAAAAACAGTCCAAACTATGAAGGACCAGATCTGTCCTGCTTAGTGCACTTAATTAAATATCTACAAGTGAGTTGTAGAAACTTTGGGAATATGATCTATTGGTGCAACAATAACATTCCATCCATATAAAACATGTAATTGTTACTTTGTTTCTATGAGAATTCAGGAAAATAAAACAAATACCAATGGAGGCTGAACACAAAAAGTCCAGACATCATGAAATTCAAACAAAGAGTTTTCTGTGGCTTGTTTAATTTGCTACAGTTTTCATCTAAAGCTATTTTTTCAAATATAACAAATATTAACTGTAGAGACTGAAGGAAATGTTGAGGTTTCAAAATATAAGTACAGAAATATTAACTTGACTTTCTGCCATGTTGAGTGGAAGTACGATTTATTTCACCTCATTTCAGTGATTAAAAAGACATACAGTATAAGCAAGTGATCTAGCAGATCAGTGAAGAGCGATAAGTGCAGTTGAAAGCAATTCATCCCACTCTAAGCTGTATGACTAAGACAAAATATTACTAAGACAAATCATTTTCTGGTGTACCTTTTATTCTCCACTGTCTTCAGTGGGAGCCTCAATGACTAACTGGACTTTTATCTCTGCTTACAGTAGGTGAATTCCACCCTAAATCACCAAAAAGTTGTGGTGCAGAATTTTATTTTAAATCAGTGTATATATAAACAAGTTAAATCTACAATGCAGTGATATGAAAAATTTGCAGTTCTGGTAATGCATGACTATAGTGCTGCAGACTTTATAGCTGACAGCCTAAGATGAAGGCAATAAGGCTTTATTCTCAGATCCTACCATCCTCCCTAGGTAAACACAGCCCATTATAAAAACATTGCCAAAAATGTGACTAAGAAATTCAGGAGTTAGAGAAATGTACATTTAAGTTTCTTCATTTACTTTGTAAAACAGAAGGAATTGAAAGTGGAGGTACTCAATAAAAGCAAATCTCATTTTTCCATTATTATTATTATTATTTTCATTTGAAATGATCACATTAAACTCTGGATATTAGGACCACACTACCTTTGATAGTGTTAATCTCTCCTTGTTTATTTGTACAATGGATTGTATAACATTGACTTAGATGTGACTGTATTAATATCAGCAGATTATTGACATTGAAATAGGAGAATGGCAATAAACAATAATACTGGTATATTCAATGAAGGACTGAAGGAAATTGGGATTAAGCACACATCCACACAGGATAGATGGTGAAATCTTATTACCTGGGAAATAACACACTTATGATTCATTTAAATTTTTAGTTTGCTTTCAAAATAATAAGAGATGCACACTACAGCATTTCTAAGTACTGACACACACAAAATTTCCCTTCTGCTCAGTTAATCAATCATATTCTGCTAGTTGAACATATCCTTCCAAGGAAAGAATGCAAATAACAGATGCCAAGGAGAAAACTGAAATGCTTAATAAAATATTTTTCTGTAATTTTCTCTCTTACTCACACTCTCTCTCTCTCTATATATAGACACATATTAAAATAGAGGTAGAACACTGTGTAATTCTTTAGAAAGCTAAAAAATAAGAAAATGTCATGATAAAGGAAGGTGAAAGCAAAGTGTAGACATAAGTGCATCACTATGAACAATATTTGATGAAGTATATTTTGCAGTAGTGAGGAATTGCATCTTTTCTTCTAAAAATTTATGAGAAGTTGTTAAAATGTAAGAAGGAACTGTCTAAAATAATTCATATATTGTCAGATATTTTCAGAAATGCATGTAGAAGGACAGGAATAATCCAATATTCAGTAGTTATTTTTAAGAAAAGGAAACAGAAAAATAATGGTGGTGTTGGAGTCCCATTGGTTCACTAGAAATAATAGAATTCACATAATTAGCCATAGGATAATTATAAGGCAGTACATTTAAATTCAATACCTGCTAGTAGAGCAGAGAGCTTTTGTGTATATCAAGGAAAATGAGGAATTACTAATATGCAACCGCATTTAAAATTACTATGACTCACTAAAAGACAGCTTTGAGTAACCTCAGACTTAGTAAAAACATTGCTCTTTCCATTTTTATGTACCATAAATTCCTCAGAAAAGATAAGGAACAGTAAGCACATAAAGAACATAGGACGGATCTTTGTCAATTTGTTTCCACATGAAAGGTAATGAAGATTGGATGCTAAAATAAATCAAAATACTGAGTATTAAATTACCATGGTTCATAATTAAAATGGCAAATAGTTTGGAGTCTAGTCTTTTAAAAATCACTACTAAAGCTTTCTTCCCATCTTTTCATTATAATATTGATAACAATAATGTGAACTGATATGAAGTCAAAAGAGACAATACTCATCAGATTACAGTCTTGTAAATCTCATTGCATAAAAGAAATGTATATAAAATGAGATGCAATGAAGACAAAATGTTTTAGACAAGGAAAAGTCCTACTCAGCTGTTTGTTATTGTTGTTTGTTTGTTCATTTTTCACATCAGCCTCACTTTTTTATACATAAAGACAGATTTCAGCTTTTTTTTTTCTTTTTTTTTTTTCTTTTTTTTTCCTTTTTTTCTTTTTCTTTTTTCCTGAGGCTGAACAGTTTTGCAAAAAATAATAAGTTTATAAAATAAACTGTATGGCACAGATTTGAATGTAAAATGCATGAAGATGAAAAATAATGCTTTGTTTCCATGATCAATTAAGTTTTCATCAAAAACTTAGTGGTTCTTTTAAGATTCATTGCTAAAGCACATCCTGAAAAACAGGATTTCTCTCATTTTCCTCAGCTTTTCCTTTCAGATCTAGAATATAAAATCAGGTCACATTTCTTACAATGAAACCAAGTAATTATGTAACTCTGTAGGCATTTCTATTTGCTCAAATTATCATCTTAGTTGTTTAACTGTTTACCAATGTTACTTATCACATCTTTGAATACTATACATATTGAACATGTGGTGCTGAAGTACTTTTAGAACACGTGGATATCTACAGCTGAGTGGATGTTCTCCATAAACATTGGTAGTTGAAGAACTTGGGAGCATTTTGATGTTGGACAAGCTTACAGGAGGATTTTAAGAGCAGAAAGGTGTGAGTGATGTGGGAAACTGATGAGTTATCTGCTCCTGATATCCTGTTCATGACAGCCCTGCCTAGGGCATCCAGTGAGTTTTGTTTTTCCCACTCATTGTTAGGACCCTTCACTATTAATAAATCACTGCCATGTATACACAAACAAAATCAGAAAGCAACCAAAAATAGCTTCTTGGGAAACCATGTGTGATGGATCCCTTGAATAAGACAATGAAATTACTAATTTAATTAGTCAGTGCTTATTGCTAAGGCTAAAATTCAGTTCTACAACATACAAAGGAAAGAATAGGAATGTACATATGTGGCTGATATGTGATGAACCAATAGATGCGGTCAAACATATAGGCTTATTCTTACACTTACATTTTCATAGAATCATTCAGGTTGGAAACGACCTTCAAGATCATCTAGACCAACCATCACCCTACTACCAATGTCACCAACTAAACCGTGTCCCTAAGCACCATGCCAAACCTTTTCTTGAACACCGCTAGGGATGGTGACTCCACCATGGCCCTGGGCAACCTGTTCCAATGCCTGACTACCACCATTTCTGAGAAGAAATGTCTCCTAATTTCCAACCTGAAACTCCCCTGGCACAACTTGAAGCCATTCCTTCTTGTCCTAAATTTTGTAACTGAGAATTTTCCTCTAGTGGATTCTGATATCAGTTCTTCATAACACTGATTAATGCTGGTCAATCTTCAAGTATAATATTGCAATTTAATTTCATCCCATATATAGCTCCTTCCTCACAACTTTTTTTGCATTTATTATATCAAATGATGAACTACCACAAATGAATTACCACTGCTCAGGAATGGACTGGGCATTGGTCAGCAGGTGATAAGCAATTGCATTGTTCATCACTTGTTTTGTGTTATTATTATTATCATCATCATCATATCTTTCTTTTCTGTGCTATTAAGCTGCCTTTATCTCAACTCATGAGTTCTACTCTTTTTTTTTTTTTTTTTTTTTTTTTTTTTCCATTTCTCTTACCCATCCTACTGGGAAGCAGGGAGTGAGTGAATAGCTATGTGGTGCTTATTTGCCTGCCAGGTTAAATTACAACGATAACAATAGCAATACTTTCTTAATTTGATCTTCATAGTAAACTCCCACCACAAATTTTTGAATAAGTAGAGTACATATGCACAGCACATTGAAAACCAGAGTAAAGACTAAAATCTACACATGTAGGAGATTTGAAGGTGGTATGATTCATGGTAAGTTTCTTGTGTTAACCTCAGTTGCTGCAGAGGCTTAGAGAAGCTATGGGAAGAGGTAAAAACTGAAGTAGCTTTGCTTCAATTATTTTCTTAGACCATCATGATACAAAAATGCATCTTTATAAGAAATTAGATTGTTTTTTATTTATTTCTGGAAATGTAAACAAATAATTTAATATGGTTTCAGCTGGTATCTGGCTTTTTCTTGAGAGGAAGTCAGACTGTACTTCTTCACTACACTTAAATTTTGCTGGGGATTTCTATTTTATCAAATTCACTTCTATATTTGTCTCTTACAAATTCAGCTTATGCAGCTGTACCTGCTAAAAGAGATTGGTTACAACACTTCAACTTCTACAAATGTCCACAGCAAGGATATTATGCTATACAAATACTTTACATCTCCCCTTTCAAGATTTTTATTTCTTACTTATTAAAAAGAAGCTTGTTTTTTTGTTTTTTTTTTTGTTGTTTTTTTTCAGATCTTTTGCTGAGCTATCAGTCTCTTTCTGACATAATGTTTTACTTTGAATTTTTTAATACATTGTTTAATGTCTACAAAGGTTTTGTGGTGAACTCTTCAGTGGCCATACTGATGATACAAAACTTCATTGTTAAGCCTCAAGAATGATTTCTGATGACTGATCATAGTGATATGCATTGGTGTGACAAAAGGATTTAAACTGGTTAATCTGCCTATCTGTATTGCAGAACAGAACTATTTGCCTTCAGTTCAGAAATTCAAAATTATTTCAATTTTGAATATTGAATATTGAATATTTCCTGAGAAAGTCACTGAAGCCAAAATATTTTTGGGGGGTCTGCAGTCAGCAAATTTTGGAAGAAAATGGTAACTGAATGTGCTCTGAAGCTTTATATTGTAGGAAAGTGATTCTGTTTTGTAAATTACGTTGATTAACCAAACAAGTGAAAATAACGCAACCTTCCTCTCAGAAGTGCAGTCTATTACTCAGGCTGAGTGAAATTCCAAAGAAGAAACAAATGCTACTCATGAACATCATATCCGTAATACTTCTGGTTGAAAGAATTAAGATAAATTCATTAAAATAAATATGAGGAAAATAGAACATCATTCTTTACTGAATTTTAAGACACAGATATTGAACCTTTAAGTTAAAAATAAATACTAAAGAGTTGCATTACCACTGAATACTGTGCAATACCACTGAATACTATGAGACTTCACCTGATGAGATGTATTCACAGGTCCTGAGGCAACTGGCAGATGTAGTTGCTAAACCACTATCCATCAGATTTGAAAAGTTGAGTCAGTCTTTTGAAGTTTCCCTAGGCTGGAAGAGGGGAAACATAACCCACATTTTTTAAAAGGGAATAAAGGAAGACTCAGTGAAATACTGGCCAGTCAGTCTCACTTCTGAGCCCAGCAAGATCCTCCTGGAAACTATGTTAAGGCACATGGAAAAGAAGGAGAAGATTGGTAACAGCCAATATGGTTTCACTAAGGGTAGATTATGCCTGACAGATCTGGTGGCCTTCTACAGTGGGGTTACAGCATTGGTGGAGAGGGGAAGATCAATTGACATCATTTACCTGGACTTGTGCAAAGCACTTGACAATGTCCCCCATGATATCCTCATCTCTAAATTGGAGAGACATAGATTTGGTGGATGGACTACTTGGCAAGTAAGGAATTGGTTGGATGGTCACACTCAAATAGTTGTGGTCAACAGATTGATGTTCAAGTGGAGGTAAGTAATGAGTGGTATTCCTCAGGGGCCAGTACAGGGACTCGTGCAGCTGACATCTTTGTCAGTGACATGGAGAGTGAGATGGAATGCACCATCAGCAAGTTTGCCAATGGCACCAAGCTGTGTGTTGTGGTCAAGATGCTGGAGAGAAGGGATGCTATCCAGAGGGACTTGGACAGGCTTGAGATGTGGGCCTGTGGGCCTCATGAAGTTCAATGAGGCCAAAGTGGAAGGTACTGCACATGGGTTGGGGCATTCCTAAGCAAAAATACAGGCTGGATGGAGAATGGATTGAGAACAGCCCTGAGAAGGACCTGAGTGTTTTGGTGGATGAGAAGCTCAACATGAGCTGCCAATGTGAGCTTGCAGCCAAGAAAGCCAGCCATATCCTGGACTGCATCAAAAGCAGTGTAGCCAGCAGTCAAGGAAGTTCATTCTTCCCCTCTTTTCTGCTCTTGTGAGACCCCACCTAGAGCACTGCATTCAGCTCTGAGGCCCCCAGCACAAGAAGGACCTGGAAGTATTAGAACAAGTCCAGAGGAGGGCCACAAAGAAGATTAAGGGGCAGGAGCACCTCTCCTATGAAAACAGTCTGAGGGAGTTGGGGTTGTTGAGCCTGGAGAAGAGAGGGCTCCAGGGAGACCTTATAGCAGCATTCCTGTACCTAAATGAGGACTACAAGAAAGCTGGAGAGGGACACTTTGTAGCGATAGGACAAGGAGTAATAGTTTTAAACTAAAAGAGAGTAGACTTATATTAGACATTAGGAAGAAGTTCTTTACTGTGAGGGTAGTGAGACACTGGAACAGGTTGCCCAGAGAAAATGTGGATGCCCATCCCTGGAAGCGTTCAAGGCCAAGCTGGATGGTACTTTGGGCAACCTGGTCTAGGGAGGTGCCCTGACTATGGCAGGGGTTTTAGAATTAGATGATCTTTGTGTCCCTTCCAACCCAAACATTTCTATGATTCCATGATTCTATGATATATTTAACACCTTTTTCAAAGTACCAAGGTGGTTTTGTTGTTGGTGGTAGTGGAGCTTGTGGATTTATTGATTTATTTTTGTGAATGGTTAAAGATAAAATTTCTCAACGAGAACTTAGTACATGGTATAAACATGGTATATGCTTGTCAGAAAATATAAGGGTAATAGTAAATTCCAGTAACAGTTACACTGGAGTATTTTCAGGAAGGATTAAATATGTTTAGAAAGCACATGTATGGGTACCCTGCTAAAAAATCTTTGAAGTTTATAAGTCATCTTTTATTCAGAACACTGTTATAGAGTATTTTTCATGGGCTTAAGAAGAAACATTCCCCACAGAAGAGCTATTGAATAATTTCCTATTATGTCTGTTCCTTGTCTGCTTGTGTTGAAGGCAGAGTGCCCTGATTCGGTATGGTAAATCATCTGTTTCATTTGTTTTCATGCCTGTTTCTATGTTCCTGGTGTTCCCAGAATTCTCCTAGCTATTTTTTATCACATATGTAGTGTTAACACATTAGTGTAACATGTTAGCTACATCATTAATGGATTACAAGACCACCTTGCACCTAATATATCCTTGCTATGCCTCTTCTCCTTCCTTAACTTATCTCCAAGTATTTTCTCCATGCATCGTGGGAAACCACCAAGCTTTCCCATGATACATGGAGAGAATACATTGAAGTCTTGTGACATTCTCTGAAAATCCTACTGTTTACTGTTTTCTTCTCATCAGTCTGTGCACCATAATGTTTTGCATTGTGGAATATCTGCTAACCACATGTGATTATCTTAAACATGTTGGAAAATTTCAAGTTTTTATAGCTGCTTATGAACAGGGGTTTAAATGACCGAAATAAAATTCAATAAGATGCCAAATAAGTAACAGATTCACAGTGAGCAGTCTATAATCACCATTCATCCAGAAAGTAATTGATGAAACTTATGAGTGTACACAGCAAAGTTTCAGAAGTGGTGGGGCTGCAGGAAGGCCTCCTCTGTGGAGGAGGTCAGCTACTTCTTCCAGTCTGGCTGAAAAAAAAAAAAAAAAAAAAAAAAGTATTTAAGAAAAGGCAAAAAGCACTAGACAAAGAGAAAAGCAGTGAAAAAAAAAAAAAAAAAAAAAAAGAGGCCAGTGTGAGAAACAGCCGAGGGAACACCTAGATCAGAGAAGGAGGAGGAGGAGTTCCAGGCACTGGAGCAGATATTCCCTACAGTCCATGGAGAACCCATGCTGCAGCAGGTTTCCTGTAGGACTGCAACCTGTGGAGAACCCATGTTAGAGCAGGGGAAGTGGAGGTGAGAAACCACTCTATGCTGACCTCTCTAGCACTGGTGTGGCCTCATCTCAAATGCTGTGTGCAGTTCTGGGCTCCACAATATAAGAAGGGTATTAAGACTTGAACATGTCCAGACAAGGACAACATGGGTGGTAAAGGTGCTGGAAGACATGTCTTATTAGGGAAAGCAGAGGATATGTGGGTTTTCCACTCTGGAGAAAAGTGTTCTAAGAGGCAACCTCATTGCTCTCTGCAGATTCCTGAGGAGGTGAAGTGGAGAGACAGGTGTTGGTCTCCTCTTCCTGGTAACCAATGTTAGGACATATGGCAATGGCACAAAGATGTGCCAGGGGAGGTTCAGGATGGGCATTAGGAAAATGTCTATGCCATGATGGTGGTCAAAAACTGTAACAAGTTTGATACTCCATGCCTGTCAGTGTTCAAGAGGTGTTTGTAAAATGTCCTCAGTATCATTTCTTCTTCCTTGTTTCACAAGTCTCGGAGGTGGGAAAAGATGAAGTCTGTGGCCCGCAGTGATGATTTAATATTATTGAATTTACAATTCTTTCCTCTCACTCTCACACCAGTGGAAGCAATGGTTGTAGTAAATTCCAATAATAATACTTTTTTTTTTTTTAAAAAAAAAAAAAGACAAGAAAATGATATCTACATATATATCCAATATCGTTATTTTATAATAGATATCAAGTAGATAAATACCTGTGAAAATAACAGGGGATGCCGTTATTCAGGTATAACAAAACTTTGAATCATTAAAAGATTTCTGTCTTTCTGCAGATTCAATCCAGAGTAGGAGTATTTCTGCACAGTTTTCTTATGTCAAGATCCCCATGAGCTTGTGCAACAGAGAATTGAGGCTGTTTTATCATTTACCATAACAATTTATCCTCCATATTTATTTCTATTTTGAGATTGGTTTCCTACAGAAATTTTATATGATCATGCTAACTGTGTATATGGTTGTGTTCTAAATGATTTCTAAACCTCTCAGCCACAGTAAAAACAAACAAACCAAAAAACCCCACATAGATCTCAAGGATAGTTCATTTCCTAGAATTTCTAGGAAATGGATAGCTGGATAAAAGACAGAGATTTTATAAAAAAACACTTGCAACAAAAAGACTACAGCTTGAGGTCAGAACGCACAGCAAAGAGTACTGACAGATGAATTTATCAAATCAATAAATAAACTGCCTGGATTCTTCCTCTGTCTATCTCCAGGTCTGTGGTTAACATGCATGGCAACACAAGGGAAAAGGAAGCAAATTTTTCTGTCTCTACTAGCATAATTCTTGTTTACAGCTCTGCAGCACCATAAATGTATTTTGGTGAAGATTAGTGCAACAGGCATTTGTAACTTGATTAGGACATACCTCTGCACAGCCAGCCTCTTGCCATCCTTTGGAAGATATAGATCATTTCTCAGGGAGAGGCTCTTGATGGCCTCATATCCTACTGTGCACTTAATGGATTAGCTGTTATACGACATAGGAGAGCAGTGATTTCCTGCTATTCAGTCTGCAATAAATTAGGTGGTAATTAGCTTTATAAGGCACTTTCTGAATGAGTGATATGGGAAAAGAAAATGCTATACATTTTAAAAGGCTTACGCATTGTAGTTAGTTTTAATAACCTTTTACTGAATGTAATTTTTCTAAGGTATCTTATTAAAAAAATGATGCAATAATTTTCACCATTAAAGTTCTCTGAGTGGTTTCCCAATTTCAATGAGAAAAAATGCTAGATCTTTTAAAAGTTAAAGCAACATGAGAGATGAACAAAAAAAGTAATCACCTTATTGAATATGAAGACGAGGCCTTATCTCTTCTGCAGTTTGTTGTATTGTTGCTTGTTTGGAAATGTCCTGGTCTTTGAATTATCAGTTATGAAGATAAGATTAAAATGTCATTAATATCAATCACTGATTCTTCCACTCTGGCAACTATAGTGCAAATGTTTTTTTTTTTTTTTGTTTTTTTGTTTTTTTTTGAGAAAGGATAACATGATTTACAGTCTTGAGAATGAAATACTGGAAGTTTTTAGGTCCATAGAAATACTTAGATAATTCTGAAGATGTTTGAGATATTCAATAAAAAAGTAGTCACATATTTCATTTATAAATATTAACATTATAAAATACATTATTATTTAAAACATAGCTGAAGGGAGAAAGAATGATATCACTTGAGTATGTTTTGAAGGAATGGAGAAACTATTTAAAAAGGCCATGCTCTGCCTTGTGTAACAAGGTGAATATACTAATTAATTTCTTAGCACATCATATAAGTACTTCTCTTTTCTGCATTATCAGTTAGATAAGGGATATAGGCATGTTACAGACAATGCCTATGTTGTACAACACTGCTGTGAAACATGGTAACATAGAGAAACAATACACAGTTTAAACTACTTAACGTAACAGTCAGTGATACAGATGAAAACAAACAAATGAAAAAATAATTCCTGACTCCAAATTCCTATGTTGTAATTACCAGGCAAATTAATTTGCTACATTACAAAATTGTGATGAAATTATGTGGTACCTTTGTAACCGAAATATTTCACTATCCAAATTTCCCTAATGAACCTTCAGACCCAGGAAACCTCACAGTTTTTGAACACCATATCACCTGTTTGTCAACCTTAGTTGTCACCATACTCTATCTTTATATTAGTTCCATGGGAAATATAAGAATGGCCTTTAAATATGAAAGTGAGAAATTCTTAAGTCAGAAAAGCTGCCTTAGCAACAAGCAAGATTATGAAGTATATAAAATGAGCGAAGAGTGATTGCATGAAAGAGAAGCGTAATTGCATAGGTAGTGTGTATTTCTGTATTCATTATTTATGTCCTCAGTATGTTCTGTGATAGGAATTGCCAGTGCAAGTTGTAATGGTTTTCATGAGAATTTATTACTTGTATATTAACAGCACAAAACAAGGCTACAGCACAGGCTTTTCTGTAAGATGTAAAATTTATGCAGGTCCCCAAACAACTACAAATAAATAGGTTACCTTAGGAGATTATTGGTTTTGGGGTTTTTTTTTTTTTTTTTTTTTTTTGTGTGTGTGTGTGTGTGTGTGTGTGTGTGTGTGTGTGTTTTGTTTTGTTTTGTTTCTAAATACTATGGGTTAACATATGAATTTGTTTCCTTTGGGTGCAGCAGAAAGAAATTCTAACATAGTTGTGTTGCAGCTCTTCTATGTTGGTGCTGGTCATATTCTTAATCCAACTTTTTTTTTTTTTTTTTTTTTCTCATTTTTAATTTCAGAATGATACTATACTATAATACTATACTATACTATAATACTATACTATAATACTATAATAAAGTACTGCTTCTTTTCTTTCACATTTCAAGTCTGCAGATATGGCACAATGCAATGAGGTACAAATGTCTAAAACAGTTCTGACCAACTGTCACATTCTCAGGGAGTTATTTAGACAAGGTGGGTGGACATTCTAATACTTGGAATAAAGCTCACTCCAATTCTAAACTTCATCTTTGAACTAACATCATATCTAGCCTGAAAGACATTACTGCTTTGCTACACACAGAAACATATTATTTCTCCACCTCCTTAGATATTGGAGGCAATTGAATGTAGTTGAATATTGATAATACATCATTTCCTACAGTTATACTAGTAAAAATGTACATACATAGCATGAAAGTCCCTGTGAGACTCTTGCACGTTGTCAAATACCTTTGCCAGGATCAGATACCTCTGTCATCCATTTTGAGAGTCTACTCATTTAATCACCTTGTAGCATTTCCTTTTTTGCATAGTTATAATTATGAGAACCATTCATAAACTTAATATCTCCTTAACGATGACAATTTTTATAAATTTTGCTTCTCTTTTTTTTTTTTTTTCAAAGTTATTTCTTTCAAATGGCCAATTTATTTGAATAGATTAAAAATAAATGTCAAATAGCAACAGAACTCATTTCTCTACCATGCCAGCTATTTTAATTATTTAAGTAGCTTGTATCTGAAGACTTCCCTTCACTTGCGTACTGTGCTTTTATAGCCAGCTCTCACTGCTCTAGGACTTGCGAAAGACAGAATTCTGTATATTGTGTGTCTCACAGAAATTGTATCCTTGCAGGGTCAATAAAAATAAATAAATAAAACTACTCCAAATATCTATTTCTGAATCTTTTTTTCCTTTCACTATTATTATGGGAATGGAACCATTTCTAGTACAAAAACTATTTCTTTTTTATATTTTTTATACTTCCTCTGTTTCTGCTGGCTTTATGGCAACTTATCCTAGATCTTGCAAAGAATCATCTCTCCACATAAAATTAAAATCAGACACTAGTGTTTTCCTGTTTATTTCCATAGGCTCAGTAAATAAATATATATATATACACACATATATTCTTATATAAATATATATTCTTTATATAGTTATATTTTAATGCATATAAAATAAATAAAAATTCCTGGGTTCAACACTCATAAAAGCAAAACTAATCCATGTGGGAGTCCTACATGTCCCCTCTCCCCAAAGCCTCCACAGTCAAGTGCAAGCAGCAGCTTACTCCCTTTGGTCTCCACAGGCAGGGAGAGCTGCTCAGCCAAGTCCCCTTCCCATAAGTAAAACCAAGGATGAATCAAATCTTCATGCTAAAGAAAAGAGGAAATTCTGGGAGAGGCTTTTTTAAATTGACTTCAGTGATCAACAGCTCCTCCTGTTTCAGCCCTCAAAGGTACGTGCCATGTTCTTTCAAATACATTACATTCCTTCACAAATCAAGACACAGCAACTGCCCTTTAACATGTAGTCTGAATGTGTTAATACTGAAAAGCTCTAAGCATCTTCCTCTTTGGAGGAGAGGAGATTTTCCAAAATAATTTTCAAGAAGGTTTTTGTTTGTTTGTTTGTTTGTTTGTTTGACATTAACCTTGCAGCTTTATTAACCTTCATTGACCATTATTTTGGGGAGTAAATACAGCTTGTGTTCAAAATGAGGTCCATGGCAGAGCTCAGTATGCTGTGTCAATACAAGAATTACTGGATACATGTCCAGAATATTGCAATGCCAATCAAAATGCTGCATATCTGAAATGAAATATTTCTGATGCAGCAGCTGAACAGGAATAAAGGTTATAGGAAACTCTGCTTCAGTGGAATCCTTGTAATTTACCATGGGTTTAAAAAATAACCACTGAAATACAGAAGTGTCTCACTGAAATACAGAAGTGCCAGACTGTCAAACTTGGGAGGAAAAGTTATCATGATGGACTATGAATGTATGAAAAATGCTAGATCAGATTTGATTTTTTTGTAACTGCTTGGTGCAAGGGCAAATAGATATAAATGTGAATCTGTTATGAATATGTTCACTCATTTGTCCATGATACACTGGGAAGTTATTCGCATGGTTTTTTTGCTTCTTTGCTTCCTTGCTTGTTTGTTTTTTTTGTTTGGTTGGTTTTGGTTGTTTTTGTTTTCTTCAGAAATAAGCCAAAGCAGAGTCTGGAGATAGCAGTACATCTCCTCAGTTGAGGTTGTATGGTGCAGTTTTGCTTTTTGTTTCATGTTGCTTCAGCAAAGAAAGAAAGGAAAGGAAAAAGGAGGGATACACTTCCAAACTCATATAGAGGCTTCATGCACTCCTTTTAGAGGATTTTATACCACTACTTGAAAACATATATATGTTTATTACAATGGTAGAACTCATTGATATGAAGAACAGTACAAAGTCATCCATTGAGTTTGAAAATATTTCAAGCCATATGGAGGATTCCTCAAACAGGAGGATTGTAGATGGAAAGAAATAGCTAATTTATTTTTTATCCAAGATACCCTAACATTTTCCATACAGATCACAACAACCTTACATTAAAAACCTCTTGATTTTGAGTTTCCAGGTGTAGAATTCCAGCTATATATGAGTTTTAAGACAGAAAGCAGTAAGACCAGAGAATGAAAATCAAAATTAATTCTTTTGTATTTCTCTTGAAAATCACTGTGATTTATTGAGAATACACATGACCAGTGACAGGCATGGTTTTTTTTTGTTGTTGTTTGTTTGGTTTCTTTTCTTTTGTTGTTGTTTGGTTTGTTTGTTTTTGTAAATTATCTACAAAATATTTTTAATTCATGCAATATTTTATAAATATTTGCACATTAACTGGGATTGAAGTAAAGCCTCCTTTTGACATAGATGCCATTTCACTTGAGTAAGTGGACAGACTTTCTTTTTCTTTTTATTTTTTTCTTTTTCTTTTTCTTTTGTTGGTTTTGTTTGCCTTATGTAGTAGCATTTGTGCTTTTATTCAGTACAGATTGCTTGTAGGACAATAATTGTATTCTGCTGTGGAAGTGGTCTTTGAGGTTTTCTGATGGGAGAAGAGTAATACTCATTTTCCACCTATAAATCCTAAACTGATTTTATTTGACAATATTTCCTATTTCACGTAAACAAACACAAACTTAATTTAGAAATCATTCCTTGTAACTGCTGGGGTAAGCTTTACTGGTATTCAACATGGACTTTGGTGTTTTTATATGTTTTGACATTCAGTCCATTAAAAGAAAGTTCTACTGGAACACCATGGTATAGTATGCAAATGCTAATTGAATACTGTTATATTTTTGCCTGTCTTTCATGTAGAGACTTGTCCAGCTAGTACAGCATTGCAGAAATGTTTTGCATGTGAATCTGAGGTCCTTGAGAAATCCTGAGTTCACTGTGATCAAGAGAACAATGTTATTTTTGGAATGCAGAAAAAACAAACAAACAAAAAAAAGAAGTCACCACACCTCTGAATAGAACAATGTAACCTGAGTTAGTCACAACATCTTGTTTTGGTTGATCTTCTGAAAATTTAAAATCATTAAAATATTTAAATAACAGGTCCAACTTCTCTTGTCACAAAATGGACACCTGCTTAAACTGATTTAATTATTGAAATTTATATCTCACTCCTGACATAAGCAATTAAATATTGCTGTATATGAATCAAATATTTCTCTTAGTCCTCAGATACTTATGACTTTATGCATAATCTGTATTTGACACAAATTCTGAAAGCTATGGAAACAGATTTTATTTGGTTATTTGTTTTAACAAGAATTTATTTGTTTTTAACAGGAAGATTTACATGAGTTTAAAAAGTTGAAATTGAAATTGACACTTTATTTCAACCACAAGAAAGATGTTTTATAGTGATTTATTTTCTGTTTGGTTGCTTGTTATATTTCTTACATTTAGGATATTTAACTATAGTTTGCTAGATCTCACAAAGAAATATTGATTATAAATTCAGAATGAGAGAACATAGTATTAAGAATCCTGTTTGATTTATTTTTAATTAATTTATTTCTGGCAAAATTAAGTATGATTAGTATGCTTATCTTGACAGACAGGAAGGTGGGCATCTTTCTGCTTTATAACTGGAATATAGATTTGGTCATATTTGGCAGAATCTAGACAGAAGCCCTTTCATGAGCAGACATTTCTGACACACCTTAATTAGGGAGAGGCTGTGAAAATTCACAACATTTTCAATATTTCCCCTGAAATTTGAAGTGCCTACCATCATGAAAGAATTTATGGAATAATATTTTGTTTTGGAGGAAATTATAAAACAAAAGTTGGATCCACTTCTTGGCTTTTAGTCTGGTGAATGATGCTTTACAAAAGTAAAAGCATACATTTGTATAGTCTGTATGTTTGGACTGGCTTTGAACTAGCTAAATATGCTTGGTATGTTAAAATGGTGTTAAAAGTATAGAAAATAATCTCCAGTATGGTAAAGCTGCAATAACAATGTTTAAATGACAATTAAAAAAACAGTAATGACTTTATTATTGCTGTTGTTGTTGATGTTGTTATTATTATGTTTGGGAAAGAGCAGGTTTATGTCCCTCTAACATCCAGGGATGAGGAATTTTTTCTTAGTTAGTTATAATGAATAGTTATTTAAATAGTATCTACCAAATTTAAACACATAACATTTGATTTCATAAATTGAAATATGTACACACCAATATTTAGAAGACATCTTTGTTCTAGAAGAATCTTTTTTAGAATAATCTTTTTTCTAGATTTCATGATAAATATGCCATGATTACATCATGAATAAATGTGGCTTACATTTATATGAAAGAAACTTTTATTTACAAGCAAAATAAATTATATTATTCTAATGTTAATGACTCAACACTAGTATCTCTCCTTAGCTAAGATGAAAAGGTTTTAGTTTTCAGGCTACTTTTATCAAATATTCAATTTAATGTCATAGAAGGACAAATTCATATTTTATGTGATAAAGTAAAAGAAATTTGACAACATTTGTGTAAACATGAAAAGAGTCATAACAATACAGTTTTCAGTATAATGGCCATTTATGAGCTTGTGCTTTTTTGTTTATTTGTTTTTAATTCTAGAAGGGATCCCAAACACATCACTTCTCCAACTGAAAAGAATTAATGTTTTTACTTTTTGAAACACAGTTTAACTTTGCAATGTCTCATACCCAAGAAATCTTCCTTCATAGTGAAAGAAAATAATCATTCAAGAGAGTGAGACAAGCTGGTAACAGCACATGCATTCCCAGATGTTATTTCCCACTTTCTTTTTAAGGACATCATAGAGACTGAGTGTGTTCCATTCTCTCTCCTTTAAGATCAATACCATCAGTCACACCAACGTGGAAACAAGCTTAGACATCCAAGTGCTTGTGCTGTCTCTCAGTAAATACCCAACATTTTTGTAAATTGACCAGAAATGAGTTGGCAGAAATTATCGATTAACCTTATGGCAGTGAAAGAGCAGAAGGTTTAAGTATTAATGAATTCCTTGTCTTTTTGTAATGGATGAACACAAAAACCTGTCTCAGATGAAGCTGTAAAACTAAAAAAAAATGTGTACTGCCAAAAGTCTGGAAAATTCTTGGACTTTCTGTGCCACCATTCAAGGTTTGTCCTAGAATCCATGATAAATGTCTTATAAAACAGTGAACACATCATGAAGTTATGCAGTTACTTTCCCTTAATTATTTTATTTATACTTGGTAATCTAGTCTTCATGACTTCAAAAATTATACATGATTTATATTTTATAATTGGAATATTAGGGGGTTCTTGGCTGGAGATTGACGAGGTGATGAATGAGCTGGAAAGCTGACTCATATCTTCTACAAATTGTTCCACTGTATGAAGGGGGATACATTTTGACTAACTGTAGGTATCTAAGAATATATGTGTCTGAGTTAATTACCTCAACCCCCTTTCTGAAGTTAGTGGAGAAAACAGGAATTTCTGAAATTCATTCTGGTGACCTGTTCTGGGTACCACTCATAACAAGTATCCTTTCCAGTGATTTTAGTGAGACAAGTATATTCAGGTTAGTTTTTGGCTTTCTAAATTAATCTTGCTGCATGTCTGCAGTTTACTAAAACATCACACAACTCTCATGGCCAAGATCCAAATGAAACCTGAGTCATTTCAGCATGCATCATTTCCTTCCCTCTGACAAAAAAAAAAAAAAAAAAAAAAGGCAGCAGATATCGTCATTGCATGTAATGGCATCCAATTTGGTATACTGCTCTCCACTGAACCATGTTGACCACTCTTTGTGTCATAAAGCTCCTACTAGCCCAGAGAGGTTTACTAACATGTCAGTAAATGAAATACCACTGAAAAATTCAGCTGTTCATAGAAGTCTGCCTTAAGAAAAAAATTAAAATAATGATAAAAAAAATCTAGGCTCTACACAATACCTGAGCCTCAAGGAGAAATACAGTAAGGATAGAATGGGAGAAATGTCTGCCACAAGTGATTACCGAGAAGGGCACCTGAATAAAAGGAAAAATAATAATAATAATAATAAAATCCTTCTAGTTGCTCTTTGCACTCAGGACTAGAAATTTTAGGTCACCTAGGAGGCATAAAGAATAGAGAAGAGAATACAGAAATGGGGGAAGAAGTATGAAAAAGATCTCAAATATTCCACTGGCAGAGGAAGCTTGACCCTGGCTTTATTTTTCATCTTCTTCAATCAGACTGAGATAAGTATCTTTTCTTCTTGGGAAGAAAGTGTGGAAGGAATAAGGAATATTTCACTATTCAGAAGACAATAAAGGGTTGGTGCAATGCATGACCTCCTCTGAAGGCAGAAAGGCACCTAAAGATCCTGTTTACTTATATTATTCCCAATTGTAACTAATATAAAGGGGAAAAAAAGCTCCTGGATATTATGAAACTTTCTATTTAAAGTATGGGAATATGGTTTGATAGAGTTTCTCATCCAAACCTCACTGAAAATCATTTAAATAATTATTCTTTGAATGAACAGAATGGGTTGTTTGATGATTATAATAATCATTTATATATCACATGGCAGAAGAAACAGTTGCTTTCACAGGTATATTTTAAACAAGTTATCCCAAATTATTGCCTCTAAAGTAAGCTAACAAATATTAAGTCTGACCCGATGTGAATTGCTGAAATAAATAGACTCAAGGCATAAAACAATCACATCTGCCCTTTAACTAGACCTAATTTTTTTCTTTCCTTCTTTCTTTCTTCCTTTCTTTCTTTCCTTCCTTCCTTCCTTTTCTTTCTTTCTTTCTTTCTTTCTTTCTTTCTTTCTTTCTTTCTTTCTTTCTTTCTTTCTTTCTTTCTTTCTTTCTTTCTTTCTTTCTTTCTTTCTTTCTCTCTCTCTCTCTCTCTCTCTTTCTCTCTTTCTCTCTTTCTCTCTTTCTTTCTCTCCCTCTTTCTCTCCCTCTTTCACATTCTTTCTCTCTTCCTCTCTTCCTCTCTTCCCCTTCCCCTTCCCCCTCCCCTCCCCCTTCCCCTCCCCTTCCTCTTCCTTTTCCTCTGAAGTTTTCCCTTAAGAAATATTCTGACATTAAATGGTTAACTCCAGGTTATCTCCTATCACTGTGTTCAAAAAATGTGTGACAACCTGAAAAACCTGTAGTTTTAACATACTTTCAAAGTATTTTTTTTATTATTATTTTTCTTGTGCAGGGAAGTAGTCCACAAGGGCTGACCTGGAACCCATGCTGTTTGATATATTTATTAATATTAATGATGAATTATTAACAATATCAATGACATTTTCTTATGAGACTAGATTAATTGGTATAATAAAGATGAGGCTAATGGTTAAGAACCTCAGAAGTTTGCAATAAGGGTAAGAGACTTCATGTGAAATTCAAATGTAATAAGTCACACAGGGAAAATAAAAGTACTTTTTTTTTATTATTTGCAAGGATAAGTTCTGAGTTAATTATCATCACTCAAAGATAAGTCACAGATCACTGTTGCATGGAAAGGTCAGCTCAGCACTCAACAGTGGTCAAGCAGCTGATAAAATATAATGAATTAATAGGAAAAGAATATATCATGGCAGAAAATAACAATGTGTTATATAAGTCCATCTTGTGAGGTGGGGTACATTCTCTATAAACAGCAGAAAGAAGATAAATAAGGATCGATTGTTTCCATGCCAGGTAAAGCTGTCAGAAGACAGACTCAAGCAGAAAGAATCACTTCTTCTCACAGGCATGCATGGTTACATTACAAACTTCTTCCCTTGGAGGTGCAGAGGTAAAAAAAACTTCATAGAAGAGACATCAGAGGACATTAAATAAAACAATAGCTATGGATTAGGCAGCTCTTGAAGCACAGTCATCTGTAAGATGTGAACTATATTTCTTTCTTTCTTTCTTTCTTTCTTTCTTTCTTTCTTTCTTTCTTTCTTTCTTTCTTTCTTTCTTTCTTTCTTTCTTTCTTTCTTTCTTTCTTTCT
>CM021699.1:105390956-105422802 GCA_011074415.1 Stictonetta naevosa | reverse complement strand
TTCTTTCTTTCTTTCTTTCTTTCTTTCTTTCTTTCTTTCTTTCTTTCCTTTTCTTTCCCTCTTTCCTTCCTTCCTTCCTTCCTTCCTCCCTTCCTTCCTTCCTTCCTTCCTTCCTTCCCTCCTCCCTCCCTTTCTTCCTTCCTTCCTTCCTTCCTTCCTTCCTTCCTTCCTCCCTCCCTCCCTTCCTTCCTCCCTCCCTTCCTCCCTCCCTCCCTCCCTTCCTTTTCAACCACCAAACAAATAAACTCAATTAAAATCTGCCCAGCATGTCCAGTTAACTGCCACACCATTTTTTAAATTATTTTTTTATTTTGTATGTTGAGAGAGAAAAAGTGATTAATTTCTGAATATCATTTTTTGTAGCCAGCTTTAGCAGTGCAGCTAGAATATTGAGGAGAGTTTGGAAAGAAGGACACAAATCAAAGAATGTATAGAGCAAGGGTTTCTTCTGTTTCTACTTTGACTTGTATGAGAAACTAAGCTCCAAATTCTAAGATAACTAACAGGAGGTAGTGGAAAGTTGCCCTCATGACCTGCAGACCTAGATAAAAGGAATGCAACTGCCAGAGGCATAAGGCTTTTTGGCTCTTATCTGAAAAACAAATAAACCAAAATACCCCACCGACTTTCTTGGTTGGTTCAACTTTCTCCATTTTTATCCATTTCAAGGTGTAGACGCAGTCATGACAAAGCTCATAGAAACACAGCAGATAGGAAGGTGGAGGGAAATGCTATTTCATATCATCATATGCAAATTCTGATTATTAAAAATAAATAAATAAATCTTGCCCCTTGTCAGGCTGCTACAGATTTGTTATATCCCTTTAAAAATCTGATGGTTAATTTTCCTTGTGTCATTTTTTTTTTATTTTTTTTTTTTCTTTTGGGTAAGAGAACATGATTGCATTGATATCTTGATATCTTAGGTTGCTGTGTTGCTGAGATGCTACAATATCCACTACATTTCAATTTGTTTTTCCTTGTTTGGATGATTGGTTGGTTCTTTTTTTGCTTGTTTGTTTGTTTTTCTCTTAGGGATGAAACAGTATTTATGTAAGCAACAGCAAATCTCTAATTAAAAAAATAAATAAATAAATAAAAAATTAAAGGTTTTGAAGCATTGTGTTGACACCTTATTTTCTACCTGTCATTTGGAATGGTTCCTGATTATCAGCCTAGTATTTTAGGAGTTCCTTTAGGAATTTTGTGTAAATGATCAGAATCATAGAATTGTAGGGGTTGGAAGGGACCTTGAAACATCATCGGGTCCAACCCCCCTGCCAAAGCAGGTTCCTCAGAGCAGGCTGCCCAGGTAGGCGTCCAGATGGGCCTTGAATATCTCCAGAGAAGGAGACTCCACAACCTCCCTGGGCAGCCCATTCCAGTGCTCCGTCACCCTCACCGTGAAGTTCTTTTGCATGTCGGTGTGGAACTTCCTGGGCTCTATCTTGCGGCCATTGCCCCTTGTCCTATCCCCACAAACCACTGAGAAGAGGTTGACTACATCCTTCTGTCTCCCACACCTCAGGTATTTATAGACATTGATGAGATCCCCTCTCAGTCTTCTCTTCTCCAGGCTGAACAGACCCAGGTCTCTCAGCCTTTCTTCATACGGCAGATACTCCAGGCCCAACATCATCTTTGTGGCCCTCCGCTGGACTCTTTCCAGGAGATCACTGTCATTTTTGTACCATGGAGCCCAGAACTGGACACAGTACTCCAGGTGAGGCCTGAACAGGGCAGAGTAGAGGGGGAGGATCACCTCCCTTGACCTGCTGGCCACACTCCTTTTAATGCACGCCAAGATCCCATTGGCCCTCTTGCCCACCAGGGCACACTGCTGGCTCATGGTCAACCTGTCATCCACCAGGACCCCCAGGTCCTTCTCCACAGAGCTCATCTCCAGCAGGTCATCCCCCAGCCTGTACTGACACTTCCGGTTGTTCCTTCCCAGGTGCAGGACTCTACACTTGCTCTTATTAAACCTCATTTGGTTTCTTCCTGCCCATCTCTCCAGACGGTCCAGGTCTCACTGAATGGCAGCACAGCCTTTTGGTGTGTCAGCCACTCCTCCCAGCTTTGTGTCATCAGCGTACTTGCTGAGGGCAGACACTATTCCCTCATCAAGGTTGTCAATGAAGATGTTGAACAAGACCGGACCCAGCACCGACCCCTGGGGAACACCGCTAGTCACAGGTCTCCAGACGGACTCTGCACAGCCGATCACCACCCTCTGAGCTCGGCCAATCAGCCAGTTCTCAACCCACCTTACTGTCCACTCCTCTATCCCACACTTTCTCAGTTTTGCTAGAAGGATGTAATGGGAAACAGTATCCAAAGCCTTGCTAAAGTCAAGGTAGATAATATCTACTGCTCTCCACAAATCTACCCAGCTGGTGATGCCATCATAGAAGGCAACGAGGTTGGTCGAGCATGACTTCCCCTTGGTGAATCCATGCTGACTACTCCTCATAACATTCTTCTCTTCTAATTGCTTGGAGATGGCATCCAGAACAAGCTGTTCCAACACCTTTCCAGAGACAGAGGTGAGACTGACTGGCCTGTAGTTTCCTGGATCCTCCTTCCTGCCCTTCTTGAAGACCGGAGTGACATTGGCTGTCCTCCAGTCTTCAGGCACCTCACCCATTCTCCAGGACATTTCAAAGATGATAGAGAGCAGTTCGGCGATCACCTCTGCCAGCTCCCTTAGCACATATGGATGCATCCCATCAGGACCCATGGATTTGTGTGTGTTGAGCCCACTCAAACGTTCCCAAACCACTCTCTCGACAACAATAGAGGGGTAGCCCTCTATTTCCCAGACCCTTTGTCCTCTCACCAGGGGCGAGGAGTCCTGGGGGGGGGAAGAGGGGGAGGGGTGGGGGGAGAGCAAGTCCTTGAAACAAAGACTGAAGCAAAGAAAGCATTCAGCATCTCTGCCTTTGGACACGCCCCTCGTTTAGCAAGGGACCCACATTATCCCTAGTCTTCCTTTAGCTGTTTACATACTTGAAAAAAAACTTCTTATTATCCTTTATCTCTTTTGAAAGCCTCATCTCTAGGTGGGCTTTAGCCTTCCTCGTTGCATCCCTGCAGGTCCTGACAACACTTCTATACTCCTCCCAAGAGGATAGGCCCTTTTTCCACATTTCATAGACCTTCCCCTTCCTTTTGATCTTATCAACGAGCTCCTTGCTCATCCAAACAGGTTTCCTGCCCCCCTTCCCCGACTTCCTACTCTTCAGGATGCACCCATCCTGAGCTTGGAAGAAGTGCTATTTAAACGTAGCCCAGCTCTCACAAGCACCCTTGCCTTCTAGCAACCTAGCCCATGAGATACTCCTAAGCAGGTCCTGGAAGAGGTAGAAGTTTGCTCTTCGAATGTCCAGGGTAGCAATCCTGCTTTTAGCCTTACTTCTTCCACCAAGTTCCATCTTGAACTCTACCATCTCGTGGTCTCTGCATCCCAAGCTGCCCCCAACCTTCACAACCTTAACAAGCCTATCCCTGATGGTAAGAACAAGGTCCAGGAGCACCCCCACCTCGTTGGCTCCTCTACACCTGCGTCAGAAAATTGTCCTCAACACATTGTAGGAACTGTTTGGACTGCGTGTCCCTGGCCGAGTTGCTTACCCAGCAGATGTCTGGGTAATTTAAGTCCTTCATGAGGACCAGCGCCCGTGATCGTGAAGCTGCTTATAGAAGGCCTCATCAACCTCCTCCTCCTGATCTGGTGACCTGTAGTACACCCCCACAACAGTGTTCCCCATACCAGCCCACCCCTTAATTCTCACCCACAAGCTCTCCACTTGTCCTTCACCCTCCCCCAGGTGGAGCTGGGTACACTCTAATTGCTCCCTCACATAAAGGGCAATCCCACCCCCTTGCTTCCCCAGCCTGTCTTTCCTAAAAAGACATAGCCCTCCATGACAGCCTTCCAGTCATGCGAGCTGTCCCACCACGTCTCTGTGATCGCAATGAGATCGTGGCCCTGCGACCGAACACAAATCTCATCCTTTTTATTTCCCATGCTCCACGCATTGGTATACAGGCACTTTAGGGAAGCAGCAGGCGCAGTTACCCCTGGAGAGATGCAAGAAGAAGATTCTGGACGGGGTACTGGGAACCTTACCTTCTCTGAGGAGCCCTCAGACAATCCTATGGGAGAGCTCAGAGGTTTTTCCCTGTCTTCAACAGTGACAGTAGTGACCACTTCCCCCAGCCCTTCTCTGTCACTTTTAGCTCCCCTCCCTTCCTGCATCAAACCTAATTTAAAGCCCTGGTAATCAGCCCAGAGAGCTTGCTCCCCAACACACTTGTGACCCACTGGCTGAGTTGGTGTCTGTCAGCAGCCCACATATGCGGCTTCTCAAAGGACTGCCCAAGATCAAAATACCCAAATCCCTGGTCCAGACACCACCCCCTCAGCCAGTCATTCACCTGTCCCGTTCTCCTCCTTCTTTCTGGATCCCAGTCACCCAGTGGGAGGACAGAGGAGAACACTACCTGCACTCCCGATCCCTTCAATGACCTTCCCAGGGACGCAAAGTCCTTTTTAATATTCTTAATTTTCTAGTTGCAGTTTCCCAGGATCCAACCTGAATGACAACGAGAGGATAGTAGTCCTCTGGTTTAACGAGCTCTGGCAGAGCCTTCCTAATGTCTCTGACACGTGCCCCACGAAGACAGCACACCTCTCTGGATAGGTTATCTGGGCAGCAAATGGGAGCCTCAGTGCCCCTCAGCAAGGAGTCTCCGATCAACAGGACTCTCCGCTCTTTTTCTGTGTCACTGGTTGTGATGCAATGTTCCATCCGGCCCCAATCCCTATGTTCAGTACTTCCCCCAATCTTGACACACTTCTTGGGGTTGCTTCCTGGGTTCGGACTACTGTCCAGACCCTCAGCCTCTTCCTTTTCCTCCCTGAGAGCCTCAAATCTATTTCCCAGGGACAAAATGGGGGTAGGTGACACCGTGGGTGTTGGGGGTAGACGTCTCTTTCTGCTCCTAGCTGAGACGAGGGTCTTTTCTCTTGTGGGTGGTCAAGCCCTCTGTGTGATCATGTAATCAGTGGGGTCAGCTTCTACCCCTTGCCAGCACTTAGGAGGGGGCTGCTGGGCATCAGCCAGGGCAGGCTGACACCCTCAGAGACTCCCAGGATCCCCACAGGCTGCCGATTTCTCGCTGCAGCCCAGCCACCTGCTCGAGGAGTTGCCCAAGCAGGGCACACCTGCACCCATGACAGCCCTCTCTTCCCTCATGGCCCAGGTGGGTCTCCAGATTCCTGAGCTCCCCGCAGTCACCTGTCTGGACTGCCACTTCCCCCCTCAGGGGATCCACCTGGGTGCCCACGTGAGCCCAGAGAGGCAGCATGTCCTCTGTTTGGGTTGCCGCTTCGGACTGACCGCTGCAACAGGTGCACACCATGATGAATTCTAGGTTCTCCTACCTGCCCCACTTGAACTGCCCCTCGCCAACTGCCTGCACTAACTGCCAAGCGTGTCCTGTTAGTGCATCCTGTTTGCAGCGCTCCCCAGATAGTCACTTCCTTGCAGGTTCTGTTTACACATATATGTAAGAGAAATTCATATAAACTTGGTAACTCAATTTATTACAAAGGTAATGTCAAGATTTATGAGGTTTGGAAAGATGCATCAGAAGACTAAAATCTAATGAACAAAGTCTAACAAAAAATTTTCATTTTCCTCAAGAAATAATTAACCTATGAAAAAAACATTCAAAATTACTTCTGCTTCTTAAAGCCAGTAACCACATAGAAGACTGATTTGAAAGTGGAAATCTTTTTCATCAGCCCTTCCTAAGTTATATTCACCCAATATGTTATGTGGAGTATTTTTATTCTCCCTTTTGGAAAATGTAACATGTTTCCATTTCAAGTCCCCAATCCCCAAACTTAATAATTTACAAAATTAGTAAGATAATTACAATAATAATTTATAATAATTTACAAAAAAAAAAAAAATCTTCTGAATCTTCACAGTAAACCACAGATTTTTTTAAAAAATACATATTCTTCATGTTTTTGAGTGAAGAATCTTAGCCTTCCTTTTTTATTCTCTCTTTAACATCATTATTTTTTGACAGACAGAATTTTTGTATAAACACACTCAGTGTTGGTAGAGTTAATGTAGTTTTTGTATTGGTTTTATCATTAATGCTTAGATGATTAAATTAATTACTAGAGCTACTATAACAAAGTGGTATTGGTGTTATGAACAGATTAAAATATAAATGACTCCTTTTTCCCAGATATGTGTCAATCGTCTTTTCCTTCTGCCTCTATCTCGTTAGTTAACATTTGTGTACTATTTATCCTCCTGAAGGCAACACCAAAAAAACTGAACTATAAATATCTTTCTCTCATGTAATACAAAGTGTCTGAACTTTTATTGTATGTGCTAAATTTCAGAAAACTGGAAACCTGTTTGCCCTTGTGGAACAGCTATATTTGAATGGCTCTGCAGAATTCATTTTTTTAAAAGAGCTTTGCTACACTTCTGGGATGAGATCCTGTATTTCTCAATGTGACCTGTAAGACAACAGCTTTCTTGGAAAGGGACAGCCAAGATAGCATCCAGACATCAGTTTAGTCCTCTGTCTCCTGGGTCATTCTTAAATCTTGCTAACTGCCACAATGCTTACTGCCAAATGGACTTGGCCAAAACAACAGACTGCTTTATGTGTTGCTTGGACTCTCTATGATAGTCTGCCACACAGCTTACCTGACTCCAGTCAACAGGCTCTCTGTTCTGGGATTTGTGAGTTAACCTTAAGAATCTGGCCTTATCTCCTGTTGTTTTCTCTCAAAATAGGTCTTGTCTCAGAGTGATGAATCTCTTTCAACACCTTGTTTAAAAAAATAAAATAAAATAAATAAAATAAAATAAAATAAATAAATAAAATAATAAAATAAATAAATACATGATATGAAGTATGAATAAAATGCAATGCACTGTGAACAAGACACAAGGAACATATGCATATAATTCTGTTGGCAATTAAAGATACATTTCTTTAAAGACTTTCTCTCCAAACTCTATTCTAAAACCAAGCTACAAGTAATTGAGTCTATGAGGACATAATTTTTTCCTAATTTACAGATTATCTTAATTCAGTTGGCCTTACATGGAAATCCTCTAAAGTATTGTGCCTGTTCTGTTACTGCTCCACAGAATCATAGAATGGTATATGTTTGAAGGGACCCTTAGAGATCATCTAGTTCCAACCCACCTGCCAAAGGCAGGGACACCTTCCTATGATCAGGTTTCTCAAAGCCCCATCCAACCTGGCTTTGAACACTTACAGAGAAGTAGGCACCCACAACGTCTCCGGGCAACCCGTTCCAGTGCCTCACCGCCCTCAGAGTAAAGAATAAGTAATGTAAATATGCACGGTTTTAATTTAAAACTCTTACCCCTTTTCCTATTGTTACTCTCCCTGATAAAGTGTCTCTCCCCATCTTTCCTCTGGGCCCCCTTTAGGTACTGAAAAACTACTATAAAATCTCCCTAGAGCTTTCTCTTCTCTAGGCTAAACATCCTCAACTGTCTAAGCCCTTCTTTGTAGGAGAGGTGTTCCAGCTTTATGATCATCTTTGTGACCCTCCTCTGGACCCACTCTTAGAGGTCCATGTCTTGTTTGTGCTGGTGGCCCCAGAACTGGAGGCAGTTTTGCAGGTGGGGCTCTTGATAGTGTGAAGTAAAAGTGGAGAATCACCTCCCTTGAAGAGCTGACCATGACTGACCTCTTTTGATGCAGCCCAAGTTATGGTTGGCTTTCTGAGATGCAAGCACACATTGCTGGATCATTCTGTGTTTTTCAGCCACTTGTACCACCAGAATGCCTCATATGGTTCTTCAACAAATACCACTTAATGTCTGACAGAAGCTTGTGGATACTTCTGGCTATTTCAAATCATCTTTCAGTGTATATATGGGCACCTGAATTGAGCCCTGAAAGTGGGATTCAACTCTAGGTAAAGAACTTTAAACAAAGGTGTCCAGGTGGGCAGTAGAGGCAATAGAAGTCTAGACTACTGTTAGTTGGGTTGAGAAAGCAGTTGGCTAACCTACTGCTAGAGACTTGATTCAGCTGCTTAAATGTAGGTGTCCAGTGCTGTTTGCTCTTTTGCAGCTGAAAATTTTGGGTGGAAATTATGGATGTGACACAGGACCAGTGAGATGTCAGTATCTTTCCAGAAGAGTAGGTAGAAACCACACAGAAGGTGTTTGGGTGTTTTATAAAACACTGAACAACAAAACTAACACCTGTGTGTCTACAGTGCATTGAATCACCTTAGTTTCACTTGTCTGCATTGACTGTAATATGATTTATCTAGATCGTACATAGACACCCAAACATGTCTTAGTCTGGGCCTGCATCCTACTATACACATTCTATCAAGACTTTCTGGATTCTGCAAAGGGAAATGTGGTGAAAGTTTAATCAATAAGAATGATATATTGTGGTTCATTCAATACTTTATTTTCTCTTTTATGCTTATTTGTTATAATACACAGGTTTGTCTCCAACTTCTGATGCTGGGAAGTCTTAGTTCACTTCTTGTTTCTGATATTTAATTGTTTTTTTTTTTTTTTTTTTTTTTTCCCCTCTGTAATTTTACCTCCGACTAGACTGAATTTGTCCACCTGATGAGAAAATAAAGTCTATATAGTCTGAAATTCTGTTAATCATATATTCTTTTGTCCAAAATTAACAAAATGTAATCTTTAGCACATTTGTTAGGATAGATTAAAATTTAAAATTGTCATGTATGCAAAAGAAATACTTTAAGACTAGCTTTAAAACTTATAAAATATATTCATTTCAAAAGAAATAATAAGATATTTCTGACAATTCAAGGCTGTCATGCCCTGAAGCATCCACTAGGAAGGCTTATAAAAAAAAGAAAAAAAAAAAAATCCCCTTGCATAAGACATCTTGTAATCAGTACAAGCCAAGTACAGCCGGTGAAGTGTTTTTCCTGTGGATCTGTCCAGAGTATGTATTTATTAGAAATACAATTTGCATTTTTCAGATACATATTTATTTATTTGTCTGAATTTAATTGGTTGCAACAGTATACTGTAGCAGTGGCCATGGTCTTGAATTACATTATGGAAGGTAATTGTCATAGTGTAGTGATATGACCTATTATTTTGTGAGTTCAATAGGAAAAACTAACAAATGGCTTCCAATAAAGACAAGTAAACATACCAAAATATTTTTTACCAATAGGGTGAAAACTGAGAGGAAAAATACAGTTAAGCACAGGGTGTGTCTCACAGGGCACTATTTCCACTGAGAAATGTCTTTCACCACCTGCTTGCTGTTCATGTGAATACTTATCCTATATTTGAAGAATCTTGTTTCAGGAGATGTACAAACATTTATAAATATTTTTAATTTGTCCCTGTCTTCCTTAAAGATCAAGATGTACTGAACATGAAGTGCGTTTATATACTGATAGAAATTCGCAAAAGGAGAAGAAAGAAGTAGAGTCAAATAATGGACTAATGTAAAGTTATGTGTGTTTTCCATTAAATATTTCCATTTAATTCTATTGGCTGATTCCTCCTTCAGTCACTAAGGAATAGTTTACTTTCAGGTTGTTGTGGTTTTGGTTTTACTTTTATTTTTGTTTTCCACATTTTTTAATTTAAACTCTGGCTGCTTTAATTTCTTTGAACAATTCTATCTTTCTAAAGTACATTTATGCATACATTTATAAATATATTTTTTTCAACATGAACTTCTCTTTCTTTGCTGTCTAGTAAGCAGTTAAGTAGTTTGCCTGATTCCTCATTTTGTACCATAAATGTGAATGAATTTAATGCTTTGTTTTTCTTTTAAATGATATGGCACAAGTAATAGTGTCTTTTTCATTACAGTACTTCAATCTTATTAAAAGATGTCACAGTAGGGCAAACCTTTACCAGTTACTCTTAAGTGCTGAACTTTTTAGAGAAGACCTAGGCTCACAAAGCATTTTTCTTTTATCATCAGTGCTAAAGGAAAAAGGGTGGCACTGGAACAGTTTGAGAAATAAAGCACTGGCTTTTTCTGGAGATAAGTGCAGGATTGCTATCTGAGCCTCCTTGGAGATATTCAGAGTAACCAGACACTAAAACTGGCACTGAGGAAGTTTCCACTGCAAAAAGAAGGAAGCAAAAGGAAGATAAATGCTGTAGAAAATTGTCTTCAGGAACATTCACTATGATAAAAAAAAGTCTTGTCTGCTCTTGCTGATAGTATTCTTATAGCTTGTTTTCATTTACAAACAAAGAAAATATTTTAAGGAGCTAAATTTTATTATCAGTGAGTCTTTCCTTGCAAAGAGTTGTGTGACTTAGCATAATTTCTTCCTGTAAATCTTTTTGTTGCCATTTCTAGTTATGTTTTTGATCTGTGGATCTCAGGTTCATTTTCTTGTACTAGCTGGCATTTTCACATGCAAGCAGGTAACTTGAAGATGATTACGTGATTAGTGTATCAAATACATGCTTGGGTGAATGAGTGATGAGGAAAGGAAAAAGGTTGGAAATTTCAAAGATATAACTTGTAAAATATATATTTCCTAATAAATGACATTGAGGAGGTCAGGATATCAATCAATATACCTCAAAATCCAACACTAGGAAGGAAATTTTGTACGTGTTCTCTTCATGGAACGCATGTTAATTATTATTTGATGTAGCTGTCTGCACTTGAAAAGCCAATTTGAAAGTGAAGAATGTTTTTCTTTTTCATCCTTATTAGGGATGATTCTCAGATTACTGTATGACATGTACTTTAATTGTCTTCCTGATACCAATGGAAAAAAAATAATAATAATTCATTCAGTGATATTAACAATAGCTATGTTCTAGTCAACACAAGGAATTGAGTAAGAGTGTCCTACCGTAAATAATAAAGATGCAAAAAAACCCCAAGGTGTATTTGGTGTGCTGAAAAAATCATTCTAAACAAATGATTAATTAGCAGAGGAAAAACCCAAGGCAGCCACTGAATGAATTCAGTTCAAAAGGTATCACTGCTTTATACTGTGAAAACTGTAGGGAATTTTTTGAAAGGAAATAAAGGTTCCCAACAATGAACTGAGAATAATAATCTTCTTTCTGTCTTGTCTGTACAGTTCTTGCCCCCCCCCCCCCCCCCCAAATAAAAATAAAAATAAATACTGTGTGTTTAAAAGAGGTTGTCTTGTTGAATCAATGACCAGAGTATTATGAAGTGATAGAGAAACGGGAGCTGTAAATCTGAAGTTTTTTCTTTGTTTGTTTTGTTTTGTTTGTTTGTTTGTTTGTTTTCTCCTAACTTGAACTAATTCACAGTAAACACCAAATGGTTTTAAATAGAAGCTTTGGAATTGGGGTTGAATTCCTGGAGCTGCTCACAGGTGTAAGGTGATGATTTTTGAGTGTATACAAATAGTGTTTACCATTGCCTTTTAAGAAACACTTCTACAGTTAGAGGATGAAAGTGCTCTTTCTTGGCAATTTTGACAGCAAAAAATGTTTGAAATTGAAATCAGTTAATAAAATGAGACTGTCTAAAGCACAAGTATATCCTTACTTATATTACAATTAAGTTCACTTCTGAAATACTGAATATGGGATGGCACAGCCAAAGGACCTCTCTGCACTTAATGTTAGGCAACAAGGAACTTAAAATATCATTAAGTTTCTAAATCATAAAAAGTACTTTCCATCTATCTTCATTTCATTTACTACCTTTACCTTTTCTATATTTTTTAATTCCCTCTCTTTATTCTGGTTTTCTTTTTCCATTGCAATAAGAATGCAGAATAAGTATTTTGATCTTGACTCGCTAATTTACAACATTAAGGAGGTGCAAAATCACAACACAAATACACCCACCCTTCCCTGAAGTGATCCTACTTTTCAAGGAAGGAACATTACTGTAGTAACAGATTTACTCTTGTGTCTCATTCTCTTCAGTGAGGTGGATGACCTGGTCAACACATGCAAAGAGTGACTTCCCTTTCAGCCAGTGTATGATAATCACATCCCAAATGTAACTTTCACTGAAAAATACACCCCAATTTCAGTGTTCCCCAAACTTGTTATGATTTTGGTTTTATTTTGCATGTATTTTGAAAAGCTGTCTGGAAAACACCTTACTGAGAATTGCTGTTTTCTGAAATGAACATGCTTTATTGTTGTCATATCTGATTAAGGTCATCACAAACTAGGCAAGTCAAAATTGAAAACAAAATGTTAATGCAGTGAAAGCTTAAGTTCTTGATTTTAAACTAGGAAAATGCTCTAAGGAATTCACAAAAAAGAGAAACTGCATTTTAAATATGTGTAACACAAATCTCTACAACTTATCATATAGGATCTCTCTTAAGAAATTCAGTTTCCCAGAGCTGACTTAGTCTGAGTTACCATTATTCTAATTATTGTTGAGGGTTATTACATATACACTGAATACTAATTAGTGCTCAATTAATTCCTGTGCCTTCCAGTTCATTCTTCCTCACTAGATTAAATTAACAAAACTTGACAGTTTCAATAGTTTGTATTTATAATCCCATTAAAAAAAAAAAAAAAAAAAAATCTAATATATTATATGGTCAAACTGAGCAGAAATATGCACTCATCATAAATTGTTTTCTTACAGTAAGATCCTCCTCCTAACACGGAAAGCTATACAATTGAAATATTTCTCACTGACCTATTTCCAGAAAATTTCTCTCAACCTACAGACTTGTTTGAGGTTTCCTATAACTGGGAATTGTAATATTCATATATATATGTATATGAATTACATATAACTGTCATGCTTTTGCAATACAGAATATTTTGATTTCTAGAAAGACCCCATGCAGCATGATGCAAATGAGAACCTTACTGCCAGCTAAAGTGCCTCATTTTCCATTTGTGAATTGGAAGAGTTAAGTCTCTCACACATTTCCTCTGACACCATGCAGAAGCTTGGCTCCACACTGATCTATAAGGCCTTTATTTGTGTTCAAGACCACTTGACTGTAGGACATTGACATTACATCTTTCTGTCATCCAAGGCATTAAGGTCCTAGGCATTGGACAGTTAACACTTTTGTTAAGTGCTGTAGGCTTACTTAACAATGTAGAGGTATACACTCTGGCTTTTCAATGGGATTTGTCTTGTCTTACATATTTGTGTTTTCAAGAACATGTAGTGGAGGGGAAAAAAATCACATCCTCCTTCCTGGTCTATCTGTATGGAGATTTGGTGATTTCTCTTTCATAAGTGAATCTATTATGATTTCACATGGATGTCCTTGGATTATAGAAAAAGCTTTGCTTCATGATGTTTGTACATTGCAAGTATGTGTTTTGTAAGTGACTTTGTATAACCCTTTGCCAGGTTTTCCAGAGATTTTGTATTCATTTCTGTTCTTATAGGAAATGGGCCAATAGCTAAGCATAGATAAAGCTGGATGAGTTAAATTTCACTTTTATTTGCCACAGGCTTTATGCAATATCTCTGTAGGCTGTATTGACTCACTGCAGGATGTTTAGAAGTGATTTACAAATTCTTGATAGCTTCAGCATCCACAATATGTGGCTATTTTTCTATAAAACACTATGAATATGTATATATCGCTCCAAATCAAGTGATTGGAAAAGCACAAATTTCTCCTCTTGCTTATTATCACAGTTGCCCCTAATTAAACCCACACTGTTTGAATGGACTTAGCACTGTCTTGTGTCATTTGATCACCTGGACACTTGTGTCTTTTCATTAGTTTTCTAGTCATCTACTTTCTTGATCTCCTATTCCTCTTAACCTTTTCTATTTGAAAAGCAAGTTAAAAGATGCAAGGATGGTTAATTTAGGTCCCAATTAAGACTGGTTTCTTTTGAATCCTGTGGCGTACTGATCCCTCATGAATGTCTCTTTCATCTTGACCTTTATTCCTCCTCCATGTATTGACCCAGAAAAAGGATCTTTGGGCAGAGATGTTTAGGCTTATGTGAATATTGCAGTAAGAGGTAGTAAAGATCACTCTGCTGGAGCTATAGAGCTAGAACATCTACAGGTATTTGCAGAAAAAACTGGGACACTAAAAAAATAAAGGAGATATTATTTTCTTGAGGAACAAAAATGATGTGAAGAAAGTTCATCAAGCAACGTAATAGGAAATGTTTTTTGTTGTTGTTGTTATCAATGAACTATAGGTTATTTTATAAAGTCATTGAAACTTTGTAACTCTATAGCACTTTATGAAATCACGTATTATCTACCACAGAATTATCATTCTATATCATAAATACATGATATTTGATTTTTACATGCACTGAATAGCAAAAATACACAGATTTTTTCTGTCATTAAATTAAGATTATTGGGCCAGCTTTTGAAAATTTGAGGTCAGTATTTTGAAAATTTTCATCATCATTGATGAAAACTTTAGTCATATTGTGTACCAAGCAATGTGTGTTGAAAGCAGCAGAGCACTCCTCTTCTAAAATCAGATGTGCTCCAGAAAAACAAACAAACAAACAAACAAACAAACAAACAACGACAACAAAACTAAACTTCCTGGACACACTGAAATATCTGCTGATGACTGATATCTTCACAAAATGATCTGGCATCTTATGAATCCTTAAAAACAGATGAATTATTTTTGACAAGTCATCCCCAATTTTATTGTATTTATTTATTGACAAAATACAACAGTATCTGTACAAACAAGAGAGTTCCTTGGAGGAAAGGGACATCTTATCAGAACATTCAATATGCTGTCATATTCCTGTGTGCATTAGTGTAGATGCACTTCAGTTGAGCCATTGCCCTCACCCCCAACGCTGGCATTGTTACCATAGGCTCATATCTATCAAGCCTCATTTCATCCCCATCCTCCTTCGTACCTAGTTTAGAGCTCTCTCAACGAGCTCTGCCAGCTCCTGGGCTAGGATCGCTTTCCCCCTTGGACACAAGTGGGACCCATCTGCAGCCATCAGGACAGGTGCCAAGTAAACCACCCCATGGTCAAAAATAAATAAATAAATAAATAAAAATTTGATGGCACCAGCCTCTCAGCCATGTATTTATCAGCTGGGTTTTATGGGTCCTCTCAGTATCTCTCCCTGCCACTGAAGCAATAGAGGAAAACACTGCCTGTACTTCCACTCCATCCACTAGGTGCCCTAAAGTAAAGGATACTTTAGGCTTCTCGCGGTGACTTCATCACTGCCAGCCTGAACTATCATAATAGTAATCAGAGGGGCAAGCCACATCATAGAAATTTCCTGGTATTGTCCCTGACCCGGGCCCCAGGTAGGCAACAGACTTTCCTATAGGTAGGGTCTGGCCAACATATGGAGCCCTCTGTTCCCCTCAGAATGAAGTCGCCTATGACAATTACCCTTCTTTCCTTCTTGGTAGAGGCAGTCTCAAGGCATGGAGTTGACTTTCTTGCCCTAGACAACCTCCTGGGTGGATCTTTCCCTACATCCTCACCTACCCGTTTCTCCAAGCTCCAGAGGCTCAAACCTACTGTGTAAGGGCACCAGGGGAGGCAAGGTGGGTAGGGAGGGGGCTCACCTGTGACTCTGAACAGGGACCTGTTTCCATTCCTCTCCATCTCTCAGCTCCCCTCCCTCTGCCTGACAATGACAGGGCCAGGGGTCCACTACTATTTGGAGTGTATCACCCACGTGCCTTTCTCACAGGCATGGCAGGAAGTTGCTCCACCAGTCTAACTTCTTGCTCACACTCCTTGATAGTCCTTAGTCTCTCTACCTCCTTCTTGAGCTCTGCCACCAGGCTGATCAGATCTTCCACCTGCTCGCACCTCATACAAGGCAGGTCACCCTCTATTGGTAGCAACAGGCTCAGGCACTCCCTGCAGCTGGAGACCTGAGTAGATGCTTTGTGGGGCAGACATTCAGTCTGGGTTGCCACAGTGTTTTTGGAGAGAGCTTTCTGCCTGGTGGAGAGCACGTCTAGATTTATTGCCAGATAGGCAGCTGATAGGTGAGCTGGTTTCCTGAATGGGGAGGGATACTCTGCACGCACTGCCCCCACCAAATGATGCACAACACTTCTTGTGGCTCCCTAGTGCTCCCCTTGGGGCTGCCTTTTTATGATGTAGGAGGGGCACTCCTGGCTCCACCCAAGCCTCTTCAGCTGCCCTTATGAGGGCTGCCTGGTCTTGGTGGCTCTCTCAACTGCCTCAAGGGACCTTGATGTAAGGAACCCCTTGCATCCTCAATGCCTCTCTCTACTGTAGAACATGTCTACCCTGGAGCCAATCACCTCTTTACATACATAAAGTAGTGCACATAAAATTTTTCATAAGATGGAAAAATCACTCTGTTGTCTTCAGGAGAAGGAAAAATAGTAAGTAACTGTAATAACTTTCTGTTTCAAACAACATCAAGTACAATTTGGATGATAATTTCTTCCTTATGGAATTGAGTAATGTATTAGAGGTATAAGTATACCTATGTGGTATTCTATAATAAATTCAATAAACTCATTTGGAAACCTTTAACTGTTATATAAATTAAAACAATCACCTATGGTTAGATGACTGACAGGTAGTTTCATGAATAAGAAGTAAACTGGGATTGCACTAATACAATATGTAAAAATCAGTAATGCACATTTCTTGTAGCAATTATTTCCCTTCATGTCTACATTTATTTATTTATTTATTTTGTTGTTTAGAGATAACAAATATTTCTCTCTATTTTTAAAGGACTTACAGTTTGATTGAGAAAACTATTGCCTGTCATTTCACCAGACAGTAAATAATTTCAAAAGCCTGCTTAGTTGCTTAAAAATATATATTGTTTTGAATGTTTTGCATGTATATCTAACTGCTTTAAAATTTCTAAACAAATTGAAGCTATATTGAGAGTGTTTTGTTGTGAAAATTTTGATATTTGTCATACTCAATGATATTGAGATCTTGAGAGACTCGCAATATTCTGAAATGAATACCACTAACTCTATGTTGTCTTGCTGCTTGAAATCAAACTTCATGTTTAACTGATTAAAAATACAAGGTAGGCAGTTAATAAAACTACCTTCTCTATAGCTGTAAGAGACTATAGAAAACAGACTAAGAATCAGAAGATAAACTATGAACAGTTCGGCCATTTTTATAAATTACTAGGTGATGGTTCCTATAACAATCAAAAAACTTTGTAGTTAGTGTCTAATGAGATCCATAACTATTAGACAGAATACTAGAGAAATGTTCACGAAGAGAAAAAAGTATATTTTTTACTGTTGTGATTACAATATAGTTTAAGTATACCAAAGATACATTTTATTTTTTAATTTTGAAGTGCCTTAGGTCAGGATTTGACTTGTGTTTGTACCAGCAGATTTCTAGCTGTCTTCCCTTTGTTCATGCTAAAAACTGATTTTCTGAGCCCTTTGAGTATCTTCTTTTTGCAACACCACATGTTCTTGGTATGACCTTCACTGCCTCAATTGAGTATTGTTGTTTCACATTATTATCATTCTGTTCATTTTCCATCTTCTCAAAGTCTATGTTCAAGTCATATCATTACAGCAGTGGACTTCTGTGTCTCTGTAACATGGCTTTTCTTGAGCAGTCAGATGGAGTTGTCTAGATTTTTTTATATATATATATTTTTTATAGGTTACTATTGAAAAGTTCATGGCTCAGTAGAGTTAGGTATTTGCTTTGGTAATCTGACATGCCACAATATTCCTACATCATCCCATACATTATTGAGATTCTTTTTTGAGAGCAGCTGATTGCAGAATAACTTAGATGTCTGATGTAAATTGCCTAGGTCTATTTATCTTGTCTACAGTACAAAGAATTTGTCTGTTTAGGTAAATCTGTCTGTTGGCAAATCTTCTATATTGTGTTCATGAAGATTCAGGAGACTCCATTTTCTTACAGAATGTGGATTTGCGGGGGGGCCCCCCCCCCCTGGCAGAAGTATATTGGATCAGTAGTAATTCAGAAACTCACTAAATAGCCTGAAATTTCTAGGTTAGTTTCAAATTCATTATTTGCCTGTAATGTTGTTTTCAAACTTGTATCTAGATGGTCTCTGTAGGCAAATGTGTTAACACTAGACTCTAAGTCCAGTGCATCATCTCTTGGTGAGGACAGATAACATTCCTCCCTACCTGCAAAGCCTTGTGTGTTCTTCGAGCTGTAATTAGGTGGCAACAATGATAAAGCCCTCTCAGTTGGCTTTATCTTCCTGGAAGGATTTCAGCTTCTTTGTGAACTTAGTCACAGAGCTCAGGGTATTTTTTTATTTAACCTCTCTACTGATTTTATTTCTATTCTAAAATAATGTGATCTCTACTAAACTGAGAAACTAAACTCTGTTGTTTTTATTAGGCAGTCCCAAGAGCTTCTGCTGTTCTCCTGGCTTTCATATATGTCAATTAAAGGCATTGTGAAGGTGTGAACTGAGCAGACTGCAGATGAGATCTCAAATGTAGGCTGCCTTGATCATTCACACAGTCTATGTAATTGCACTCAAGGAAAAGGTGGTAGCTTGACTGGACTTACATAAATTTTATGACTTATATTTGGTGTGCAGTCAGAAACAATATTTCTGACTGCACACTGAAAGGTGTTTTTCATGGTCTTGCAGTCAAAAATAACAATTTAGAAAACATTGAACTCTGTAAAAATAGTGGTTCGTTGAGCTAAAACATAGTTGTGCTCACTGGACATAACACAACTTTTTGTGACTAAGGCAACTATTCATTTTTGCAATTCATTTCCCAGCACAGGAAAATAACAATGGAAACATGAAGATGAGAGCTTGTCTCCTTCTTCGGCAGTTGAAACAGTCAGGAGCAAAAGTGAAAGAAACAGAATGGTGTCTGCTGTTGAAGTGCATACAGGATAAAGAAAGCACAAAAACATTCAAAGGAGGAACAATACAGCTTTTAGGAAGACCTTTGAATTAATTCTTTTTAACAGAAACTCTCAAGACCTCAGCAAGGTGCACACTTTTCAAAGCACATTTTAAAAAGAAAAAAAAAAAAGTACTGATTTCAAAAGCTCCAGAAATAGCTTCCTTTATAATAAGGACATAGCCTATCAAAAAATAAAAATCTTGTAAGAAAAAATACAACTGTATAACTGACTGCAATTAGGAGAGAGAGGAAAAAAAAAAAAAAAAAGAGATGAGGTAAACAAGGAATTATCATTCCCTTTTGCATAACTGTCTATCAGCCATCACTGGTAGATCTCATTTCTTACAGCTCCTACAATTGTTTGTAGACTCATGTTCACCAGAGTTTTGGACAAAATTGGTTTGAAATAAAATGGATTGAAATCTGCTAAATCAACTGAAGTAGAAAAGTAAATAATCTTTTATTAAGCTGCAAAAATATAATTAATTGATATAATGTTTTTCAGCTGAAGGTCATTGAATTTGTGTGTCTGCAAATGACTGTCACAATAAAGATGTTGAAGAAGAGACAGAAATAGTACCTTTTTTATACTAACACAAATTTTTTACTTGTCTCTATATTTATTGAAGAGATTATGAGAAGACAGAACAACATTCTGGATATGGTTTAAATACTGCATTTCATTAAGATAATAAACCATTGGGAGTAATATTATTGTAGCAGTGAATGCACAGAGAAATTCATATATGCATACATTCCTCATATTCATATAAATATAATACTTGTCTGCTGTGGTTATTATAATTTAACGTTTTAAAAAAAAAAGTTTTAACAGCTACTGTTGCAATAGTAATAGCACATGCATCTCTTGATTATACAGACCACTGGGGCTTTTGGTTGCAGGGATTAGTCTAGAAATAGCTTATCTGACATAGAAATGAAGTTTTACTTTGTTGTTTGAGTAACATTAATTGCTTTATCATTGTTGCCACCTAATTACAGCTCGATGAATACACAAGGCTTTGTAGGTAGGGAGGAATGCTATCTGTCCTCACCAAGAGATGATGCACTGGACTTAGAGTCTAGTGTTAACACATTTGCCTACAGAGACCATCTAGATAAAAGTTTGAAAAGAAATATACACCCAAGTGATAGAATAACACAAACAGAATTATTTCAGATTTCTGCAAACATTCATTCAGATACCTGAAATTAAATAACTTTTTTTAATGTGATATCCCTACAACAAATCCCAATTCAGTACATGAATTCAGATTGTCCTTTAAGATGTATGACTGCAATATTTGGATTGCTTTAGTTTAGAGAGTTGATAGCTTGGGATTTGTTCTCTCCTTGAGCCTCTGATCAAAGTGCATGTGCTCAGAGGATCTGCTTGGGAAGGGTTATACCAGCAGTTAATCCAGAGATCTCCTTAATGATAAGGAGAAAAATAAATAAAGGAGTAATAATAAGGAGAAAATAAATAAATAAATAAATAAAAACAGCAACAACAAAAAAACACTAACCAATAGATTTATGCCACATGTTAGGTTGACCTAGCATTGTGAGACTTCTTGTACCTTTTGTACAAGTGTAGTGGGTGGAATTCCTTCCAGAATAACATGGTCTTTTCACAATTCATGTCAAACATAATTAAACCAACTTGGGTTTGGTTCACTTTCATTAAGTTTCTCTGCAGGATTTTTATTATTAATTGCCATACATAAACCTGCAGATTTTAATGTCCCTAAAATTAAGTTTTTCTTCATCCTGCATCATATTTTTTCCTTCAGAAATCCATGTGTGAAATGTCTGCATGTATCTTAGCTACAAGCACAAAATATGCCATTTGGGAATGGAAAAATACAGGATTATGTTATTTGTTAGCCAATATATTTATCCAGTTCTCCTTCCTCCTATACAACTCTCCTTCCTCTATACAACTTAATTCAGGATTTTACAAACTCATCTCACTGCTGGGATCCTACTATCTCACTGTTGGGGGCCTTTGTATCTTCATATCTAATGGACCAACATGTTCTCTAACAGCATTCCCTTAACTAGCAGCCTGAAAAGTGGCACACCTGCTCTGCTGGAGAACTGCCAGTAAACAGATGCAGCACTATGCATTTCAGTGACACTGAACACTGTCAGAGCAGCACATATAGTCTGTTGTAAGTAAAACAGGTGTTGTCTATAAGTACAGTCACCATCATTAACAAATGTGAACTGATGTTTTACTGGCATAAATGCCATGACTTTTGTTATCATTGATCAAAACAAACACTGTTCTTGATTTGTTATGATGGTTGAGGGCTCACCCAATATTTGCTAGCAGTCAGCCCATCTTTAAATTTCTGAGAGAGAGATGTGGATGTGCAAGAAATACAGTATTAGTCCAGAAATAAGTAACTTAATTACAGGTCTGAATTCTACAAGATTTATTTTAAACAATGCTTCCATTGAATGAGAAGTTACTTAACTGTAATAAATTATTATTTCACAATCCAAACAAAGACATAAGAGGACAAGACCTGAGTCCTGAAACTGAGCTTTCACAGCTTTGTTCACACAGACCACCAGTATAGGTACTGTGCTCCAGATGACGTTTACATCCAAGAAAACTCTGGGTGACTCAAACTGCTTTCTCTCTTGGGCTCCTAGACTCTGTGGCCCAGGACTTTGGAAAGAAAAGAGGAGTCTAGTTCATGTAGGTATTCAAGAGGCTAAGCATATGGATAGTGTGATATATGCACACCAGAGCATGGTTTGCATCTGTCTGCACTGGCCCCGTGGCAGAAGATATTGACACATTCAAGGTACAGCACTGAACTTGCAAGAGGTTGTAAAGGCTGCCATGAAAGACAGATCCAAAATGATAACTTTGTTTAATATACGTATCCTCCATGGTGCTACTCTGTGGGGTCCCTCTCTGGAGATGTATATACTCCTCATTTGCAAAGCCTCCTCCATTCTTCCTTCCATCTCAGTTATTAGCAGTTGATTTGTAGTATGCCTCAGCATCTGAGGAGTACACAGTAAATGAACCTTCAACATGGTTCAGAGAGGTCAGCTGGTACCAGGTGCCAGAAGGACCTTGTTGAGACCAAAGTAATGCTTACCAGGAAACAGAAGTTTGGAAAAGGGACAGATCTGTTTGGGGGTTGAATGAAACTGGGGCTGTTTAGAGATGCCATCAAGGCCAAGACTAAGGATGTAGAAAGGGCGCTCCAGTATAGCTAGTCCTCTGCCAAAGACCAGGATAGAGGTGGTCACTGTTACCATGTTCAGAGGAGCTAGAGCCACATAAATGAGAATGAATTAGTATTGACATAAGTGTCTTTCTACAGTTGTGCAAATCACTCATTTCTCAAGAAGGGGGACTGTGATACTGGAAAATTAAAATGTACCCTGTATCTGTCTTTATTAAAATAATTCACTTGTTTAATAAGTACATAAAACGCCCTTATTTACAATTCCTCACATCTGAGAGCTGCCCTGGCAACTCTGAGTGCTCAGAAGTTACCATACCATGTTACTGATAAAACATTGTATATTAAAACATTAAGAACTAAATTAAGAACTAAGTATAGATTAATTTGGAACATGCAATTTTAAAGTTTCTAACCTGTGTGATTAAAGATTAGTAAGGCTTTTAACAATTTTTTATCATATATAGAAAAGGATATCCAACTAAACGCTGTAAAATTTCATTAAATGTAAAAGCCTGAAAACTCCCTAATTTAAGGAAACATGATTTAAAACTAATTATAGTGGATAGAAAAATCAAGAGGGACACAAAGAGCTTCTCAGTAGATTGAGAGAATAATACTGTTTGAGAAAGAATAATGTAACAATCAGAGGGGAATTAATGAATAGGACAGGTATATACATGGCTAAAAATATCTATTAATACCACAGAATTATGCACTACTCAGTCATTAACATCACATTGCACCTGGCAGTTTAACAGGAAGGTTTTAGTTCTTTGAGAAAAGAAATTAAGGGCTCAATTATGAAGCTGAGCCATACTGAGAAGGCAGAAAGATACTTTCTCATGGTGTGCTGGGAAACCACATGCCTTTGGAAGGCACAAAAAAGTGGTCTGAAACTGCACCTGTAATAAACAAGACATCCTGATGGACCAGCCTCTTCACAGAAAATATATTTATATATATATATTCTCTAGAGAAGCTCCTTAAACCTCATTCTGGCTCGAAGAAAACAATCAGAAGTACAGGAAGTTGTTCTTTCTCCTCTTCTGATGACTCTTTGGGGATGATCCTGCTCAACAAGAAGTAACAGCAGTTCCAAATGATGTTTCAGTGTAAATTACATGAGATCAGGAACTGGAGATTTAAGAAGGTATCCCTGGACTCATGTCGGAGACAGATCTTTTTCTGTTTTTAGTCCAGTAGTACCTGAGCTGGACTTTTGGAGGCATAGGTTTTGCCTATATGGAGTCTTTTCAAAATGGGCAGCCTTGGTGATTTTGTTACACCACATGATCCTGTAATGTTCAGTTATATCTTCTTAGGTGGGTCACCATGAAAATATGTCCCTGATTTCAGTAATCAAAGACATATTTTATATTCTGTATCTGAGATTTGTACTGATGCACCTAGATATGACTTTTAAGCCCTGTCCTGTGAGCTGCTAACCTTTTACTTCCTTCCTTTTCATGGCATAGAATATATACGTCTGATCTAATGATGATTCATGTCCCTCGTATCCTTGGAATAGTTAAAACATTCCTTCTTATCCGTCCTGTCTCTTCTGAGTAGATTTTTCATTAGTATAATTTTACTTCTATATCACTCGTGTGTTATTAAAGTTATTTTTCTGATTACTTCTAATAAATACTTGTATTAATACCATAATCTCTGTTAATCATCAGATTTTTTTCCTTTATTAAATAATTACAGATATTATGTGTGCAAAGAAACATTATTTAAACAATTCAGAATTATCATTACCATTTAATTTTTTCCTCCTACTCTCTTGCATTCATGTTTCCAGCTTTCTGAAATTTACCTTTCTGAAATACTGATAACACATGTATTAATCTGCAAACCATATTTTTGCAAATTATAAAAATAATTTTATCATGGACATGCACAATCACAGAATTATTACTAAAATGATCAGTTTTTTTTTTTTTTTTTTTCCTCTTGGAAATGCATCTTTAATAAGTTTATTTTAAAATATTTCTAAGATATCAAATCTTTATATTTGAGTGCTATTTTCTATCTATTTTGTGGTTGTTTTTGATCTTTTTTTAAGCAAGTCAGGGATGCTTTAGTAAAGTCCTGCTGTCACAAGACTTTAGAATAAATTTCTCATCTTATGATTTAAAGAGCATTTTCTGTTGTTCTTTCTTCGTGACTGATCCATATTAGTCACCTGTGTTGTAACTCCTCAGTCAGGAAATCAACCCCTAAATATTCCATGATCTAGCTTTCTGAAATGTTAATACTTCACAAAACAAACAATGATAACTTTCATGTGTAGTACAGTCTCCCAGTTCTAAAGGAGGGAATTTCTACAAAATAACAGTTTAGTGAGAGATACTGCCTAATTATGGTACCTAATAATTAGGTACCTAAACCTAATTATTAGATTTCTTGATGAATAAATGATATGGCAACCCCTGAGCTAAGTCAAAACAATGACTTTCATATTTATTCCAGAATTATAAATGTGCTACTATTGCTATTCCTAGGATATATTAAAATTTCAAATTTCCGATGTACAAATCTCTTACACAATCAAGCCCTCTATAGTCTTAATTCTATCATCACACTAGGTTTTAGTAGTGCTTCAGTTTATTATTTCTGAATGTCTTATCCTAGGTAGAAAACAGGACATGCAGGCTTTATCTTACAAACATTCAGACTTTGCCATTAGTTTGTCAACCCTATAGGTTATGAAATCCAAAATTTATATCCTCAAAATCCCACATCATTAGTCATATAATTCTAAATATTCTTCCCTATACTTGCTTCCTGACATGGTGAGAACTGCTCAGTAGTTGACAGTATGAACCATCAAGATAAGTGACACATTCACCATCCACAGGTCCTCACCTTACTGCAATCCTGGGGCACACCCAGCAGATCAACACTGTGAAGAGGAGACCTGTAGCCACATGTCTTTATTCCATGCTTAAACTCCATGTTTAGAGCTACAGGTTATGATAGACTATTAATCTAGGATATGAAGACCCATATTTTTCTCCTGCCTTTAAAAAAGATAAGCTTTCTCTCACTTCTCACATGAGTATTAGTCAACACAGATTGGAAGGACTACAATAGGATTCTCTAAATATTCTATTTGGGATTCTCTAAGTTCCTTTTAACATTGCTCCCCTTTATTAAACAGACTGTACACTCCTGAGACAGAGGAAAAGGGAGATAAGATAACCTAGCTGGTATAACATATAACCTGGAATATCCACATACACTTTCTGGTGCCAGCATATATTTATAGCTCAGTCTTCTAAATGCTGAGCGTGTGCTGTTCTACAGGTTAAGAGAATAATGCTATTCTTATTTCATTTTTTAATTTTATTAAAAAAAAAAAAAAATCTCTCAGGGTGATGATTACTGGTTGGAAAGAAGTTAACTCTTTTTTTTCTTCCTTTTTTTTTCTTTTTTTTCTTTTTTTCTTTTTCTTTTTTCTTTGCTTTCTTTTTTCTTTTTCTCCTCCCTCCCTCCCTCCCTCCCTCCCTCCCTCCCTCCCTTCCTTCCTTCCTTCCTTCCCTCCCTCCCTCCCTCCCTTCCTCCCTCCCAGTGAAGTCACATTAATGGGTGCATTTTCTCTTAAGATTTTCTCTGGTATTTTCTGTTGGCTGGGTTATATAGACCTCTAGTTGCAATGATGTATTATCTATATACATTGCCTTCAAAATGAAAGGCAGCATGATTTGAGGAGTGTTCAAGTATCTCCATATGAAGAGCTCTGTCTATACAAGACCTAAGAGAGATACTAGCTCAGGATCCCTATGGTAGTATAGTCATTTAATGTGGTATTGCTTTTAGGCGATGTAAACATATTTACAGTGCCTTGGAGCTTGAACAGTAAAGCACTGCAAGGAAAAAAATACCATAAATCACCCTATATATAACTCACAGTGTTCAGGCACCTAATGAGGCCTAAAACTTGCATTGGACAAAAATGTATCTAAAAATTTTGCACTGCAATTTTGAGAGATTAAAGTAGCTTTATCCATGTATAGACCCTGCCTCAAGCTGTCTTAAGTGTGGCGGGTGAAACTGTATGAAGCGTAATAAAGGTAGATGGAAAGCTGGAGAAAGAGGGCTGTTTTTCTCTCAGAGTTCAAAACACTGCTCTAGACATCGGACTAAACTGCAGTCACCCCTGTTTGCAAATCCTCAGTGGAGGGAAAAAATCATTCTGTGAATCTGAGCAGCAAGTATTCAATAGATACATGATTTAAAAGCTTCATGGGGGACTGGAAATTCTAACTGCAAAAAAGTTTTTTGTTACTGAGGATTTTAGTCTCAGCTACCAATGATTCTGATAATAATACTTATTTGAGGTTATTTGTTAGATTATTTTTTAGAATTATTATTTTTAAATTACAATAAATATGAGAAGAAAACATTTGTGGAAGTCAATTAAATGAAATACATGAATTCATTGTCTGTAGAGGGCAGGTACCGTTTTTACATTCAAGTGTTTGAAAATGCCTACAAGCGTTAGAGGCAATGATTTGAAATGCTGCATGACATTTACAAAGAACAAATAGCAAGTGCCATTAATGTAATCAGCTTGTTGAGAGGATCTCCCATTTCTCAATGGTTAAAGAATACTTGTTGGACTCATGTCATCAAAATTTTGTTGTACAATATTTGCAATTTAGAATAAACTAGATGTCTGTTTTCTTTCTCTATAAAATGGAAAGAGAAAATCAGCCTAGTGGGGTGATTTGTCAATTCCCAAAATAACTGTTCCAGGAAGATGCATCATCAGGATCTACAAGATGTAGATTTTTCTTCATTGCAAGTGGAGGTGTTAGATCTGAAAGGCTTCAGTCATAGATTTGTCTTCAGTGTTCAAAACATCTGCACACAGAACATCTTTGTGGGCTTTTTAGTCACCTCTCTGGTCTGGTACTTTGCTTCTGTTTCTAGTCCTTTCCACGCACTGTGCAGGGAGCTGAGGTGCACAACAACTTAGGTTGTGCAGCAATGGGGACAAGACCTATGGATTGCAGCATCTGCTTTTTTTTGTATCTAAGTTACTCAGCGAGCCTAGGCTTAAGTGGTAAACATAATGCTTACAAGGGAATACTTTACTAGGTGCAATAGTACTTCATTTGCCTGTACATAGTTTAGTGAGCATAAAGTGATTTGTACTATGTCACCTTTACCACTTGCTCAGAGGTGACTGAATCCCTTCCATGAAAGCAATTATTTGTAGTTACAATATCCCTGAGCTACTGAAGCTTAAAATTAATTACAAACACATGCAATTTGTTTGGTCCAATCCTAGTCCACATGTTAGGAATGGGAAACTCAGTAACACTATGAATAAATCTTTCATTGACATGATCAACAAACCTATGACTGAGATGACAGATTTTAAATACCTGTTCTGACTAGAGTAGCTTTATTTACTGAGTTTAATTTCAGTTAAAAATTAAGCAGAGGTACATGCACTATCTTCAGCTGTCAGATGCACTAATTCATTTATTTGAAAATTGTTCTCATTTCTTGGTTTAAAATGTTGCCCCTATGACAGAACTAAAGAAGTGTAATGTACTGAGACCAGCATGGAGATCAGAGAAGGCAAACAATTTTGAATCTAATTTTTATTCTGGTATGACCAACTTATACATACAGGCATAACTTAACAGTAATGCATCCAGAAGAAGAAAGTTCTGATATTAGCTGAATTGAAACTCCATTTTTCAGGTTGATCTAGGAAAAAATAATCCATTAATTACAAATATCCTTTCGATAGGGACTGCCTATCTTTATGTTCAAAGGTACCATCTATCTCTATCTGATTAGCATTTGCAGAGGTTACATGCAGTTAGTGAAATGATTGATTGTAGCTACTCTATAATACCTATTTAGTTTACCAAATCAGTCTTATTTAAGTAAAAAGAAAAAAAGAAAAAAAGAAGAAAAAAAAAATCAGATGAGCTTGTCCCACAGATGATATTCCTGTTTATTTTTAGCCATGTCCTAGCATCAAACCCAGAACACGGAAAATGATAAGCTTTCCTACCTGACCAGATCCAATGTCTCTTATCTTAACTTTTGCTTGGGAACACACTTGGAAGAAGTTGCTATTTAGTGTGGGTAAAACACAAAATCACAGAATGGTTAAGGTTGGAAGTGACCTCTAGAGTCATTTGGTTCAAGCCTGCTCAAGTAGGGTCACCTAGAACAGGATGCCCAAGACCATGTCCAGACAGCCTTTGATGATCTCCAAGAAAGGAGACTACACAGTTTCTCTAGGCAACCTGTGCCATTGCTTCATTACCCACAGTAAAGAGCTTCCTGATGTTTAGACAGACCCTCATGTGTTCTAGTTTGTGCCCATTGCCTCCTGTCCTGACCTGCTGGCAACACACCAGGATGTTGCATTTCTCCTTGTTGAACATCATAAGATTCTTGTCATCCCCCCTCTCTGGCTTGTCAGGGTTCCAGGATGGCTGCACAACCCTCTGCTGAGTCAGCCACTTTCCCAATGTTTGTGTCATCCACACAATTACTGAGGGTACACTCTATGCCATGATCCAAATTATTAATAAAAATGTTAAACAGAACTGGGCACAGTGTTAACCCCTGGGGTACTTTTTTCCATTGCAGCATCCAACTAGATTTTGTGCCTCTGGGTCTGGCTGTTCTGCCAATTTTTGATCCACCTCCCTGTCTGCTAATCCATCCTGTACTTCAACAGCTTCTCTATCAAGCTCAGATCCTTTCTAGTAACTACCTATGAATGTATTCCAGCCATCTCTAAGTGCATAGTAACTCATTCCTTGGTGAAAAGAGACAAATTATTTCAGAGTTGCTGAGGAACAAGTATTTGAACACTGGAAGTTACCAAGGGAACCGACTTACTGACAGCTTTTAGCTTGGTTGATAGTACATTAACTTGCCTGGAGGACTATTTCTTAAGCAATGTTGTGGTTTAACCCGGCCGGCAGCTAAACACCACACAGCCGTTCGCTCACCCTCCCCTCTCCCTCTCTGGGATGGGGGAGAGAAACGAGAAAAACTGAAGCCTATGGGTTGAGATAAAGACAATTTATTAATATAGGAAATAATAATAATAATAGTGTGTACGCAACAAGTGATGCACAACGCAATTGCTCACCACCCGCTGACCAATGCCCAGCCCATCCCCGAGCAGCCGCCCCCCACCCCGGCTAGCCACCCCTATATATTGCTTAGCATGACGTCAGATGGTATGGAATACCCCTTTGGCCAGTTTGGGTCAGCTGTCCTGGGTCTGTCCCCTCCCAGCTCTTGCTGCACCCCCAGCCTGCCCACTGGCAGGGCAGAGCAAGAAGCTGAAAAGTCCTTGGCTTGGTGTAAGCATTGCTCTGCAACAATTAAAACATCAGCATGTTATCAGCACTCTTCTCATCTTAATCCAAAACATAGCACCCTACCAGCTACTAGGAGGAAAAATGACTGTCCTAACTGAAACCAGGAAAAGCACACACTTCAATTCACCTCCTTTCATGCTTCTGGCAGGTTTCCCTTTGTGCTTCTTCTCTGATGCTTGCTTGTAGGATCAGTATTATCCTGCTTTCTTCACTTTGATCTTTTTGACATTTCAGCAGGATTATAAGTATATGCAATTTCAGTTGCTCATGCTCAAAATAAGGGAATTTAGATTCAAACAGATGTAAAGATGGTTTGCAGTGATTCTGTCCCCTCCACCCCCACCCTCCTGTTCCATTTGATATATTTACACAGGAACATCAAATAGATGCTGCTTTTTGCAGCCACTGCGACTATCTCAGTGGTTGGGCCATTTAGCCAGCAGATGGGAACCCCTGATTTCAATCCCCTCTCTGTTTGAGGCAACTTTGCTAGTACAGTATGAACAAATCTTTATCCACAAAGCTACAATAAGATATGTTTTTCCCAATAGTCCACTTTACAATAAATTTTGTTAACAAAATAATTTTATTTTATTTTTTTTTCTCCATTCTGCAACTCACTTGCCCTGCCTTGAACCAGGCTTCAGTTGATCTAGCCTACCTTAACAGCAGCAAAATAAGTAGAGGTCAGACCAATTTTTTTTTTTGCAATTTCTTTCAATGTTATGCTCCTTCCTTCTCTAGGGAATAGAAACATGGACAACAGGTCATGCTACTTCTCCATAAGCAATATCCTGTTCAAATAAATGAAGGTCTTTTTACTTAAACTACTTCCTGATGTCTCATTCTTAGAGAGGAAAATACTCATCCTAGGATTTTATTATTTATCTTTCCTTGTATAGACTGTTTTCCAAATTGTTTCACTGTTTCTTGAGTTTCCACATCTCCGAACCACAACGAGCCACTATGACAGTGCAAGAAAATAATAAATAAATAAAAATCCTGAAATCTCTGTATCTTCTATGCTTTGTTACACATCACTATTCAAGCCTTTCTGTATTTGAACATACTTCAGCTATGAAAGAAATATGATAGTGCTTCTGCTATGAAATACTTGGTTACTGCAATAACCCACCTAGTATTTTATTCAAATTCTTCAGCTATGAGAACTTGCTGCTGCAAATACACTTCACTCAAAACCTCTGTAAAAACATTTTACATTCTCATTAGCTGCTCTTGACTCTGTATTTCGGCATGTTCACTGTAAGGTTGCTGGCTTTTGTGCACATCTCTGCTTCATCTCTTTTGCTATTAACACTTGCTTTCTATGGCAAACTTTCCTCCTAGGCACCACAATGAATTGGAAAATGCACCCTGCAAAATAACTCCACCCATATAGCTAAGAATAAATAATACTAAGAAGTCTAAACAGATGACAGGTCTTGACCATTGCTTTTTATACTCTATGAATTATCCCTCATGTTCTGATCCCCACCTGCTATTTGCTGCTTTTGTATGCTGACTGTCAGGTCTTGGGTTCAGGGACCACTTTTCTTTATGCATGACTGTGCCTAGCAGAATAGGGTATGAGTGAGATTGTGTACTGCAAGTAAACAGCACCTTAAAGGGAGTGTGGATAACAGAGCATTAGCTCCTGCTGTTATGAAAGATGCTTCTGTGGTCGTCATTTACACACAGGCAGATCCCACACTGCTTGCTTTGGAAGAAGCCTACTCTCAAGCTTTTGTTTTGTTTAAAGACAGAGCTGAACTCAATGCAGCAAAGAACCATTTTATTACTCCACTTATTGCCCTTAAAGGACTAGGACAGAAGCATAAGTACCTGTTATGATCTCTTTTCACAGAGAAAAAGAACTTTTTTTTTTTTTTTTTTTTTTTTTTCTGAAAAACAGGGCCCTGATGTTTTGTCTTCTGTTTCTGGCAAGCAGAGAACTTTCAGCCTACCAGACGTAGGATGGTCTCTGGCAGGAGTTGCCAGTTCACAGTCTCTGATAGGGCTTCTCTCCTAGATTTATTGGCTGGCAGAGATACATGCAGCATTTTCCTTAAAATACGAAAAAGTCTTGTTTTCTTGGACATGTGTAGGAAGATGAATTCCGATCTGCATTTCACACTTCTGTTGGTCTTAAGATCTTGTACAGCTGTTCTGTTAGTGGACCGATTTAACATCATGTATTATAGTGCCCAAAGTTTTTCTAGCAATGCTTATCAACATGAACAAATATAAGGTTCATCCATATACTGTAGTCTGATGAGTACACATATTATAATAGAAAAAATAATCACTGTTTGGCTATAAATTGATTTTTATTTTATTTTATATAAT